>JARHVA010000424.1:3795000-4347500 GCA_037957365.1 Torreya grandis | reverse complement strand
CCCTCTCTACAACTAAATCTGAATTAATTATGAAACATAATCATGGCTATTATATTGATTTTATGATTTTTTTCAGTAGTGATATATTTTACTATTTTACATTTGTAAATATTTTATTGAGCAAAATTAATAGCGATGGCTATTAGCATGTTGGTATGCACATTATGTAATACGTTGTATTTTTGGCTATGGCTATATATGATTTTTATATATGAATTGACATATGATACTTTCATTATTTACCAAAAATGTAATTTTAGTTATTAAAACATGTACCGTTGTGTATTCTTGCAGATTTTATACGATTGAGACCTATTTGGGCTGACACAATTACTGGTTTTATGCTCATATCAATGAATTTACTATGTTATGCATCTATTGTTTTTATTAAAGGTAAAAGAGGGTTTTGTATGCACCTTACACATAAAAAATAACCACCACCATGGCCAAGAGCAAGAAAAAAGGGATCATCAAACATAGTAAATAAAGAGATATCCACATGAACAAAATAACATAAACACAATAGATAAATAGCTGACACACAACCCCCATCAAAAGTAGAGAAAGCCAAAGAGAATTAACTATGGGTATTCTTATAGTCCTTATATGCCTTGGACCAATCTTCAGTCATAATATTAAAGTTCTTATCCATACAACCAACCAGCTTGTCTTCCTCATTCTTAGTGTTGACCCCTTTAAACTTCTTCTTGGGCCTGGTACTATCCTCATTCTCTTTTTAGTGTTAAAAAACAAATACAAATATTTCATACTTTGCATAGAATTTTTAATCATAACCTTGTTTAAACTTACAAGGAGATTGAGCTTATCCTTGAGATATTTGTTTTCCCTTTCCAATAAGGTAATTATATCAGTGAGAAGCTCAATTTGAGTAGACATTTCCACTTCTTTATCCCTTATACAAAAAAATATTTTCCATCTTATTGCTATTATTAATGTCATGTTTTAGTCAAGTGTGATCCTTCATAAACCATTAAAGTAAATCTTTATGCATCCTCCAACTATTACAGACTACTTTGATTCTTGGTCGCATCCTTCATAGAGTTAAGATCGAAGTGGGATTGAACATTAAGTTAGGGTTCACCAATCTTAACACCAATGTTCTAACTCTCCCCTTCCCCAAGGAAAGGTAGATTAACCTTATTGGTAGTATCATTTGCCTCGATAAGATGTTTGTCTCTCTTGCTATTGGTATGTTCCTCTAGGGCAACCACTGAATGAGGGTCCTAAAAGGGCTGATCATTGAATGTGTGCTCTTCCTTGTAATCCACCCTACTGTGAGGTGAAATCAGGTCCTTAACCTTCTTAGGTTTAGGTTTAGAATTGTTTCTTTAATTATTTTGGAAGGCCCAATAGGAGAATGGTTGTTTTGCTTATAATCAATAATGGGATGTTGAGGAATGGGGTTCTAGGCCTAAAAAAACTTGTAGATAAGAAAATTGACCACTTGATACATCAGCTCCATTTTTTTACCCAATTGAAGCTCATTGACAGAAAGCTCCAATGAGTGAAGAATATAAAATAAAATGCTAATGGTGATATTGTGACAGATATAATTAAGGAATTGAATATGGTATTAATACACAACCTTGTAACATTCATCAAGGTAACATACTAGATAACTTGCTTAACCACATCATTGAAAGGAAATGGGAAATCCTTCCTTTTAAATCCACCTTGAAAAGCTGTGAGAATCTCATCACCAACTATAAATTTCTCCTTCTCCTACTCTAGGTCCTTAGTTAACCTTATATACTTGTTTTCTTCAATCTTGAGCCCTAAAACCCTGGAGATAAGCTCCTTAGTTATTTCCACTGACACATTATAGATGTTGATCACCATGTCAACCTGATTCTTAGCAAATTAACGTGAGAGATACACATCATACCCACAAATGTGATCAATTTTTATTTAATTTATATTAACACAATATTATCAAAATATATATTTGAAAATGTTGTAAAATCTATATTATTACATTGTTAATTACCTTTAGGAGTTAAATAATAGTTAGTTGATTTTGGTTACTTTTCAAAAAAATGTGTTAAATTTTAAGATGAACCCAAGTAGGGTTGTAACATGTGGAAGAGGGGTCCATGATGTTACAAAAGCTATATTGTCTCAAGATTTGGGTTAATATGTTGTTTCTAATGGATCCAAAGGGGACATAGTGGATTTGTGACTATCTTTGAAGATATTTAAAAAAAAATGGGGTTAAAATGGATCTGGCCTTTTTTAAATCCATATCTGATCTATATATATAGATTATTTCAAGAATGTATGGATTGATATGGGTATATTTGAGGGAAAAAACTATAATTTACTCTTATTGAAATTTGTTCTAGCTAGGATTAAATGCAAACTGAGGCATAGCTCACATAGAAGAGAAGCAAAAAGAGGAAAATTAGAATGAACAACAAATATAAAATGTTATTTACTTAATGTACTTTACAATATATTTAATGTACATATAGGTGAGGGTATATATATCTTAAACAAGATTTATACCTCATTTTCATTTTGTTCCACTAAAGGTGGGATACACTAATGGTGGTGACACATATGATGTATACATCTAGACATGTGAACATGATAACTAGACTTAATGGAATATTAATTTCCTAAGTTAACTTAACTGTAAGTTCATAATTAATATTTGCAACAACTACCCTCCTTAAGTGAAACTTGGGGAGGTTGATAGTAGAAACCAAGAGTCTTAGAATCCTAAAAAAGAGATCTAGGAAACTAGGACTAATGAGGTAACTTTGTATAAATATCAATAAAATATATTATGGTGTCAAAAGTCCCTAATGATGATAATTTATCTTTCCATAATACATGGGTGTTGAGTTATTGTAAACACCAAGTCAAAATTAGGAATTGGTGCTATGTACAAGGTTCACTTAGAAGAAACACATCAATCTCTAAAAACTAGTTAGAAAACACTCGAGGGAGCATTGCAAATTCATTCCCCCTTAATGTTGAATTAGGTGTAATATGGTAATATGAATAGACATATCTCATAAGATAATGGTTAAGTATTGAACAAGTGATTTTCTAGAATAGTGGTGAGTTTCACAAGACTGCGAGGTTGGATAATCCACACCGAAATGATGTTGTGCATGATAAGAATTATCACCTGGTGAAAAAAAAAATAGTGTTACAAATCCACAATTAGAAACACATAAAATACCATGGTAATTTTGAAACCATGAAAAATTGTTACTAATGGATAGTGTTGACAAATTCTAGTGATGTTATATGTCACTCACAACATTGATACAATTATACTACTAATGCAAGTGTCAAAAATATAGAAGAGTACACCAATGAATAACATTGAAATATGATACATACTAAAATCCTATTATGGGTCCCAAAAAACATAGTTTTGTATTAGATACCCATGTACAAGTGAGGAATGCAAATGCATTATTGGGATAAAATAAATAAATTACACATGCACACAAAAATGCTTATTTTCAAAAAAATAAATGGAGAAGTGAGAATAGGAGAATAAGAATGAAAAACAAATATAAAATGTTATTTAATTAATGTAGCTTTCAATCTATTTAATGTCCATAAAGGCGAGGGTATATATAACTAAAATAAGAGTTATCCCTCCTTTTCTATTGGTTCCACTAAAGGTGGTAGCCACTAATTATGGTGATCTTTTGAGTGTTTAAACCTATATATTTGAAATAATTATTCCAAAGTGGCCTGGGATAGAATATAATCCATACCATTGAAATATTAGAAGGTGGAGGTGTTTCAATTAATTGGAGATTCTTTTTGCAAATTTTATGAGTTTAATCCAATATATTTGGGTAAGGTTGTTGCCTTTTCTAAGATCAAGGTTCATTTGATTCATTTTGATATACAAATTAAATATCTAATTTTAAATGTTTATGGAAAAGAGATAATTCAAATGATAGAATTTGAGAATTAAGGGGAAAAAAATAATGAGTGTTGTGGGATGGGTCACACACCTAGATCATGTCTTAAGTCCATAGAGTATTCTCAAACTTATTTAGATATATCATAGAATAAAAAATATTTTAAAAAGGTGAATGCCTTCTCAATCCAATGATGAATAAGTTATGGAGATAAAAATGGTGGTAAAATCCTCCTCTCATCAAAAGGTTCCAAAAGACTCATCTGATCCTTGTTAAGGGAAAATTGCTTATTCATCTTATGATGATTTACATTTTGGAAAAAAGTAGAGTAGGATATACAAATATAACCATTTTCTCACTATATAATAAGTTTTGATTCATTCACATGCAGTGGTCCTATCCCCTTCAAAATTTGAGAAGAATGGTAATTTTTGCAATCATGATACTGTGGATCTAGAGTTAGAGGCCACAAATTAGATAATTTAACCCCTAGGATGTTTCCTAAACAATTTAAATTATTCAACACTGAATCTAGGGAGGAGTCTCAATATTTATTGGAAGAAAGACAAAATTCTTTGTTTGATCCACAATTGATTAATTCAAAAAAATATAGTGAAAGTAAAATGATTGAATTAGGTTAAATAAATGTTTGATCAAAGGTTGTTACTCCAGATTTGCCTCCAATTTTTTTAAAAACAAATAAAAGGGGTAAAAAATCATTGGTGGATAATATTATTGAGGATTCATTGGAATAAATCAAGTGAGGATCTAAAAATATTATGGTTTAAATGTTTTCCTATACCAGAAGAAAACTCGTCTTATGCAACTTGTTGAAAATTGAGGGGTGCCTTTCCCTTTCTGAGTATCCCTATGGATAATTTTGATGTCTAGAGTTTTAGGTTTTATTGGAGATGATTTTTTAGGTCCAAATAGATGCTATAGAAGACCTAGTCTTCATTGAGAAGGTGGGAATACAAACTATTGGTTACTCTTAAAAGGAAGGGTTCTTTATAATTTTGGTATTAATATCACCTAGTTTGGGAGATGACATCATAGGTAATGACAAGCCTCTTGAAATGATAGTTAAAGATATTAATTTTAAGTGTATGGAAATTATTTATCAAATGCTACATATCTCTTCGTATTATTTTGAAGGTCTTTTCATCTTAAAATCTTATATATGGCTGAAAGTTTTTATCACATCACCCATTTGGAGTGAATGTTTTTTTGTTTCTATTTATAGTAAGTGGCATGGCATTCGGTTTATGAAGAGTTAAAAGTCTCATTATTTTCTAAATATAGACTTTATTGAAGCTTCTCTATTATTTTAAATCATGTGTTATGGGGTTGATATTAAGAGATAGGACCCTGATTATCATTCAACACTAAGAGATAATCAAGTATGTTACAATATATAGCATGATGCAGGTTATACAAACTTCTTTGAAAATTCATATGGGGTTGATGTTGCAATTGATTTGTAATTTTCTTGGTTCTTCATATATGGGGTGTCCAATTTTAGAGGTCTTAAAATCCCAATGAATGGAGCAATTTTTCAAGAGTGATGGGTTTACCCACGATAGGGGAATGCTAATTTGTGGTCAAAGCTAGAGGTAACAATTTTAGGGATTCTTTCCTTATTCCAGGGGAATTGGTCACTAACACATGTAAGGGAATCCTCATAACCTCCCTTTTTTCCTTTTGTAAATTCACATAATTTATCTAGAAACATTTAACAAGAGATGAAAGGTATTATTTGATTTTTGCTTATCATTTTAAGCTTCTTTCCTATCTAGGGCATACGATACTTCTAAATGTGTCTTTTTCATGTTAATAATGCTCGACAAAATTATCTTTGAAGTTAAAAAATATAGCCTTAGGGTGATTTCTCATCATGTATTAATTAAGCTATGGGTTTTGAATGTTTTGACAAGAAATCACAATAATTTGTCCCCATGATATTTTTGTTTATGCTTGGTACTCCTAGCCCTTATTCCTTTGGCTAGGGTTACAAAGAGGAAATTGATATCTCTATGTAAAGGTACTATAAAGAGGGATGGAGTTTTTTTTGGGGAGGATATGGTGGTAATTTTATTCCTGGAAACTAATTCTAATGTATCCAATAAGTATGTTTGGGTTTGTACCTTTTCTCAAGTTGGTTGCATGGTTGATAATTCTTCTTTGAGGAGAAGTAGGAGGGGAAAAAGGATAAAATGTTCTGTAATAAATATTCAATGGCATAACATATGAGGCATTAGTTATAGATGTGATAGGAAAAAAACAAGGATGATAATTTGCCTCCAACACTTGTTTTGATGGAAGAAGATAGGGTAGGGCCAAGATATTTAGGGGAATATAACAGGGTTAAAGAAATTGAGGGATGTGTTGAAATCATTGATTCATACAGTCTTACCCTATACAAGACCTTAAAATAAATAAATAAATAAAATACATTACTTTATGAGCTTTAGAATGATTTAATGGAGGCTAAGAATAAATCCCTTTAAGAGGTTAATGCTCAGGATCACAAAATTGATCATCTCAAAATTTCCCTTAATTTGGCAAGGAATCTTGATGTGAATATTTTTACTTGAATGCCCAAACCTAAATTATATTCTTTGGTTTTAGAGGAAAGATGGATCAAAATTATGATTAAAAGGGAAACATTTATTTATAACAAGATAATAATTTATGTGTGAGGCCTATTTGCCGAATGTGATTTTGATTTCATTTCCTTCTTATAATCCAAATCCACTGGTGGGGGACATTAATATCAAAGTTTTATGTCATATATATCTAATGATAATTTATATGAACAAGAGAGGTATCTTAATGAAGAACAATAATAAAGATGTCCATTGAAATTCATAGGAGAGCATTTGAGACCATTAGATATTATTCAAAGTTTGAAATAAAATATGATGAGTGAGTCTTTCAAATCTTCAACCTTATGACTATAAGGTCATAATGGAGAAGTTTGATGGATTTGGAAGTTTTTCTTGAAAAAAAATCATAGTAATTATTCTAATAGATGGATGCTTCTTCTGATAAGGGTTAAAATATGGTAGCCCCAATCCCCTTTAGTATTTTGGCTCAAACGATATTTTATTTCCATGTTGTTATAAATTATTTTTAGGGTGGGATTGGGTTGAGATTCCTATTTTCACTATTGTGGTATCATATAGAAAATTGTAGGGTGTATTTTCCTTTGAATGAGGAAGTAAAAAATGAGATATGGAAATTGGTTGACAAAAATAGGGGCATTATTTCCCCTCTATATACTGCCAAAGTCTCCCCACGTAACTTTAGGAACATTTCTAAGGAATAATTGATAAATTACATTATCCTAAATAAAACTAAACCCTAGTAGTTTGTTGTTGCTTTGGGTTTGGTTCTTTAGGGATTTTTTTCTTTTCTCAAATTTCACAAGAGTGGTTTGATTTTGATCTACTATATATTTGTGTTACATATTTTCCTAATCTTTACAAACTACATTAATATTAGGCAATGACATAAACTGATGATTAGTTATTTTTATAATTATGATGATATATTTGGATATCTATGATGTTTGATTAGATAATTGTTCTATTTTCTTTCATGGTCTATTAAGATTTGAGGACATTTTGACATGTATCTGGATATACTATAGTTTTGTGTATTGTAATATTATGTTGAGATGATTTAATTTAGAAATTTGATTTGTCATATAATAATTTATTTCATGTATATACATTTTGAGTATTTTATTAACTTATTATAAGCTCATACCAACTACTATTTTGTTTCACTGAGGTGGTTTTAGGACTACCTCACAATCATTGAGTGGAACAGAGGGAGAACATCATAGGGGAGAAGGATGCATATATCGATAATGGGGATAGAAATAATGAAGCCAAACCCATACATACACTTACACTTTTGCATGTTGTGATAAAATAGTGTTGTTGGTATTTCATTAATGTGTTGTGTGCTTGCTTTTAATTATCTATTGTTATGATTATTATTGCACATTTTTCATTGGTTATGGGTCATATATTTGTTAAGTTGTGGGTAAACTATTTTGAGTACAAAATATCCTATTAAGTGTTACTTATTAATCATGTTATACAAAATTATCATGTGCATTTACGAAAATGATGTGTGAGCTAAATGTTGGTTTGTTGGATTATGACTAAACATAGATCTAATTTATTCATCTTTAACCTATTAATATTCAAGATGTTATTTAGTTTATTTTCCTTGTATCTTAATGTTCAAATAATTGCTTGGTTTTAATTAACCCCTTTTTGGTGGCCTAGGGGATATGGGTCAAAAGACACCCAAGCATTTATCATTTTTTTTTAAATCTTAAAAGCGTAAGGAAATGTTTTGAAAGGTTCTCATTTGGAAAATAATTAGGTTTTGGCACAAATCATTGCCATGCATAAATTCAAACCCAAAAAATTAGGGTTATCATGAAGTCTTTGGAATAAAATTAGGTATTTTGCTATCATTATGGTTTTGACTTTGCCATTTGGTGGAGAGTTGAGTTTGCAGTGTTTGGCATGCATTCACTATGCTAAGATATTCATAGTGTAATTTAGAGCTAATTGTAGTAAGAATGATCATGCATTTATATAATTCACTCATGCATTCATGGAATTTGAGTCATTCAAGGAAAAACTTGCAGAGTTTTAGGAGAAATTCAAGGGCCTGTAGAACATGGAAAAGAAAAAGAAAATAGATAAGAGAGGGAGAATGGAAAAAGGACACTGAGAAAAAGAAGATTGGAACTTTATCAAAGGAATAAAGACTACAATTATTTAAATTTTGAATGATGGCCATTGTTAATAACTAGGCAAGTGGTGTATTTTAATTTGAAATCCATATAAAATTGATATGGGTTTTGCTTATATATATATATATATATATAGACTATTTTAATTCCTATCTATAATTAGAAATTAGAGCACCATTTTACCTGGGTTAGGATTAAAGGTTATTTGCATGCATAAATTGGTAGTTTCTTGGACATTTATGACCATCCTATTCAACCAAATAGAAAAAAATGGTATTTAAGATTTTTGTGTTGGCTATATGTATATTCATGTCACTCTTACAAACCTGGGGATGGAACTCATTCCATCCATAGCCCATAATATTGAGGATAAAATAGTTTTTTGTTAATCTTAAATATTTTTGTGAAGAAATGGATTTAGTCTTGTCTACCATTGAATATCCTTAATTGTTGGTTCACTTATAATAACATGTGCAAACAGTTTTCTTATTTTTTGGTGATGATGTGTTAGAAGTGGAGAAGGTAAAAATTTTAGTTTGTTTGTATAGTTTATTTCTATTTTAATATTCACTTATAGTAAATTTAGTGATATATTACACTAAACTTACCTTTACTATAGAAACTAAACCTAGAATAGCTCTTTAATCTTTATAAATTCATAATAATGTTTAGACTATATTTATTTGCTTGTTGAATGGGCATAAGGCATAGAAAATTAATTGGTACAACTAATTGAACCTTGTAGACAAGATGTATATGAAGATTTATTATGATTTTTAATATGTTTTGCTTGAATTGATAAATTTGTCTTTAGCCTTACATGTTTACATAGGTAGTGGTAGTTCCACATTTTGTGAGAGTGAAGTGTCTACATCCATACATGTTTCATATAGGGAGTTGTATGCATGTATTTTGATTGTCTACAGTCAGAAATATATATATAAGTTTTATATGTATACTTTGATTAAATTTTTACAACCATACACACACACACAAACTAATATAATATCAAAAACTTAATCTCAAGCCAATTCTTATCCAAATATAACCCAATCGTTCAAATTAATATAACTAGGGAACATTCCATTTGAATACACACACACACACACAAACACACACACACACACACACACACACACACACACACACACACACACACACACACAACACACACACACACACACACACACACACACACACACACACACACACACACACACACACACACACACACACACACACACACACACACACACACACACACACACACACACACACACACACACACACACACACACACACACATGACTTGAGATTAAGTTGTTGATATTATATTTGTGTGTGTAAGGAATGTTTACTACTTATAATCATTTGAATGTGTGTGTGTGTGTGTGTGTGTGTGTGTGTGTGTGTGTGTGTGTGTGTGTGTGTGTGTGTGTGTGTGTGTGTGTGTGTGTGTGTGTGTGTGTGTGTGTGTGTGTGTGTGTGTGTGTGTGTGTGTGTGTGTGTGTGTGTGTGTGTGTACACAAATGAATAAAAGTAGGTAACATTCCTTACACACACACACACAAATAAAATATTGACAGCTTAATCTCAAGCCATATATATATAAGGAATGTTCCCTAATTATATTCATTTGAACTATTGTGTCATATTTAGCTGAGGAGTCCTTATATAGTCATATACATATATACATAATATGATTTGTAGACAATCATTTATGGAGTTAATGTTTTAGATGAATTGGTGAAAAATTTTGTAGTGGTCTGGGATTCAAAATGGGTAAGTTATTAACAAGGATTTAATAGGGAATTTTTTTATAAGTTTTAGATGTGCCAAAATACATTTACCTCATTATGAGAGTCTTGATAAAATATTGCTTGATTAATCCTCTCTTTATGTTAGTGTAATTTTTGGACAGAACATAAATATTTTACTCGATACATAAATTTTGTCATTAGATAAAGTTGCATAAAAAAAAGTTAGATTTACAGTCAATAAAGGTTTAGGGGTGAACGGGGTTCTTGGGATAGTTCTTTCTCATAAAAAACTGAGTGGATGTTCAACTTCAACATGGTAAATAAACCTTATTTTTTATGCATATTCTAATCCTTCTTGAGTTCTATTTGATCCATTACTAATTAGATAAAGTTATAGAGAAATAAAGTGTTTTAAAGTTCATTAACATTTTGGAACACTTCAAGTTTTGCATCAAGTAAGTGGATAATAATAAACCTGTTTACTTGAGATTCATTAATATGGAAATGTTTAAATTAGGCATGTTCATTCTTGAAATATATGTTTATGCAATTTGATGTAAATAAATATGTGTTGTTTGGAGTCATTATATGTGGTAATGATAGTGTGTTTTATTGGAAAAATAAAGTTGTTTTCCATGATTGAAAGATGTTTAAAATTGTATTAAATGGATAAACAAATATGCCATAAATTACTAGGTATTGTATGTTGCAAGTTGTAAATAGAATGTTTTTATACTATTTTATGATTTTATACAATTGCATGCTCTATTATGTTAAGCGATGATTGGTTTATGAGGTTGAGGCCATGAAATGTGTATAGCTACTATTGAATAACATCAAAGACATCAAGATTCATTAACAGAGAGTATGTGTATGCATATTTGACTCAAATTCAAGAGAGATATGAAACATATAATGAAAAAATTTGGACAAAGTAACATTAAAGATGAAAACATTGTTAGTCTAATGTATTTTTAGTTGACATGTGTGTCTGTGGTGCCATATTAGATAGATGATTATTTTCTATGTTCTGTATGACTATTGCATGTATTAGTGACTCTACTACACAACTTTGGTTGAGTTCTTGATATTCACATTTCCATTATCTTCCCTTGTGAGAAAGTAAGGTCCACTCCTAGTGGTGAGGTGTGTGGGAGACTAATGGTCTATAGTTGAAGGAAAAGTGCCCAAATGATGCTCTTCCTCTCTTCATCCAATTAACCATTTTGGATGCATACTCAAGGCTATTGTACTTATTTTGAGTTGTCACATTAAGCTATGATGTACTATTGTACTTAATATCATGTATTATTATGACATTTAGGGAAAATTTTATTATTTTCACATTTAATATTATTATGATTATTTATATTAGTGGTTGTATACTTTTACAAGATTCATAATAATGAGAACAACATTGATTGTGTATTTCTATTTAGAAATAAGAATGCATTAGTTTACTTTATAGTTGAACCATTCATCTATATATGCTTTATAACATGGATTTCTATCATTTGCACTATTAAATGTTGTTTGTAAGATAAATATAACATGACTTAACCAATGGTTTATTAGAGTTTCTGCACATGTTGTATTTAGTTACATTTAGCTTTCAAAAAATATAACAATTATGCTAATTAGTGTAGAGGATTAATCTTCAATATGTTGATGTAAAAGTTTTTTTTTAGAATGTTTACATGTTTTATTTTTTTTAAACCTAGTGAGGTTGTATCACTTTGTGAGGGCACTCTATTTGGAAGGTTTTGGGTTTTGGTTATAAATATTTTTATAATAAATGATGAGTTATGTGTAAGGCTTTAAAGTTTATTTTAATCCTTTTAAAAATGACTTGTTATGCAGATTTATGTTTGATGTTGTGAAAGTTCTTTGATTTTGGATCCAAAATCAGTAGTAGGATGACTACACCTTTTTGGAGGTTGTTTTTTTAATGGTTATCTATAATTTTTCTAAGGAAGGTTCTATCACCTTTGGATTTGAAAAATGTTGTTGATCTTCTTTGTTAGGAATTTTTGATGTAATTTTGTTATGCTTCAATGGTTTTAATGTTCAAGTTTATTTTTTATTTCTTATTTTGTTCTAATACAACTCTAGATATGTGTTTCTTTGGAGCCAAACTCATTTTTGTAAGAATTTGTAGTACTATTTTTTTAATTTTAAAGGGAGGAGTGATGGACCCCCAACACTCTTTTACTAATTAATTCTTTTCACTTACTCTATAAAACAATATGAAAACCTTGTTCATATCTTGTGGCAATGGTATTGTTACAATATGCTAGTGACATATTTCAATGGTGTTTTAATGAGAGGGGACAATGAAATTGATGGAATTTTAAAACATAAGTTCAGATAAAATGTGCTTTCATGGAACCAAGTGATGTTTTGTAAAATATATTATAACTAAATTTGTGCATTGCATTTTGGTAATTGGTTGTGCATCATATTTTATGAGCTTTTGTATATATCTTCCATTGATTTGGTCATGGTGGATAGGGCATCCATATTGGGGAAATCCTCTCACTTGGTTTAGATCATGTTACCCCCTCCTCTTCCATTTTTCTTTGTTGTTGTCATTACAATGTTTTATTGGATTTTGTTCACTAAATATTGCATTTCTCAACTATCCTACCAAAAGTAAATTTCAACATTTTATTTCAATGTTGGAAGTTTTATTTACTACCTTTACATTTGGGTTTATTTATAGTTGGATTTTGGTTTTTTTGGTACAAATAATCACTCTCTTTATTTGGTTTTATCTCATTTATCTTCAATCATAGTATATATACTTTCAACCAAAACACCATATCAGCAACCCTCCAATGTCACTCATTCTTTTTCTAATAAATAAAATATCATTTATAATTGATGTGTGTGACTATAAGGAGCATTACATGGAATTAATCAACCCTAATAGCCACCCTGATATAATTATATGTAATTTCACAATATTAAATCTATAAATAGCCTAATTTAACTATAAATAAAATGTGAATATAATTCTTAACTAAAATCCCACATTCCACTGTAATATTGCACTAAAAAATAATAAGAAACCCTAAAAATACACACCAATATGGATAATAAACCTTACAAAAATGCACCATATTTAGAGATTTTTACGTTGGGGTTTTGTAATTATGCTTCACAATTGAATTAATGTTTCTTGAAAGTTCCATTTTTGTGTAAATACACACAATTCTACTAGGGTGGTGCAAAAAATGAATATTGTGGAAAATTCTAAATACTTGTGTACCCAAGGGTGTGATTTTTGATTTGCAAACTTACACAAAATATATGGGTTAGAGGTATGTCTCAAAAAATCAAACTAGAATCTATGGTATACATGATTGTTGTCATATTTAAGTTTTTAAGTCTAGAAAAGGAAGGTTTGACATTTTGTTTCATTGATCCAAATATTGTTATGACAATATTGTGAGAGGTTGATGGTTTAGATCAAGGTTAGTTATTTATTATGTTAATGTATTATTTTTATTGTGATAGAAAATTATTATGTGGATGATATTATGAAGATTTATTGTAAGTTCATTGATACCATTGACTACACTATTTTGTTTTTATTTTGTGAGGTATTGTATACTCTTTTCTGCTAAATGAGGGAAGGAGAGGGGGAACTAACATCAATGGTATTTATATACAATAGTTCATATAAAACATATCAATATGGAACCAAGTATTTTTTTACATACATAGTTCCATTACACTTGTACATTGCATTTTAGTTCTTGGCAGTGCATCATGATTTTTGAGATTTGTATTTTTCTTCCACTTATTTTTCTGGGATTGGTAGGTCTTCCACAATAGGGAATTCCTCCTTGATGGTCAAGATCATCTTTCCTTTGCCTCTATCATTCTTTATTGTTGTAATTATTATGTTTTATTTGATGTTGTATATAAAAAATCTTTATTTATTACTAAATTTTTCAACCATCCTAAAAAAATTCAATGTAAGATAAAGGTGTCTATCTAGGACCTTACCCCATCTGTATAAATAGGGGATAACTATCTATCTAGGACCTTGGCCTCACCTCTCTAGATGAAACAACCCCAGTTATAATTATATATAGGTGATATATCTTATCCCATACATAGAGAGGGGGTAGTGATTGTCTCCCATTATATCATGTATATAATAGATGGATAGATAGATAGATAGATAGGGGACTTTACATATATCTATATAACTTGTAGAGATAAGATAAGAGTCATATATGGATATATAACTTGTAGCCATTATTGTTTAGGGCCCTCTACAAGATTGCCTATTAGGAGATGGGCCATCATCAATATTTCTATTAATTTGCTTACTAGAATTTTTATTGATTTTTGGGAGTGAGCAGAGTAGATGGGGGATAGATGAGATGGTTGGTGAGATGGATTGGTGAGTAGAGTATGACAATCATGTTCACTAATTGAATCATTAGAGGGAGAGAAACCCATGTATTGATATCATGGGTTTATCCATACTGATTGATAGATCATATTACTGTTATTGTAAATTTATTTGTATTGATTGAAAGATAAGATAGGGAGTGATTAGGGACTTGACTCTAGAAATAGGGGTCATCCACCTATCTATAACTATCATTGGGTTCTTTTCTTACTCCATTCAATGCCAATGGGTTCTCCACTCAATGAAGGTCAAGCGAGCAAATAGATTCAAAGTAGGATTCACCTCCCCCCTCCCCTCCCCTCCCCTATCAATTCAAAAAATATAGATAGTTAGTCAACCCTCCGCCCACCCTATATATATTTATCTTTCCCCTCCCCTCTCCTTCCCCTAATCCCTATATATCTATCTAGGCCCTCTCTCTCTCTCTCTCTCTCTCTCTCTCTCTCTCTCTCTCTCTCTCTCTCTCTCTCTCTCTCTCTCTCTCTCTCTCTCTCTCTATATATATATATATATATATATATATATATATGGGTTGGATAGAGTTAGTTGAGGGGCCCAAGATAGAGTTTATTTGGCCCTCCCTCCTCTATATAAACTAAACTAAACTATAATTAACTCTAAACTCTAAACTTTAAACTAACTCCTATATATAGTTTAGTTTAGTTTAGTTTATAGGAAAATCAACATATATATTGATATGATCTTATCTCACATATTACTTATATAATAGATAGATAGATAGCTGACCATTCTATTCTAGATGTATCCTCACAAGAGATAGTGGGATAGAGAGCTATACATGCAATCTCACTCTAGATAGGTATAAATATAGATGAGTGGGCGGGACCAAGATAGACCATCTAACTATCTTATCCCTAAGATGTATACAAAAATTCAACCCATATAAATGAAATTTGAATTCTTCTATTCAACCCTATCTATCCATCACTCACCTTATTTTACATTGGGTAGTGTTATCTTTTAATCTGGAAATGGTCATGGTTTAAATATATCATTAACTCTATCTCTCTTTCCCTCTAATCTGTTAGGTTGTGGAGCTAGAAGCTTCACTGATGCAAACATGGAGGAGGTTGCTGAGAGGTTGCTGAGTTGCAGAGCAACCAACGTCGGTCTAATCAACCGATGTCGGTCATATCCAGTGAGTAGAGCAACCGACATCGGTCAAGAGTCGACCGACATCGATCACCTCCAGATAGATGGGGATCGACATCGGTCACCTATGCGGTTCCAGAACTATTAGTTCACGAACAATTTGTTAACAAACTGGTTGTTTGCATGTTAAGGACTAATTTTAGTCTTAAGATGTGGATCTAATTATTGTAATTGGATGTCTAATTATTATTTGTATGGGAGCTATTTAATATACCCATGGGTTGTATTGTAAAGTGTGCTAGTTGAGAGAGCAAGGTTAGCTCCTTTAGAGTGAAGAGAGCAAGGTGTGTTCCTCCTAGTGCCACAGTGCGAAGTGTGTATGATTAGGTAGATCTGTAGGTTGTTGCAAGATCTGGTAGAGATCCACAAGGGTGCTGGTTTGGAGAATCAAAAGGGTTCTTCATGTGTGTATGATCTTAGTTGGCAGGTGTGCAAGGCCAGGTTGATCTGTGGTATAGCAAGATCAGGTGAGATCTAGATGGTAAGTAAGATCATTGATCTGCAGGTGTGTGTGTGTGTGTGAGGTCTAGGTTTGTAGGTGTGCAGAACCAGGTTGATCTGTAGGTGGCAGTAGGATCAAGGTGATCAGCAACACAATAGGTAGTAAGATCAGGGGAGATCTACTTGGAGTATGGTGTGTACTCAGACCTTGAGTACGTGGAGTACTCAGTTGGACTGGAAGTAGGCAATGACGGCTTTTTTGGTTGTCACTTACTAGTGGTACTCGCAGTATTTATAATGACTGGTTAGAGGTGAATAGAAAATCTATGTTTGAGTTGTTGTTGGGACCGTAATTGATGAGAGTGAACTCTTGAAGGTGAAGTACTGTACACTTGGTGTGGGAAGCCTGTAAGGTGTGGAAGAGTGTGGCATCTCTTCATTGTAATTCTTTTCTGGAAGAGTATTAATACAATTGGGTATTGTCTCTCATATTCTGTGTCATTTCTTATTTCTAGTTACTTATGCATTCTAGTTAAATTATGTGTTTAGTTGCTTATACAAAGTTAATCATGTGTGCTCTTTTGAGAGCTGGTAGATCATGACATAATCAAGATAAACCTTTTTATATAGACTATGTGTATAGGTATGACACAAAACTTGAAGTGATGGATTCTTCCATGAAAACCCACTAAAGCACTAGGAAATGGGGGGATATGGACCAATCTAGTGTTAGGGGGAGTGAGTGGATATAGATAGAGAAATGCCCCTATAGCTTCCCCAAAAAAAATATTAGAGAGAGAGAAAGAACCCTACAACATGCCAAATCTCAACCTCATTTTGGGGGGGTCATCCCACCAACTCTAGCAAAAGTCACTCTAGGGATCTTTGAAGTACCCATTGTAGATGAAGTTGAGCATATTCTAATGGATGGGATCCATGATTCTAGACCTGCAATTTTAGAGAAGGTAGATAACCTAGAGAGGGGTGGAAAAGGGAAAGGCAAAGGTGAGGTACACAACATTTCTCCTAGAATGGTATTGATCCATTCTATCATGATCACACTATATTTTTGGTTATTTGGTGTGCTTTCTCCTCTTTATTTCCCCGGGGATGACATCCCATTCCTTACCCAAAATTTTGTTCCCCTAGAACAATCGGTCAACATTCTCTCCTAGGAATTCTCTTCTTCCCTCACGTGGCTTGGCTCTATTCTTACAATAATAACAAGAGTCATCATATTCATGAAATCCTTGGTTGGAGCCAAATTTAGATTTAGATTCATAATGAGAGGGGAGGGGGAGGCTCCTCCGCAGCCTCTACCACACTAGAACCCCCTCTAGATCCTCTCTAAAGTTATGTATGCCATAAATTAGAAGACTCTATCCTTTTTATAGGGGAGGCTGGGGAAAGAACCAGTAGCTCAAGTTATAAATAGCCCCCACTATAAGGCCTTCAAGATTTAATAGGGATGAAAATATGAATGCATCGATGGAGGGCATACCCCTTATATTAGAAGTAAGTTTGGACCCATCATATCCCCTAACCGCCTTGGAATCATATATGCATCAAATTTCCCTTTTACACAATACACATCTATAATTGAAGCAAAGGTTGCATCTCTAACATTCTATTATAGAGATACAAGGGGAGTACATTTCATCACTTAAAATAAGGGGAGCCAATTTCTTAATGGCTTAAATCCCCTTAATTTTAAGATGCATTGAGTCAAGAAAAACTTTCCCATGCTACCCTACTGGCTCAAGTGCAAGTGTTACAATAATATCTCATAGTAACTCACACAGTCATAACTCAGGTCACACTTACCCTACTCTCTCATGGTGCTAATGTAGGAGATTATATCTACCCACACTATGGGTGTGGATGCACTTCTCAAAACAAATATCTCTCTCTATCCATATCCAGTAGTTCCTTTGTCTTACCATCTATATCTTTAGGAGCGGGTGAGTTCTAAGGATTTAAAGTGGATGCCTTACCATTTCTATCTCTAAGAATAGGTAGGTGAAAGGCTCAGAGGGGGAGGACTTACCATCTCTATCTTTATCTCTATCTCTAGGAATGGGTGAGGTGTAGGGCTTAGAGGGGGAGGAATTTGTCTCAGCCCTATCCTATCTCATTTTCAAACCATTATGGAGAGTGACATGGGACATGACCTCTAGAAAGCACCTCTGCCAAATGGGAATATAGAGGGATGAAAGGTGAGAGTCATCCCCTCCAACCCAATGAGGAATTTGAATTTAGAAAGGGTAGATCCTTGCCCACCTCTTTTCAAGCTCTCCAATAGTGATTGATCTTTCAGCCACACGTGAGAGCTCCCATTTTGATGGAAAGAGTTGATGGGATCAAGGGGAAAGGAGAACTGACCAAATAATTCAACTTAGTCAATATACTTAGGAGAACTAACCAAATGATCTAACTTATTATATAGACCTTTTTCTTAGACTTATTAGATAGCATTATTATTATATATACTTGGCTCCATATAATTAAATTAAATTATATAGACTTGGCTCTTTATACTATTATATATAATTGGCTCTTTATACTATTATATATACTTGGCTCCTTATACTATTATTGGCTCATATCAAGGATTTTAACTTAAAGGTTCAAAAAGAGGGATTCAAGGAGGGCATGTAGGCAACCTTGAGATCTAGATATAGTGATTCAAGGTTCAAGGAAGGGCATGTAAGTGACCTAGATATATATAGATTGACCCCTCACCCATAGAGTTTGAAAGAGTGAGGGGTAGTTGGGGGTTTGATATTTCAAGGATGTCATCAAATTGAAGGTGATCTGATCTCATGTATTACTTATATATATATATGAGAAAAGGGAACTCAAGCCATAAGCTTCAAGGTGATATGATCTCGTGTATTACTTATATATATATATATATATATATATATATATATATATATATTCATGTGTTACTTATATATATATATATATAGAAAAGGTAACTCGATCCATATATATTATATTCCTTACTCGAGCCATATAGATTCTATTCCAAATATAATATCTATAGAGAGATGGGTAAAGAAGGTAGTTAGAGCTGTAGATGTTATCTCTAGGTAGAATGTGTTCAATCTTAATCTATATAAAGTAGAGTCTATATGAAATATGATTTGAGAACCAAACAAATAATAGGCCCCAAAGGGGCAATTAAATAACAAACTACTATAATGATCTGTCTCTACATAAGCCACCCCAAGATTTGAGGGATTTTGAATCAAATTCCATCAGTGTCATTTTATAACTATATCTAAATTGATTTTCTATTTGAGGTATCCACTTTGCATATGATAACTATTATGATTCTTGCTTTACGACCTATTATTATTTCTATTCCTATTCCTACTTTACATAATTATCTATTTGAAGTACCAATTAGATCTGAAGGAGAGGGACACAATGAGTCATGGGGGAGGATAACTCTTGTAGATAAAATTGTTTGGTTTCATGTTTGATCATACCATGAGATCAAAATCAAATAGTGGGTGTTTGTTATTCAAAAATTATAGAATAGTGCATTTACATTTAGTTTTGGAGTTTGATCGTACCATAGAGAGTGTCACAACTATCCATAAGCCCAAAAGAGACATGAATCTCCATAAATATATCTTGTTGATGTTGTGCCATGCAAAAATGGGGGAGAGAGTTGTGGTCACACTAAAGGATATGCTCAAAAGGGTAGTGAAGTGATTTGAGTGTCAAGAGGTGGTTATTGGTATAGAAAATCATGCTAATAGGGAAATCCATTATCATATAGGTATATTAAATATGAATGTACCAATACACTCAATGATTGTGATTCTATGTAAGGCATTTCTTGAACTCGAATGGGTATCATTGAACATTAGCTTTCATAAATCATGGAGTATGGTATTATGATATGTCAAGAAAGGAGGGCCTCAAATCATTTTGAGTTGGCATTATTTAAGGGGTTTTGTAGAAATGGAATCAACCCTAAGTATGAAGGGATATCAAAGAATGAAATATTATACCAAATCTTGTCTGAGAAGGAAAGATGGGAAGACATGGTCCAGGAGCCATGACTTTATAAGGCCTTCTTTTCTAGATATAAGATCATGAAAAAAATCTATTATGACCTTCAAATGAGTAAAGATCTCATTCTTGATAGGAATAAAAAAAGGATTTTCTATAAAAAACATTCAATGAGGTAGTGCCTTATGATGTGTCAAATCTTATCTATCCCATGTTGGATTACATTAGTGTGGTTCTCAAAAAGTGGTGGGAAGCAAAAATTTATTCCTATGCCCACAGGATGATGACTATGTGGGAGTGGAAGCGTAATTGATATTGATGTTGGGAAAATTTTTGAGAATTTATACAAAGATTGGAATGTCCCATGTCTTTGTTGGTGTAGACTTTTATCCTACATGTTTTGTCTACACAGTTTAATATGTTTGCTTAGGGTCTTACAGGTCATTTGGGAAGATTAGTCCTACATTCACTGTAATGAGGGGCTTCACTCTCTCTCCCACCTATATATGTACCTCTCTCCCTTTGTATTCATAATCCAAAGTTAATATATTTTGGCTTTCTCCATTTTCATTTGTCTCATGTAATTATCTTTTGTGATTTCAATTTACTACAACTATTTGGTGGTGTGCACTCATTTCTTGTCTATGTGACCATTTAACCTTCACATTTGCCTTATCTGAACTGGGATCAAACTTTGATATGGTATCAAATCCACCCATGGTAAAATTTTGTCTGGTTATTCACTATTAAGCTTTCTATGAAATCTTGGGATTCTTTACATAAGTAGGATCATAGATCTGTATTTTTTTCATTAAGATCTGTCCATTCCTTTTATCATAATTTGCATGCTTTGTAATATTGGTAAATAGAAGCTCTTTGGAGATCTAATGTTATGTAAATTTGATCAAATTCACTATGACATGGAATAAGGCATTTTTTCTTGAAGAAACACATTTTTCATCACATTATCTTTTTTTTAGCTTCTTAGTTTAGATCTAATTTTTCATTCTCATGCCTAGTTTTCCATCTACCTATTCAAGCTATTATTTCTCTCTAACTACAAAAAATCATGCCAAATTTTTTTTGAGTTTGGTGCACCTTGGTCTTAGCTTTTTGGATCATTTTGATTTTTTGAATTTTGTTAATAAATGCAAAAATTTTAATGTTTTTAGTAATTTCTACTCAAAAACATCAAATCTTATAATTTGGAGATAGTTGTTGAAAGTTCCTTCCAAAACTAGCTAAGTCTATTCAAGTTTTCCCTAATGTTTTAGAATGTTGAATTATTTTTTTAATAGCTTTATTTAAAATAAGGGCAAATAGGCTACTTTTATTTTAATGCACAAGTAATGCATAAGAATATTGGTCAAGTTTAGCATTGTTAGTGGATATTTTTTATTATTTTTTATAAAACAATATTTTTAGTAAAATATTTTAAAAGAAA
This sequence comes from Torreya grandis, assembly GCA_037957365.1. Classification (NCBI taxonomy): domain Eukaryota; kingdom Viridiplantae; phylum Streptophyta; class Pinopsida; order Cupressales; family Taxaceae; genus Torreya; species Torreya grandis. The sequence goes on along the minus strand of JARHVA010000424.1, from coordinate 4,325,530 downwards.
GTGTTATTCATTTTTTCACTTGCTCACATTGTACTTGATTCCTTCGATGCATTATCAGTTGATTCTGACATCCTCATTTGTTTGCAAATATTTTTCTTTTTCAATACATGCATTGATTATTTTAGATGCACTATCAACTAAGTTCGACATCTTTTGAGTGTGCATTTGCAACATTGGGGTGGGTCACCATGTCATAGTGTAAGGGGGGTGTATTATTCCTTTTTGGTCCCTCTTTTCATTCTACTTGCACTTTCATTTCTAAAACTTGTAGTACTACTACATCTTATTTCTACACTAATGGATTCAAGTTCAATCAACCCACTAACTCCCTTTAACTATCATGAATGTAAAATTAAGATGATAATTAGTCTAAGGAGTAAGGGTTTATATAAGATAACCATGGGTAATAAAACTAAACCTAACACATATAAAGAGATATTTAAGTGGTATAACCATAGTGATGAAGCCTATGGGCTATTATCCTTTGTCTATCCCCTAATCTTTTATTTCACTTAGAGCCTTCCAAATCACCTCATGATGTATGGACCATTCTACGTAAATTATTTGGGGAGTAAGATGTGATGATAGGTCATGATATTGAGAATGAACTCATTATCCTAAGTATTGGTAACTTTGACACCCTTCAGGATTTATTCATTAATTTTAAGTCCTTGAGATTTAAATTAAAATAATATGTGATAAAAAAAAAAGATTACCAATTTGTTCTTTCTATACCCTCTAAACTAGGTCCTAACTATTTAATCTTTGTCTCTACTTTTCATGCCACTAAAAGTGCTTTAGGCACTGCATAGAAAATTCCCTCTTTAGATGCATTCATTGTTGACTTAATTAAGGAGCAAGACAAGTTTATCTAGATGGGCACATTGAAGTCTACAAGACTTCAAGCCCTAATTTTTGGGAATGTAAATACTTCTAACAAAGAAAAGAATAATAAGGATCAATAGAAGAAGAAAGAATCAACCTCTACTAAAACCAACATTGAAGCCTCCTCTTCCAATGGAAAACCTAATAAAGAGAAGGTTAAGTGTGCCTAATGTAAGAAAAATGGGCATGATGAAATTAAATGCATGAAGAAGAAAATATATCACCTAACTAATCTCATAGAGAATAACAACATAAGTAACATTGAGTCCATCAAGAAGAATTCATCTACCCAAGATTATACTAAGGAAAAGGGCAAGGGGAAAGAGAAAGAAAAGGGAAAGGCTCTTGTAGTAGTTGTAGATTTAACATCTTCATGGGTCATTAACTCGAGTGCCTCTCACCACATGGGCTCTTCACTAGTTGATTTTTCTTCTTTAGAGACTTATAGCATATCTTTTATCAGTTTGGGTGATGACACTTATGTACCTGTTATAGGGAGAGTGTCTATTGAAATGGAAGAGTGAACATTCAATAATGTTCTAAGTGTCCCTTCCCTTTTAACCAATCTCCTATCAGTGTATCAAATCACTCATATCGACAAAGGTATGAGGGTTGATTTTTTACCAAATTCAATTATCATCAAGGAGTTGCATAATGATACTATAGTGATATTGGGTAGGGCAGATCACCAATCTAGGTTATACACCTTCTCACATTTTTCACTTGATTATTCTCTGACAACATTGCTAACTCATTCAAATAGAGTTAGAAAATTATGGCATGAATGGTTTGGCCACCTTAACTACCACTACCTTGAATAACTTAGCAAAATGGCAAGGTCATAGGCTTGCCTTGAGTCCAATTCTCTAAGGGAATTTGTGATGGGTTCTCTTTTAGAAAGCATTCCAAAGAAAAATTTGACAAAGGCAAAGCTTGGAGGACTTCACAAGCATTGGAATTTCCCTTATCTTTATTGGTGTAGACTTTTATCAATGAGTTTTGTCTACACAGTTCATTATGCTTGCTTAGGGTCTTAAATGACATTTAGGTTATTTGGGAAGATTAGTAAGATTAGTCCCACATTCATTAGAATGTGGGGTTTCACTCTTTCTCCCACCTATATATTTACCTCTCAACGTTTGTATTCATAATCCAAAGTTAATGAATATTTTGGCTTTCTCCATTTTTATTTGTCTTGTGCAATTCTCTTTTATGTCTCCAATTTGTTATAGTTATTTGGTGGTTTTCACTCACTTATTATCTCATGTGATCATTAAACCTTTAAATTTTCATTATTTAGACTTGGATCAAACTCTGATAGTATTTTGGGGTGCTACGATAAATGCAAATATTTGGTTGATTGATTTGCATTCGGGTGATGATGAACAACCAAAGTAGCTGAGAAGGTTGTTCTAACTACTATAGAGTAATCCTTTGCATGTGGAAATGGGAAATGAAATTTTATACGTGAGGAATAATATCCTAAAAATCATACTGGGATATACTAGTTATGTACTTCCCTTATAATCTTATAAGTTAGTACACATAATTGAGACATCCCTAAAGTTTTTAGATGAAGGATAAGTGGCAGTGACACTAAATGAGAGAATACGCTTTTATGATATCCAATTGAGAGGGGATATAGAGTCTTCATTAGAGGGAGAGGAAGGGGAGAATTAAGGAGATATGAAATGAGAAACTTTCAAATTCAAAGAAGTAACTAATAATGAGGAATCAAAGACTTGAAGATATATGTATGAAGAAACTTTTGAGGAATGGGCTGACACCTAAAGTTTTAATCCCAAAAAGAATTAGATTTCAATTTATGGAAATAGTTCATAATCATAAGGTGATGAGGCATCATCTGAGATTGATAAAATAGATATAAGCATTGGGGTAGATCAAGCTAGTGAGGGTGAAAGTTAGGGTTTTACAGAGGTAAAGAATTTGAAGCTGATAGGTTACCATGGTGGGGAAGATCTAGCTAGTGGGGGGGGGAAGGGGAACCTATGCTAGAAACCCCACCAATACCAGTAAGGAGAGGGTTCCTTGTTGAAGAGGTTTTGTCCAAAAGTGGCCATGGGGAGGGTGTAAAGGCTTGAAAAATTGGTTCCAAAAAAAGTCCCTAGTTTTTTGGAGAGGGAAAGGGAAAGGGAGTCCATTTAGAAAGAGTTGTATGCACATAAAAGGTTGAGGCCATTATTCCCATTTCCTGACTTTAGTGATCCTTATTTACATGAGGTGATGGGATGGTGAAGGAATAATAGGCTCTATATTTATGAATGTTTAGGGGAGTGATCATTGATGGGAGTGTATGGTGGGGCGAAATATGAGGTGGATAATATAGAGAAGTTGGTGGAGGACATGTTAGGTGAATGTTTTATAATGGAGATGAAGTGTAGATATGGGTAGGGTTGTGGGAAGCTATAAAGTTTTCAAATTAATCCCAAATATGGAAATCCCCCATCAAAACATAGAGAGTATGTAGGAGGGGGAGAATTAGAATATATGTAGTTTATGGGATTGGGCATAATGTCATTTATTACGGTAGGAAACATTCATTTTTGGGGTCATATTTGTCATAGGAGGGGGGAAAGTGTGTTTTTTAATGAGGGGAGTGGGGAAGGGTAATATTTTTAAGGTATGAAGGGGAGAGCAAAAAATATTGATTTATAGGGGGTTATGGCAATTTTTGAGTTATCAAGCCTGAGGGCCTACTGGCCTTGGTTGGGGTGGCCCCAACTTATATTCCTCACTGAAGGAATTTGGGATATGCCCTATGATCCCTTTGTCAGGATCACTCCCTTGGGGGAAGGGCCTTTGGGATACAATATAGATAGGTGGAACCCTCTCAAAAAAGGCTCAGATCACTCCCTCAATTTCAAGGCCTTTGGGCTATGCCCTATGGTCCCTTCACCCTCATGAATTAAAGGAACCTAAGTAGAACTTGAGATTGAAAGGGAAAGGAGGGAAACCCAGAGAAGATACATCTAGAGAAGGTGTGGGTGGGGGCCAATCCCACTCAACCTTATCTAACTAAAGCCCACTCCCCTAAAAAAAGTAAGGGCGAGCCCATTGGATAGGTAGGTATAGAGCCCAAGTTGACTGTATTTATATTTAATTTGGGGAGGGTATCCTAGCCAAACTCAACTCAAATTGGTATCCTAATACATATACCATATATATAGTAGATGAGTTATAAATAAATGATTTGGGGTTGTGCTTGTATTGAGTTGGGGTGGTGCTTATATTGAAACAAAAAAATCTCAAGGTAGATGAACAAAGTTTGATCTGATCAAATGAAGTTTGTATGAACCTCACCTTAGATGTGAACTTTATTCATTTGATTTGATCTCAATTCATTCTCATAACAATGAAAACTAATAACAATATGAGTGTTCTCATTGGTGAACATTTTACGTTAGATGAAATAAGTTTTAATATTTTGTTAGTGATGGACATTGTAATGAACATACTATTTTGTGTTTATTTTGATAGGTCTTATATAATCATCTCATTTTAATTATTTATTGACCTTCATTTATATTTATTAGTTACTAAACAAGAAGATGAACCCCCTTTCTAAAAATAATGAAAAATCTATAATTAGGTAATGATTATAGCATAGTTGAGGTGTGTACTATTGTGTTTAAGTTATAGTTATTCTAGTGAAAAAATGGAGATTGGGTTCCTTGAAAGACAAAACAAAAAAAATAAAATATAATTTATAGTTTATTATGGTTTTAAGTTAATTTTTATATTTGTCTGTTTCTCATATCTAAATATATATTCACATAAACTGTCATTGGATTACTATTGGAATACCTGATTATTATTTTTGGGTACTATTTGTCATTAGATTACTATATCAAAGGGATTATTTATGAATAAAAAATACACAAGTTGTTTTGTACAATTTATCATTAGATTACTATTGGAAAGCCTAACACAGAGTTTTTCATTGGATTACTATTGAAATGTCTACTATAATGATAAATGTCTTATTCGGCTATAGAATTTATATTATTGTATTAATAATTTTAGTTAGCCTTATAATTGATGAAGAGATTGAATTTATAGTCCAAAATAAATGGATTAACTTGTTATTATATGCTTTATGGCATGACTTGTTTCATTTTCAATAAATATTTATTGACTACACTCTTTTATGTTTGTGTTCCAAGGCATTATGTATTCTTCATTGTTGAATAAGGGAAGGAGAGGGGGCACTAACATCAATGGAATTTTAGTACAATAATTTAGATAAAATGCTCCCACATAGAACTAAGTATTCCAATTAATTTATTTGTATTTCAATCTTTCTAAATTAGTATTGCTTGTGCATTCTACATTTTATAGGTACTAGTCCATGGGAATGAGCTATACTTACAAATGGAGCAACACTACGTGCACATTGGTACACTCAGGTGAGTATATGGCTAGCATAAAGAGAGCAAAATTATTTTCTATATGTCTTTTGTCTTATGTCATATTATCTTTGAATTTTTGACATTTATAATTTTATGGGATCAAAGCACTCTCTCTTAGTGTACCCTCATAGATTGTCTAGTTGTATCTTTAAACTCAGACATCTGTCATATTTTTAGATTGATGATTGGAGTGGAATGGACCATTAATTGAAGGATCATGTTTCCCATTCCCTACCACATTAAATAATAATGTTAAATATGTATTTGGAGCTCAAAATCAAGAATAAATTCCAATGGAAGTCAATACAATGTTATACAATTGTTGACTCCACTTTCTCAATTCATGTTTTGTATCTTTCATAGCATATGTATCAAATGAAAGTTGTAGCCTCTTGTAACTATTTGAAATGTTAATTTAGATACTTTTAGTAAGATATATTTATTACAATGTTTGAATGTACAAGCATAATGACCAAGAGTCTAATCTCCCTTCAAGACTAAGATAACTATTGAGAATGAACATTTTGAACGATAATTTAATTTGATGGTACTTGTTGTTAATGTGTGTGTGTAGATAGTTTCATATATTATAATGGAGTTAACATGGACCAATAAGATACACTACATTATTATGCTATTTTAGCACTAGTGAATGCTCTATGTTTCCTTCAATTCAATTACTTCTACATTTGATTTAAGAAAGAAGTATGTGTTATTGAAATTTATTATACTAGTAGTCATAAAAAAACCTTTCATGAATGAGAAAGGTTTTGTTCTTTGCTTAGAACAAATAATACAATGAAAGATGTATAATTTAATAGAAATATATCATGAACAACTCCCTCAATAAGCATATCATTGTCTCACCTCAATGTAGTATTTCTTGATGTAATGGACTCTTAGTTGTATTTGGGATTAACCTTGGAATATAAGCCTTAGTATGTAGCACTTTTTTGAAATGGAAGTTTTAGGAAATAATTTGAGTGGAACTCAATAATTCATTGGGTTATTTTTAAGTTAATTTGTAGCACCTTATAGGTACTTGATTGTGTTTAAAAAATTAAGATGAAGTTTTGAAATTGAATCCCTTCTAAAAGAGAGCATCGGTGTTTAGTTATCAAGGATTGGGAATTATACCAAGAGAGGAGACCTTTAAACCCTACTATAAGGGCCTAAAATTAAACCCTAACCATTATGCTATAAGAAATTGGGCTTGCTATGTGTTTTGATTCTACATACTGAAAATGTCATGTGAATAATTCAATAGAGAGTACTCTATCAAAATAGGGGCTCTAGGGTGATGACACTTGAATTAAGTTGATCACTCATTTTGAAATTGAATCTCTAGTATGAGACAATAGTGGCATTGGTGCAAGGGTGGAAACATGTAACATAAGTTGCGACTTCAAGTCATGCCTAGGAAACCTAAACTCTTAATTTAGGTCTTTTTCAATGAAATCTATGTTATTATAGATTTTATGGCATGATTTGTTTCATTTTGAAGTTTTATCATGTTACCCCCTCCTTTTCCATCATTATTTTTTGTTGTCATTATTTTTCCTTAGATGTTTTCTACATAAAATCATCTCTAATTATTGAATTCTTCAATTATCTTTGATTTTTTAAATCTGAGATGAAGGTATACATAAATTTTCTTATTATTCAAATCTCAAGTTCAGATAAGGATGTTTTAACATTTTATTTCATTTTTGGATATTGTAATGACAATACTCTTTTGTGTTTGTTTTCCCAAGTCCTATATACTCTTATCAGTTGAGCAAGGAAAGTGGTAGTTAATGAATGTTGGGATCTTCAAATCATATCTAACACACTTTTTGTATTATTGTAATGATAATTGTAACTATTCTTATAATTGATGAAGATAATAAATTTATAGTGCCCTGTGAACTCCAATTTGTGAATAACTTGTAAAATCAGTAACAATAATTTTTCATTAGACATCTAGAGGGAATCATGTAGTATTCCATTCAATTATTCTTGTATCATATGTTGAGATAGTGTTGGAGAATTGAATTATACTTCTATCTCACATTTGTATTACAATTTCCTGTAAAGGAATTTGGAAAGTTTGGTCTCTAATTTTTATAAAATGTGTATATGATCTTAGAGATACAATAAAAATTTGTTAAAAAATGTCTTCCATGATTCATGTTGGTATTTTTAATCTAGAACCTTATACATTGAGATGTTTCCTTACTCAACAAGAAATGAATATTAAATTGAGATATTTCCTTGTTAAATAAACACTATCAAATTTATGACTCATCATTAAATTATCCACAACAAATGTCTTGTATTCCACTAGATAATTCAACAATTTTATTTTATTCTCAACTCAAACATAGTGGCCACTGTAATATCCTCAAACACAAATCAACTCTTGAATTAAAAACAAACAATAAGGAAATTACCACACTTAAGGAGAATTTAAAAAAGAGAGATCATCCCATTTAAAGAGGAGTGCCATACTTAAGGAGCATACACAACATTATTTAATTAATTAATAAACAACATTAATTAGAAGGAAGGTAGCCACCCTTGGAGGATACATATATTTTGATGGAAGGCCATGAAGGTATTAATAATCAATAATTGGTAGGAAGGGAATCATCACTCATTCATTGAACTTTATAACCATGTAAAAGCATAAGATTTTACATTAATTTTAAGGATGAAACCCCTTAAATCTATAACCAGATTTCAAGGTCTAAAACCCTTGTCATATCACTTACTCAAGGATGGAAACCCTTGAATATTTACATTCTATTACTTGAAATCTGAAACTCTGAATTAAACAATTAATACAATTTTATTTTATTATTATAATTATTATTTCAAGTGAAAAGTATATATTTAATAAATATTATCTTAAAGGGAATTCCAAGGAATCTAAATTATCATGTAATATTTTGATTAGGAATATTATATTTTGTAATATCCTCAAACACAACTTAGCCCTTGAATAAAAAACTAGTAATAAGTAAATTGCCACACTTAAGGATAATTAAAAAAAGAGAGATCATCCCATTTAAAGAGGAGTGCCACACGTAAGGAGCATACACAACATTAGTTAATTAATTAATAAACAACATTAATTAGAAGGAAAGTCACCACCCTTGGAGGAGACATATCTTTTGATGGAAAGCTTTGAAGCTATTAATAATCAACAATTGGTATAAAGGAAGTCATCACTCATTCATTCAACTTTATAACCATGTAAAAGCATCAACTTTTACATTGATTTTAAGGATGAAACCCCTTAATTATATAACCAAATTTCAAGGCCAAAAACCCTTTTCATCTCACTAGTTCGAGGATAGAACCCATTGAAGATTTATTTTTTATTATTTAAAATTTGAAACTCAAAATTAAATAATTAATGCAATTTCATTTTATTATTTAAATTATTTCTTTATTTGATAGGGTAAAATACTTGGTTTTACAAGGACTAGGAACCATAGTAAAGAGTTCTAAAAAAGAGTTGTAGGCCCCTAGGGCCGAAACAACAAAAAGAAGAAAAAAAACTTAGCTAATTAAACCCACTAGACTCAAAACAAAACATAGAAAATTAAACAGATCAACAAGGAGGGGCTCTGATGGATCTTTCTCTTTTTCATTCTTCTTTTTTGGTGCACCCTGCTTGTTCTTATAAACTTTGGCCCTCATCCTATTATCGGGTCCTTAAATGTCATCTCCAGGGAAGATTATTTGTGACCTTTTATGCCTCTGTTCTTATAGTGGGTTTTTTTTTATGGGAGTAATGATGGGAATATCAGGAGGGGGGTCTCTGTCACCTTCAAGTGTTGCTTAATGGGAGTCTTATCCACCTTATGAGAATGGGAAAAAGATTGGACCATCATGTCCACCTACCTATTCAAGGCATTTAATTATTGTATGCGTCCTACCAGATTCATCCCAGCCTCATGAAACTTGTTGAAAATTTCCAATTTCTCTTTATTATTTTTCATTTCTTTTGATAGGAGAAATTTTCCTTTCTAGGTAACCTCCCCAAAGGTATCCTCATCTAGTATAATCAGTTTGGGTTTAGGGGCAATTAGCTTCAGAGGGAGGTCATCAATGGAGATCTTAGAAAGGCTAGCTTAAGGGTACTGGTAGAAGTATGGTGAGATCCTGAGGTAGGGTCTTCTTTAGGTAAGTCCTCATTAGTGGAGGACCCCCTAGAGAAACCTCCCTACCCTAAAAAGTTTAGCCATGATTTATCAATAACAAAATGAGACCTTGGTGTGGTATAGGGTTTGATTCATTAACCTGATGGGTGAGAGTGGTGCTCTCCAAAGACTTTAAGAGATAGAAGAGGAGACTAATTTTGTACCCCTAGAAGTGGTTTAATAGTAAAAAATGGTGGGAGAAACTTAAAGTGTGATTACCTTCAAGTGTTAGGTATTTCATCACTTGTAGGCACACCTTAGGCCATTGACATGAGAGGTTAGCATGGGGGAACCCCTTATTGTCAATTTGACAAACTCATTAATACAGAAGAACCTCTGGATTATATCTTACTTTTTATACTAGTCCTTATAAACCTTTACGAAATCACATGGATGCTCATGGATTTGTTGATAAACTCCTCTATGACCATGATTTCAAATCCTCTCATCTTCACTACTCTCTTATTTCAATTAGCAATAAAATCATTTATAACATCAACATTATGCTCAGTTATCCTCAGCATCAATTTCATGAGTCCCCCCCATTGGAGTTTATTCAAAAATTTCTTTAAGCCTGGCATTTTGAAATAGGAGGTTAGTTCCAAATGCTCCTTGTCACCCCCCATTTTCACAGTACATATGAACTTGAAGGTGAAGTTTATAAGGTTATATAAAAATTTTGTTTGAACAGTTCAAAATATACTTGAAAACCTTGTTGCCTCCCTCCTTAATCAATAAATTCACCTCACTTTTTCATAATGTCAATTTATAATATTTGAAACCCATCTCTTGATGAGAGATGTTCACATGTGTGTCATCCCAATTGCCATCCTATCTTAGTGTAATTTGATTGTGTATAGCCGATGAGACAATTTTAGGGATATGGCATACTATGTGCTAGTTGGTTAAAAGAGGGAGGTCCAATCCTATATTAGCAATCAATCCACCACCCCACTCCCTTCACAGTAAGTGTGGATATTTTAGAATTGTGTCATACCCCTCAAATTTTGCTTGGTGTCATCAATAATATCTTTTATTATGTGGGAGGGGTTTTTTTGCCTTCTAGGGCATTTAAGATATTTAGGGAGTCCCCCTCCACAATTGTTATTTTTATCTTGAGGATGAAGGAAAGTTGCATGCCCTAAAATGTTGCCTTAACTTTAGCAAGATTATTTATTTATGTTCCTATATGGCCCACATATGCAGTAATCAACATTCCCGTTGAATCCCTTATGGCTCGTCCCTCGCTAGTAGGACCGAGTTTCCTTTTGATGCTCCATTAAAGTAGAATTTGGCCCAACCTTCAGGTTGAGTCTTCCATTTTATGTGTTTTAAAATCAGATCGTTGAAGGGGGATATTATTTTCTAAACCACATATTAGTTACTGAATATCATTTGTCTTGAGGTAGGTCCTAGGTTTTTGTTTATGGGTGGGAAGGCTTTCTAATTCTCAACGATGGCCTAGTAAAGTTAGATAAATACCCTTTTAGGCTAATGCCTTTTATTTGAGAAAACAATGTCATTATGGGTTTTCCACACACTCCAAAACTAATGTGGAAGATCTAAAAACCACAATAATTCCAAAGATGGGATATTCCAGTGTGGTTTTCATTACTTGATAAGGTCAAACATAGTGTCTGATTTTATCCAAGAAAGATTGAATTTATTCAACATCTAGTTAAATAATGTTGAACTAAAAGAGAAATTTAGAAATAGATGGTGAACTGATTCCTCTACTTTATTACATAATGGGCATCTATTGGGGACTATCAGTCCTCTTTTTTCTAGGTTATCCACTATCAGGATCTTATCTCAGGTTGTTAGCCAAAATAAAAAATTGATCTTGGGGGTCAAATGTTTTATCCATAGGTATTTCTAGTAGTTCTATTCACTTTATAGGTTAATATTGGTGGCATGTCCTTAGGACAGTGAGTACATACTAGTATCTTCAGTAGCCCATATAAAATTATCTTCCTTAGGGAATAAAGGAATGTGAATCTATCTGATAGAGGAGTTAAGATTTTAGATTTCTTGCACTTTTTTAGCTGGCTGTCCTTCCATTGGAAGGATTTTCCATCTCTTTGAGCCTTCATTCACCACCTAATAGTCTTTGAATTTTGAGCCCCATATTTGTTTGAAGACCACATAATAGTTGACCTAGGTCTATTATAAGGAGAGAGGGGTAATAGACATCTAGGCATCTTCCTAGAAGTCAATTTTCCCTCTATTTCTAAGTTTCCATTTTACACCTTTTATGAGAATATCCTTACAATTGGTGATAGCCTTCCAGAAGGTGGATCCATCCTTAAGACCTTTTTCTCATAGAAATCTATCTACTTTAGGCCCCTTTAGGTATTTAGCCTTGATAATTCTTATTCATTCTCTATCTTCTTTTATGACTCTCCATCCCATTTTTGCCAGCAGGACCTTATTCATGGACTTGATGCTTCTAAGGACCAATCCTCCATCAGCTTTAGGAAGTCAAGATTTTTCCCAAAATACTGAGTTGAACTTGAATCTATCCTCAATTCCCCTCCATAATAAATTCTTTTCAATTTGTTCTAATTTAAATTATTATTTTAAGTGCAAAGTCTATATTTATGAAATATTATCTTAAAGTGAATTTTAGGGAATATTATCATTATATTTTGATTATGAATATTGCAGTGGTATTAGGATTTCCATCCTACCAATTTACAGAACAAAAATCATATGCAATATAATAATAGGGATATTTTGTATTACAAAAGGATAAATAGAACTAAGGAGGCAAGCTAGCCAAAAGGAGAAATGGTAAATGATAGATATATTGAGAAAGTAGATAAACTCATCCAATGCCAAGAACAATTGGAAAATATAGTGGCATAAATGGCCTTTACCATGAAAATGATGATGGATTACAATATAAAAAAGGTATAAACTAGTTCATTCATCTCTAAGCTCAAATTTAAAACAAACACCACATCTTCATATTGGCATTGCCAACCAACATTCATTCTGAGAGAAAAACTAGATGAAGAAATTCTAAAATCATTTGATTATGAGCTTGTAACTTGATTCAAATCATATCAATCACCTTCAGAGAGAATCCAAAGGGTAATTACCCTACAAAATTATATGTTAATGAGAAAAAATGGAGGTGTATCTCAGCCAGAATATAAACCCCAAAATAGACAAAGGGATATGCAACATGCATTAGGAAAAATATCACTAACACCTTTTGATAGAAAAAATAAATGTATGGCTAGGGCATGAATACAAAATTTAAACATGTATATTTTTCCATCCAATGATGCAAGAAGTATCCATAAAATATGTGAATCTCTATCTAGTAGGTATAGTCCATGAATGATGGTTCTAAGGATGGGTCACTTGAGGACATATCCATATCAATTCATATGAAGAATTTTCAAAATGATTGATTGAAATATTTGATAGGGAAAATCCTAAGGTCCATTTTATGGAATCATAGCTATTAAAACAAAATAATAGTTTAGATGAATACATGGCATAATTTCAAAGACTAGCAGTAATGGTTTCTGACATGTCTAAAAAGAGACTCGTAATATTATTCATAGAAGGAATAATGAAACCTCTGAGAGGATTTATCAAATATTTTACTCCATCCACACTTCAAGAAGCAATCAATAAGGCCTTAGATTTGGAAGCTTTATCTTTAAAAGGTAGAAATTTGACACTCATCCAACCTAAGGCAATTGGAAGTATTCCACCAAAAAATCAATCCTATGGGCAAAGGTGTCCAATACAAATAGGCGGATCTTAGCCTTGTGAGACACCAAAGTATAATAAAGCATTGGAAACAAGGAATAAACTAAAGATTAAAAAATTATGTTTTACTTGTAAAGACCTATGGACTCTAGGCCACCATTTTTTGGGCAAAGGGTAAGTTCACTACATCGAGGTTTGCTCAGAAAGTGATACAAAAGAAGAAGAAATAAAATTAAGTAATGGAAATAAATCACAAATAATGATGGAGGAGACCATGGAAAGAACATTTATTAATCTCTCAGGAGAAACTTGATATCATCCATTTCAAGTAAGAGGAACATTATGAGGGTAAAGAATTATAGTCTTAGTCGATATTGGGGCTACCCAAAATTTTATTGATGAAAATTTGGCTAAGAAAATTGATCTGAAAATGGAATAATTCAAGGGATTTATGGCAATGGTTTCCAATGGATTTACTCTTCCATGTACAAAAAGAATTCTAAAATTAAATCTAACTTTTGGAGGACATGAAATAAATGATGACTTCTATGTCATTAATTTGGTGAAATAGATTTGGTCATAGGAGTTTAATGGTTTAATTCATTAGGTGATTTTACCCAAAACTATCAAATAATGGAAATTAAGTTCAAATTAGATGGAAGGGAAATAGTTTTGAAAGGCATGGCCAATGGTATCCCTCAAATAGTAATGGCAAAAATACTGGAAAGAGAATTTAATAAGGGGTATGTAGCATGGGTGGTATAATGTTTGATTAGCTTCACACAGGAAGAAAAAAAAACACATCATAATGATATTCATCCTATAATCGAGAGGCATGCCAAGGTATTTGAGAACCTACCACCCAGGCTACCCACGGTCCAAGGACAAATCAACTTTTATGTAACCATGGATTGATTAACAATATACACTCATTTATTTCCACTCCCCAAGAAGAATAATGGTCCTATGATAGCTAGAATATTTTTTAAAGAGGTTTTTAGGCTTCATGGACTACCAAAGAATATAGTCAGTGATAGGGACACTAGGTTCATGAGTGTCTTTTGAAAAGAGATTTTCCAACTAATAGGTACTGATTTAACCTCAAGTACAAGTTATCATCCTCAAATGGATGGTCAGATGGAAGCCTAAATAAATGGATTGATGGGTACTTAAGGAATTATGTAACTAGGTGATAAAATTCTTGGGTCAAATGGTTATACTTATAATACTTCTCATCACATGTTTATTGGAATGTCACCTTTCAAGGCATTGTATGGGTATGATGTTAAAATCTTTGTAGACTTGGTCATTCCATATAGTAGGGATCCCAGAGCTGAGTATCTAATACAAAAACATCAAGATATCTTAATAACTCTCAAAGATAATCTTTATCATGCCCAAAATCATCAAAAGTTATATGCGGATCAACGTATAATAAAATGGAATTTTAAAGTTGGAAATATGGTGTATTTAAGGTAACAATCTTATAGATAATCTTCCCTTAAATAAAGTGGTGCTGAAAAACTCAAGCTTCAATTTTATGAGCCATACTAGATTATAAGAAGAGTGGGAAAGGTAGCATTTGAATTAGATTTACCAAAGCACAGCTGCATAGATAATGTCTTCTATGTGTCTTGCTTGAAATGAGCATTTGGATAACATATTTTTCCTTTCATGGAATTAACCCCAATTGATGAGGAAGGTAAATTAATTCTAGTACCAGAAACTATTTTTGATATTCATGAAAAGAAGTTAAGAAATAGAAATATCAAAGAATATTTAGTTCGTTGGAAAAATTTCCAATAGAAGATGCCATTTTTGAAGGAGCAATAATTCTTGAACATCCCAAATTATAATTTCTTGAGGACAAGCAATTTGAGGAAGGGAGGTTTGTAATATCCTCAAACACAACTCAGTCCTTGAATTAAAAATCAATAATAAGGAAATTGCCACACTTAAGAAGAATTAAAAAATGAGAGATTATCCCATTTAAAGAGGAACACCACACTTAAGAAGCATAAGCAACATTATTTAATTAATTAATAAAAAACATTAATTATAAGGAAGGTCTCCAACCTTAGAGGAGACATATATTTTGATGGAAGGCTACAAGGTATTGATAATCATCAATTGGTAGGAAAGGAATCATCATTCATTCATTCAACTTTATAACCATGTACAAGGATCAGATTTTACATTGATTTTTAAGGATGAAACCCCTTAAATGTATAGCTATATTTAAAGGATGGAAACCCTTGTCATCTCACTAACTTAAGGATAAAACCCCTTGAAGATTTACATTCAATTATTCGAAATATGAAACTCTAAATTAAACAATTAATACAATTTCATTTTATTATTTAAATTATTATTTTAAGTACAAAGTCTATATTTATGAAATATTATCTTAAAGGGAATTCTAGGGAATCTAAATTATCGTATAATATTTCTATTAGGAATATTATGACCACTCATTACAAAAAATCAATGTTATTTAAGAACAAAATTCAAAATGATTATTCATACATCTTAAACTATGTAATGAAAATATTTTTTTCCATGCCATAAAAATTCTAAATTAAGACATTGGATTTTTCAACAATGGCTAGTGTGTCCAAATGAAAGATATTTAGAGAGATAATTTTTAACGATATCTAAGACAAAATACATGTATTTTATACCTAAAATTTTTCCCACCTTCAATAAATTAAATTTACAAGAAAAATTAATCTTACGCGTCATTATCAATAACTTCTAGAAGAGTTAATCCAATCTATTTCTAGAAAAACCGCACATTATAACCTTGTTCACATTGATCTATCTCTTATGGAAATATCTTAATAATTCATTTTGAAAGATCTATTAATTTTTTCAATTAATGATGTTATTTTAAATTCAAATCTCTAGAGTTATATTTTTCATATATGGCCCTTAAAAATCATTCAAGGTTACAATGATAGGAACAACAAATTCAAATAAGGATTTCGAGAAATTTTCAAGGTTTTACTGCGTCAAACAAATCAAAAAATTTAAGCTTATATATATTTGGGAATTATTTGAAAATTTTATCTTTTCCTTCTTCTAAACAATATCAAATTTAGGCATTTAAATGTATTTTGGATGGTTCTATTCAAAGTAAAATGGATAGACTTTTCTTATCAATGGAAATTTGTCTTGGCTCTTTCTTTTTGTTTTGTTTTTTAGTATCTCAAGCGTTAATTGAATTAATAATTTTTTTGCATAAAGTATCTATTCATTTAACATTTCTCTCTTAATGTCCTATGGATTATAATTTTCTTTTGGAATTAGTTTGATATTATTTTAAAAATGTTTGAAGTAATGAAACTAGATGTGTAATGCAAATTAAATTTTACATATCTTGATAGACATGTATGAAAAATGTGGTATCATACACAAGGAATGTAAATTATTCAATGGAATATCTCAAAAAATTGTCAAAAAAATGCAATCATATATTACACAAGGCACATATAATGCTTTAAAATATCTTTAAGCAAAATATACACAAAATGGATTATATAGTGATGTTTTAAAACTCTTTGAACTAATGAAACCATATTGAGCATAACATAACTAGATTTATAATGACAATAGAATAGATTGATACAAGTATGGTATAGATAAGAAACCAAGATGACATAGTTCAAAACCAATTTTAAATTAAATCACAATAGGGACACAAAACTATGTCTCTCAAGACTTGAGACATCAACCCATACTTCATTAGTGTATAAGTATCATGTTTTCAAAGCCATATACAATTGTAGTAAACCATAATGAAACCCTTATTAAATATATACAACTATATTAAACCCTAATTAAATCCTTTTTATATATGTTCAAATTCATCAATCCAAATGAACCCATGCCATTATTGTCAAAAATATCATTTATCAAAAATGAACTAGTTGAACCATGTTATTCCTATTATAAAAGTCAATTTGTTGTAGATGAACTTGTTGAACTTATTCAACCATGCCATTGTCATTGGGAAAGTTATTCATCCAAGATAAACTTGTGGAACATGCTAAATCATGCCATTGTAGTAGGCAAATTCATTTTTTCTAAGATAAAATTGTTGAACCATGTCATTATTGTTGGGAAAATCGTTTTTTCCAAAATGAACTTGTTGAACCATGTTGTTTTTATAAAATTAATTTTGTCCAAGATGAACTTGTTAAAGCATGTAATTTATTTATGGCAAAAATTATTTTTTCCAAATGAAGTTCTTTTTGTAGTAACTTCATTGCACATAGAATGATGATATTGCACACTCCAAGTCCATGGATAACTAAAAGTGATTAGTTTTTGTCTCCACCATCGACTGCAAAAATATAACATGTTTGTGTTGTTATCTCCCCAACACCTTTACATGGGATAAATTCAATGTATTATTCCAATCTTGGTAATTGAGCAATTAACTATAACTACATGGCAGATCCTAACTATAAACCAACATATAATAATTACAACCTAACACAACATTATACACATCAACTATATTAAAATCATATGTAATCATTATATATTATCAACAATGGTTTCATCTTCTTATTTCCTATAATAATTACAATTTATAGAGGTCAATCACATATTTATACTCAACAACTTAAAAATATTAGAATTAGTCTAATATGAGTACAGTAATAGATAAATAAGTATGGGAAACTAGTAGGATGACCTTCAATAAGATGATTGAGTTGTGTTTAATGGTTTATTACTTGAATGGAAGTGAAAATTCTATAGACACTATGTTAGGGTTTATAGTTACATTTTGTTTATTTATAGTTTAATTATAGGTTTATACAATAGTATTAGGATTTATTTATAGTTTAGTATGTGTTTATATATGATCTATTAGGGTTTATTTATATTCTAATTAGGGTATTTACATAATTATATTAAGTTTTATTTATAGTTTAATTAGGGTTTATACACATTACTATTAAAATTTATTTACAGTTTAAATATGGTTTCTACACAATATTGTTAGGGTTTATATATAGTTTAATTTGGGTTTTTATGTAATACTATTAAGTTTTATATATAATTAAATTAGGGTCTCTACGTAGTTACATTATTATGTAAAGTTAGGGTTTACATTTAAATTGTAGTTATTTTAGAATTTAGTTAAGCTTTCTTCACAGTTTCATTGCTATATAATTACACATAATTCTATTAAGTTTTTGTTTGTAAATACCTTTAGAACAACTCAAAATTGTGTTAATTAAATTATTTTAATACATATTTTCATTTGCTTTAATTATAGGGATACTGCTCTTGAGGAGAAATGAGAGACAACAAAACAAAAAGAGTATAAATACAAATTCAATTATAAATAAACTTAAATTAAAATTTAATAAATAAATCCAAAACTTATAAAATACCCTTGCAAATAGTCATGGCACTATTTCCTTCACAAATTATCTTCTATTTTTAGTCATAACTAGTAAAAATCCTAAATGTAGACATGTTCGATGGACCAAAATGGAACTTGTGAAAAAAAATGGTAATCCATATGGGTTTTATTTTTATTTATTCACTCGCCAAAGTCTTAAATGGAAGTTTTGATAAGTGATAACAATCCAAATAACTTTTTAGAGGGAAATTTTCCTAACATATAAAATTTATCATTTATTAACTTGTGTTTGGTGTGATTTTCGTCGACGTATGATAGGGTGGCAATAACATTCAATACTAATATTATTCATGCATGATAATTATGTTATATGTTATGTTATGCTAACTATATTTGGTGTTTCCATGCCATGCCCCCATACCCATACACATAAATCATAAAAAACATTGTTTTTAACAAAATGAGATTGACTGACATAAGTTTTGTGGGGTTGACTATGGGTAATTTTGGTTTCCCTTTAGCTTGCTCCTTGATAGCACAATGTTTGTGACAATATCTTCCATGCCAAAATCAAAGTGAATGTGTTAACAAAGAAAATTTGGATTACCATGGTTTACCCCTAAGTTGAGTATGTAACCATGTATTTTTAATGGAAAATAAAAAATGGAAAAGCCCTTAGGGATTTTAAATAATGCCAAAGTATACATACTTAGATCTGGCTCATCTTAGATTTTAAGTTGATCATATTGGATGTAGATAATTATATTATTAATTTAGGAGTACCTTAACTCTATAAAAAATAACATTTGTATGAAATTCGAATAATGCTTTATGAATTTTGAGAAGGGAGATAAAAAGTGGCGATCCCCTTTGAACCAAAGAATGGGTCACCTTACATTGATTTGATCAATTTTGAAGAGAAACTCAATGACATCTAGA
This sequence comes from Torreya grandis, assembly GCA_037957365.1. Classification (NCBI taxonomy): domain Eukaryota; kingdom Viridiplantae; phylum Streptophyta; class Pinopsida; order Cupressales; family Taxaceae; genus Torreya; species Torreya grandis. The sequence continues at coordinate 4,305,977 of JARHVA010000424.1, read as the reverse complement.
ATATCAGAGTGTAAGTAAATCACTATATACATCCAACAAAAGAGGGTGACCTACCTTAGGAGGATCAAAACTCAATTAACATTTATGAATAACACTTTGAAAGGTGGGTCAGAGGAGGCAATGAATTATCAAAGCACTTATGTGTAAATTTATATCACCACTGAAGGTATAGACTAGGATAACACCATGAGTAGTGGATATAAAATAGATATAACAACAACATCGATGATAAAATCAAATAGGAGTTGGGACTAAATCTAAGATAGCATTAGAGGAAGAGGAATTACACACCTATGAACACTAATAGCCTAATATGCAAGAAGGTTATCTAGGAGAAAAAAATAGAAGAGTTGAAATGGGGGATAAGATTACACTTATGAACCAACTTATACAATGATGTCAAATGAGAAGAGATACAAAAAGAGGGAGTTGATTAGTAAGGATGAGGATCCAAAAAACTGTAAATTGTAGAAAAGATAATTTTACAATATTAAAGTGCTAGAAAAGCTAAAGAGGAAGGATTAAATGCAAGTAGCTTTGAAGTTTGAATAGTAAGAATGCATTGCCATAGATGCACTCTTTAAGAACACAATTTTGAAGAGGAATTATATAAGAGTGCAACATAATAAGATATGGAAAAAGGGTGGATCTATTTAGGCACTAGAGGGAGACATGTTTACAACTAGATAGTGGAGATGACACTGAAAAAGAAATAAATAGTGAAGGTATATTATTGTCCATACTTCATCAAGCATGATAAATCAAAAAAGTTACTTATAAAAATATGTGCGAGAGACCCTCTATCTTGATGTCTAGAATATTTATTTAGACATGACCCTATTTATATAGATAATATGTATGAAAATTGATGGGGAATACTTGCTGAAATAATTGGGTGAGGAGGGGATTGATGCCATCTGTAACAAGTTGATATTGTTAAAGGAAACAAGGGGGAAGTGCATTGTGAATATTGCTTTACCAAAGGCACATGTTCTTTTTTGGTTTCTTATTTAGGGAGTAGTGTTGGAAATTAAATATTCTTAGAAGGATTTTCATTGCCCACAAGATAACAAATATCCCTTAACCTATTGGAGGTATTGGGATATGTATAATCAATTTGAGGTACGTAAGGCCTTTGACTTAATCATATGATAATTTTTATATTTGCATATTGGTAAAATAATCAAATTATGGAGTCCTCGTATCATAATTAAAATTATAGAGTCCCCATAACCTAATTAAGATATATATAAAAAGTAGTGGTTAATATTGAATCATCATATATTTTGAATTATGTTCTTATTGTAAGGATTGTGGAGGTTTCTCCTACAAATTTTCTCAATTATATATTTTATTATTATACTATGTATATCACTTATATTTCATTAAGATGATCTATTATATTTTTTTTATAAGTAAATATTATACTCTTTATATCATTTAACTGCATTGAGATGATCCATTATATATTTTTAATAGGTAGATTGAGGTTTTCTATTGGGGACTTCATAAGATGATTTATTATATTTTTTTATAGGTATATATTCTACTCTATATATCACTTTAAATTCATTGAGATATTTATTATATTTTTTATCACTTTAACTACATTGAGATATCTATTATATATTTTTAATATATAGATAGACGGTTTCTATTGGGGACTTTACATCTCTTATACTTCATTGAGATGATAAATTATTTTTTTTTATGGGTAATGGTGGTTTCTATTAGTCCATCACCCTTTTTAAAAAAAAATTATTACATCTGTATATTTTTGTCTATGTTGAGAGAGGAGGATACTAAGAGAACAAAATGAAGGTATAGTATAAAGATTGAAGAAGGATGACCATGCATTACTTATAAATGATTATAAATTATTAAAAATTAACTTATAACTAACCCAACATAAATATTGATAATGAAAATAAAAATAGGTTACTTCATAAATCAATAAAAAATAGATAACCACCATCTAGATCCAAAGTCTCCACATCTTGCAAGCTAACAACAACAAATTCATAATTACTCATGTTTGGTAACTGTGGGCCCCTTTACTTCTGAATCCATGATAGATCTACCATAGGAATCATCATCATAGCAGGCCATATTTTTCCATAAATTTTTATTTACAGACCATGAATTCCAAAGATATTTCCCTAACCACTTGAACAAAGCTAACCTCCATGGAAAATGAAGTAACCATATTAAATTATAACCACTTGAATTCCAAAAGGATTTATGAAGTGAGGATTTGAGTTACCTTTGGCATAATTTATTTGTTGTGTTCCTTAGGAATGTATTTCCTTATTAATGAAATAAACTGACCATCAATTTTCTTAATTATGCACTCCTAGAGGAAGACTTTGCCTTCTAGAGATGGAAAACTTCTTCAAATGGAAAATTACCTTTGTTTGATTTTGGTGGCCTCAAATTTGGAAACTCTTCCTCTAATGTCATTGGTTGGAGAAAAAAAATTTCTTCATCAATATCAGAGAGAACCAAGGATAGTTTACAAATTATCTAAATAGCTTTCAACTACTCCACCCCTGGGAGATTCTAAGAAGGAAAAACTATCTTGAAAATATGTTGAAAAGTGAAAAATGTAGGGGAGATGAGAGACAACTTAGATAAGAAATCATCACAAATTGAGAATAATGGTCACAACACTCCAACCACACTATCAATGTAGCCTAACATATCCCAAAAAATCATCCTCCAATTCATTATATTGTAAGCATTTATGCATTATCTCTACATATGGCTCTTTTTTATTATCAATTTCACTCTAAGACTATAGAGTACCTCATGTTGGTGTTTAATGTAGTCTTCAACTACCCAAACTTCTGGTTGAACCCTCATAGACCAAGTGATAGATGGTTGTTAGTACCCATACAATGCCAAAAAATGAGGACATTTTGGATGAATTATGGAAGGAAGTGTTATACCACCACTATGCTAGTGATAACTATTAAACCCATCACTTTTGTTTATCTGAATCAAAACATTAAAAATAACCCTCCAAGAACTTGTATACCACATCAGTTTGTCCATTATATTGGGATGATATGATGAGATACGAATTATATGTGTACCTAAATAGGGAAATAATTTAAACCAAAAAATATTGCTAAATATAAGATCATGATAACTTACTATGATCTTTGGGGTCATATGTATCTTATGAATTGTATCCATAAAATTTGATGCTATTGTACCTAATACAAAGGATGTGAAAAGTCATAAAAATACACATATTTGATGATTCCATCCATGAAAATCTTGATTACATTTTTCCATTTAAACTTGAGTTACTCTATGATGAAATCTAAGGACACCTCATCCTACTTTTGGCTAAGAATTGACAATGGTTGTTAAAAAAAACCTAAGGTCTTAATTATCTCACCTTTGTTTTTCTAACACATCATGCATTCTTCCAAAAATTAATGGATTTCACATTTGAGACCTTATTAAAATAATTATTGATCGATTCTATAATAAGTCTTCATAAAACCTAAGTGCCCACTGGTTAGTGAACATGTAGCTCTGCAACAAACTTTTGCTTAAGAATTGAATTCTTGCACATTTATAACTAATATTTGTACCATAGAAAATCCCCTTTCCATACAAATTTATTTGACATGTTTGGATAGTATTGAATCTTATGAATTAATTTTTTTGCATTTATGTCATTCACCCATTCCAATTTTGCCTCCTCCACCCAATCTACCTATAACATGGATATGGCACACAATAGTGCTTATGTGAGCTCATCCTTCCTAAATAGTGCATCAACCACCACATTATCTTTTCCTTTATAATATATGATCTCAAATTCATATCCAAACATATTCATGGCCCATTTTTTTATTTATCCTAATGATAACCTATATTCTAAGAATTATTTGAGACTATCAAGATTTATCTTCACCTTAAGGTGTTTTCCCACCAAATAAGGTCTCCAATGTTTGACTACATGAAGGACAACCATCATTTCTTTCTCATAAATGGGATTTAAAAAATTCATATCCTTAAGTTGATAACTTTTAAAAGTAATAGGTCATCCTTCTTGTATTAGTACTTCCCTTGTACCATACCCTAAAGCATCACACTCAACAATTGAAGTTTTGGAAAATTTTGGGGTAGCACGAATTGGAGTGGTGCACATGGCCTCTTTCAACTTCTCAAATGCCTTGGTGGATACCTTACTATAATGGAAGGAGTATTTATTAAATAAAGTTATGAATGGTGTTTCAATGTTTCCATAATGTTTTGTAATTTGATGATAGTAACTTGTGAGCCCCATCCCATTTTCCATGGCACCAAAAATGGAATTGATTAATGCACTAATGTTAAATGCTAACATCTGGTTTGTTAACTAAATGTTTATTTTAGGAATATGGATGGACATGAAATAGAATAAAATACATATTTATTATATTTATACATTGATTTTATGATGGAAGCATAAGAGATGGGTTCCATTTAAGGACTGCATTTATATCTGTGATACATGGTTAGACACTCAAAGTCTCTCATGGACACATTTCAAGACGGTTAGACTTGACACAATTCAACACATATTTATTGAATTCATCTTAAATCAATATTAATATATTTAAACTCTTTCTCGCTCACACACATGCCTATATAGGATTATTCAAACATAAATATGAATCAGAACAAGCATACACAATCTCTCATGGACTAGTTCATCTACAACTTGCAGTTTTTTCTATTTTTTTGTTGTAACTCTCCTTTCCCCTTTATTTAATCACGTTTTCATCCTTATATCTTATCCCCACTTCATGATATTACTTTATTCAATCCTTATGACATGTATTATGTTTCTTCTCATTCCTTTGAGCTATAGAAATGCCCCAAACCTATGAGTTTTTCTTTTGAAACTATTGCTTTTTGTTTGTTGTTCTATGTTGTTGAATTATTATTGAATGGTTTTTCCGAACTACTTGTTTTTATATTTTTTATTTTTTATTTTAATTGATGTAATATATATATGAACCATTTTATTCTCCTGCATCAGACACCTGAAGTATTTAAAATTTGATCTCTTGCTCACATAGATGGAATTTTTTACTACAAAACATAATGGCCATCGCATTCCCTTCCAAGAAACCACGTACTTCAATTTTTATTCAATATTTCTCTTCCATTTCCATCTCCATCTTGATGGTTTCAATTTTATCCTATTCTTATATTCTCTACTCTTTATTTATCTCTTTGTGGGATTAGACCCACCACAAATTGTCCTCCTCTGCCAAAGGCTTATCTCCCTTCCTCTCCATCTACTTATGGGTTGAAACCCACTTTTGTCTAACCACCTCTACCAAGATGTTTTTTCTTACATCTTACTTTATCTTGTGGGCTTTAACCCCACTTATCAACCATATCCTCTTAAATCCTTCTTGTCTTTATCTACTCATTATCTAACATGTTGTTGGATTCTTCCTTTCATCACTTTTTGTTATTTTCAACTCTTCTCTCCTGGCTTCCATATCATCTTTCATTTCTAATATCACAACAAATTCAACATACATTTTGGAATCCAAATGATCACCCATATCCTTGATTACTATCACAAGTATAATATTCACCTTCTCATCTCTTATTATCCTCACTGTTGTGTCAAACAACTTCTCCATCTCTGTTGCAACATTATCACCTTCTTCACATACTTTAGCTCGTATAAAAATTAGTTTCTCCTCTTCACATTTGGTGAGCTCAATAAATTCACTCTCTTCACCTTGGAAGGCCTCGTTTAATGCCTCCTTTCTCTTCATCTATGCACTTGTAACATCATGCTCTTCAATTGGGATGATAATAAACTCATTTTCCCCATCTCATCCTTTATCTCCATAATATAAGCTAGACTCTCATCAAGCTTAGGCTTCTCAAAGCCTCTATAATTCTTATTGCCCCTCAAAACAATGCTTAGTTATTTTTGAGATATCTCTTCTTCATCTTGTCAATCTCCTTTGCCTAAACTTATGAAAGTCTTCTCTCCCACCATTAACTACTACAAATGAACATCCTCATGTATATCTTCTTGATAAAAATCTTTTTCCCACACATTCCCACTCTCTTATATCTATGATGACTTGAAGACACTTCTCTATTTATAGCATATCATTATTAACCATATCTTCAACAATCATTATTATACTATCTTCTTGTTTAGATTCTTCACTTTGCTTCTTATACAAATGAGTAGACTAGACTACACCACACTTTGTCTTTTTGTTTACCATTTTCTCCATTGATGATCTTACACATTAAAAAAAAGCATTAATGGAATCAAGAGTTCCCATAAACACCTCATCAACCACTTCATCATTCTTCAAGGATATGTTTTCCAACTCTTCTCCATTATTTTCATGTTTCTCATGGATTCCTCTCTTATGGTGGACTCTCAAAGGACCAATATCAACAACCTTCATGGTTATTTTATCCTCGTCCTTATTTTTGTTTTAATATTATTCACATGGTTGGTCTTTATCCATAATCTCCTTATGTGCATTAGTTTGCACATCAACTACCTCAATTGCATCCTTCATGGAAACCTATTATTTCTCATGGTTCCTCTCTTCTTTAACCTTTGTTGTTTCCTTCATGGAATCCTAAAACTCCTCATGGTTGCTTTCTTCATTCCCATATACTATTTGATTTACAAAAACTTGCCAATTTCCTTGGTTATCCTCAACCCTTATAACCACCAAAAAATAAATGAATAATGCATTACCTTCACTTACCAATGATTATTATGATTTTTCCCACTCATGGGATACCAAAAACTCATTCCCATCATAAAAAATGGGTCTCTTTCTTCCGATTCAACAAATATCACATTCATATCCTCTTATATAAGGATTTATTCCTCCATAGGCTACTCATAGCTCTATTTCTCATTGATATTATAAAAATTAGATTTTGGATTCACACATAGACACCTCACTTCCTTTTTGTCTTTTGATACAACTTTATTCTTCGTATACACATCCTCTTATTTGATACTTCTCAAAGTATACTTGAGATACTCACATGGAAACTTCCCACTCTTATTGCCTTTCTTGGCAATATCATTCTTTTATTATCTCTCAAGCCTCAACATATGAAGCTTATTCAACCACTTGTGATACAATTTTATGGGTATAAAATAACCCAAAAACTTGGAAATCATATGTTCCTAGCTTCTCACCTTCTTCTTGCCTTTCCTTTGTCTCCTCTCTTGGATATATTTCTAATACACAGTTGTAACTCCACAAAATATCTTTCATGCAACCTATACCCTCATGGTGTCTTCAATATTCCCATCTTAAAAATATATTTCTAGCTTAACTATCCATTTCATAAGCTCCTCTAAGCTTTCCCTTCCATAAAACAAAATAATATCACAAGGAGACTTGCCTCTTTCCTTCACCTTGACCTTTGTTGGTATCTTTCTTCTATTGGAAAGTTTAGCTTTTCTTACTTGGGCCCTGCCAAAACATCTATCCTCACTTGTAGGTAAAAAAACCTTATCGTTACCTCTTATTAATCATCTTCATTTTCAGCTATAACATCACCACTTTTTGTAGTTATCTCCATCATTTCTAATCTTGCTTGGAATCCTTTCAACATATCTGTTAAGTCATCCATATCTAGTTCTCTTCCTTGTTTGTGTTCCATGTTTCAATAATCAACATGTGTCTCTTTCACAACATAAAATAAACTCAAAATATATCCTCTCAAAATTCCTCTCAACTTGTAGGACTTTTCTCACACCTGCAATAATCTTATGTAAGCTTCTCTTTCACAACTTATAGATCACTCTACATACTTATCTTTCACAACCTATAATTAACTCATAAAATATACTTGCACACTCAACATGTAAGGGAAAAAAAAAATTCTAATACCAAATTATGTGATCACAAGAGAGGGGTTCCATTTAAGGACTGCCATTACCTATGTGATGCATGATTAGACACTCAAAATTCTCCCATGGACACACTTCAAGCAGAGTCTTAAACTTCACACAATTCAACACATATTCATTGAATTCATCTTATTCTCTCTCACTCACATAGATGATGATACAATGTTATTTAAACATAAACATGAATCAAAACAAACATACATAGTCTCTCATGGACTAGTTCCTTTGCAACTTGTTGTTTTTCTTATTGTAGCTCTTCTTTCTCATCCCTTTCATCCCATTTTTCTCCTTCTCTCTTCTCCCCATGTCATGATATTATTTCCTTCACTCCCTATAACATGTACCATGTCTCTTCCCATTCCTTTTAGTCATAAAATTCCCCAAACCTATGAGTTTCTATTTAAAAATTATTACTTTTTGTTTGTTGTTTTGTTGTTGTCAAACCATTGTTCCCAATTGATTCTTTTTCTATTTTTTATTTTATTTTTATTTTTTTAGTTGATGAAATATTTAAATAACCCTTAGATTCTCTTACATAATTTTATCATTCCATTTTAATTATATTGATTAACTTCAAAATAAATCAATTGCTTGTTCTAATTAACATCAAATGAAATTGATTGCTTATTTTGATTAGTGAGAAATCGAATCGACTACTTATTTTGATTAATATCAAATTGAATTAACTAATTATTTTGATTAACGTCAAATTGAATTTACTACTTATTTTATTGATTTCAAATTAAATTATCTTGTTTGTTTTAATTAATGTCAAATGGAATTGATTTGATTACTTTTACTAAGCTCAAATAGATTTGACATGTTTATATTGTTTAACGTCTAATATATTTGACATGTTTTTTATACTCATGATTATCAAAATTGTTTAATGTTTATACTAAAAATGATTATTTGGATATTTTTAACTTGGTTTAACCATTTTATTGGTTATGTTGAGTGTGTGATTGTAACATGGGCTATTCAACTAAACATAGGAAGAGTATCATCGATGAGAGAATAGTAAATGCAGTATTGAGGATAAGAAAGAGAATGACTTGAATATATGTATGAAAACTATCATTTGATATTGGAATAAAAATGAGAACCCATTAATATCCTTTGGAATGGTTAGGTATTTTGGTGGTGACTTGGTCTTGTTTTGTTTCTATGATTTAATCACTTATGTTAGACAGCATCAAGTGTATCTTAAGTCTCACAGTTTACACAATTTTTATAACTCCTTGTATTTACATAAGAATGATGTTGTATAAACCTTCTTGTTGCTATATTTTCTAAAATTATTTCTTATGCATGTGACCAAATTCACTAAGTGATTTTGTGGAATTACATAACACGTCACTTTTGCCAAATCAACTTGAAGTCGATAATGAACCATCTTGATCCAAAACTTGAAAAGATTTGGTTGAAATATAATTTATAAATAATAACAACACAATTCAAATAATGCTATCTCTGAAAAGAGATGTTTTATTTATCAAAATTGCAGACCCAAACATATGCTTATCTCTGAAAAGAGATGTTTGATTTCCATTTCGGGTTACATCTTCATTTATACATGTTATGAAGGTGTGGGGAGGATGTGGAAGGTCACCAATATTGAGGGAGATGAATTGGTTTGAATTCCATGATTTACAACAATACAAAATTTGAGGAATTACTATTTTTAGAAACTTGCTATTTTTAGACTGCTCTACTAAAATTGAAATTTGGGACACTTCTATTGGGTTTTAGGGGCTCAAAATTCATCAAGTAGAGATCCATGCCATCTCACAATGTTCCCCTCATTATTATCTTTCCAATGGTTCAAACGGTGAGTCAATTGAAGCTACGGTGCAAAAGTTATGGCTCTCGAAAGTTCTGCCATCAATTGGGGTAGACCCATCACCCGAATTGTCATCTGGATTGTTGTCCGGATCATTCCTCCCTCCTTGAGAAGAAATGGTCCCCATTGCATCAAGATTTTTCATCAAGTGTGGTAGTTTTACTTTGATTATATTCCTGATGCATACTTGGAAGGGACTGTGATTTATGGAACTGTGCATGGCCCGATTGTTCCCCTTTTTATTTGACCATCAGTCTATGGATGGAAGGCTATGAACTTCTTCAGCTCAGTATCTATTTGCTTCTATTGTTGTGTTGTTTGTGTATTTAGGGCTGTAACATCAGCCCTTTTGGATTCATGTGGCTTGACCACCATGAGAACAAATTTCTTGGCACTAATCAAAGAGATAGATGTAGAAGGTGGTACTTCTAGTACCCTGTAGCGTCATGTTCCAAGAGTGAGAGTGATCCTTCTAGTTCTTGATTCATATATACCATGTTGATCATACATGAATGGCTAACCAAAGAGTACATCACAAACATCTAGATTTACCACATCACATAAGACCTCATCTTGGAAAGGTTGTATTGCATATGAGAGAAGACATTGGTGGGTGACACGGAGGTTTCTCCCTGGACGAAACCATCCAATACTATATGGTTTTGGGTGAGGCTTCATAGACAAATTTAGGCTTTTCACAACATCAGCAGAGATTAAATTCTTTTGACTTCCACTATCAATAATGAAATGTAGAGGCTTACCTTTCACCAATAACTTAGAGAGAAATAACCTTTCCTTGTCATCTAACATCTTGTCATGTGTCTGTGATGAAGCAACAATGGCTTTAGGATTAGCATCTATAATTTCTTCTTCAACCTCTTCGACTGCAGGGTCTGTATGAGGTAGAGCAGAGGATTGTGACTCAAAAAGTAGTGATTTGATAGCTCGACATTCTTCTTTGGAGTGAGTTCCAGATTTGTGATAATTGTACCACTTCCCAGTCTTTCCTTCCTTTTGCTTCCAAGTTTGGCCTTGTGTTTGACCTTCTTTGTCACTTTTTCATTTTTAAGATTGATTCTTTATATTCATTCTTCCATGCTTCTGCTCAATCTTCACTGCGAACTTGTATGCCTCACCGATGGTTTCCAAATTGAAGAGTTCCATTTCTCCCCGTATGTACCATTGTAGTCTGCCATGATATTTGAGAGCCTTATGTTTCTCACTTTCTTGGATGCCCAATCTCATAGATAGAGAATGAAAAATGTTAGTGTAATCTTGAATAGATTGTTCCTTACCTTGGCGAAGTTGTTGCCACTCTATATATAGATCGTCATATGCTCTAATGGGGTAGTATTCTTCCTTTACAGCATCTATGAAATCATTCCGTGTAGGTTCTATCTCAAGGCCAATATCATCTACACTGAATCTCTTTTTTTTACACTTCCCACCAATTTTTGATAGGTAATGATGCTTTTAGAAGAGCAAAAGTAATCTTCTCTTTATCAGTGAATTTATTTATAGAAAAATAAGATGACAATTGATCCAACCAATTTTCTACTACATCAGCATTGATTTTGCCTTCAAATGTAGGGATATCAAAATTCACCTAAACCTTGAAGGGTGTTGGGGCAATGAAAGGATGTGTAGGTGTGGATGAGGAGCCAAAATGTCCCATCAAGATTTGTTGGAGAATTTGAGTGAATTGTTGTAGCATCTGCACTTGTTGTTGTTGGAGGGCTTCATTCGCCATTTCCTAGAGGACTAGTCATCACACCAAAAGCTCCAGAGTGATCTAGGTCCTCTTCTAGATCCCCATATAGGCCAGCCACTGAAGCACCTGAGGCAATTCTCAGTTGGACACGTGGTGTGCACTAATCGGTCCCTGAGGAGAGACGTTATCCCTGAGAAGGGATGTGGATCATGCCCACCAGCTTCCACGAGTCTCGACCTCGAGACCTAGCTCTAATACCACTGATCCAAAACTTGAAAATCTTTGGTTGAAATATAATTCAAAAATAAGAACAACACAATTCAAATAATGATATCTCTGAAAATAGATGTTTTATTTATCAAAATTGCAATCCCAAACATATGCTTATCTCTGAGAAGAGATGTATGATTTCCATTTCGGGTTACATCTTCATTTATACATGTTTTGAAAGTGTGGGGAGGATGTGGAAGGTCACCAATCTCGAGGGAGATGAATTGGTTTGACTTCCATGATTTACAACAATACAAAATTCAAGGAATTAATATTTTTAGAAACTTACTATTTTTAGACTGCACTACTAAAATTGAAATTTAGGACACTTTCATTGGGTTTTATGGTGTCAAACTTCATCAATAAAATCTCCATGCCATCTCACTACGTTCCTCTCATTATTAAATTTCCAACGGTTCAAACGGTGAGTCAATTGGAGCTACGGTGCAAAAGTTATGGCTCCCAGAAGTTCCGCCATCAATTGGGGTAGACCCATCACCCGAATTGTCATCTGGATTGTTGTCTGGATCACATCTAGACTAATAAGAGGATTAGAATTAGAGAAATAAATTATATAAATTTAAATTTAACATTATGTAATAATATCTAATCCTATATAGGAAGGAAAATCAAATTAATATTTTATGAAACCCCAAGGAACATGATGACAATTAACCACAAATAATTGAGATCTAAACCTAGGTGAAAGGCACAATAAATCATGAATTTATGAAACCCTAAAGGATCATGCCAACCTATAAACACTAAATTTGGTATAAGATCATTTTCATAAGTTTCTTATTTATAAATGTCTCAAATTTGAATTAATTTATACAATGGTAATTGTGTGCAAGGTAGGTGTTTCATAAGGTTTTTTGCACAAGCACTGGTTACATGGGATGTTGGATAGTTGGTTATGAAAGTACGAGTGGCTGTATAGACTTAAATGGGGATTCCATATGATAGTTTCATAAGGATTTTAGTGTGTGATAATGATGGTAGAGACACAAAATTCCATACATAGTTTATTTTCACTATGGATAGTTATGAATTAAAGTTTTGTGATTGAGAGGCAGTAACGTGTTATGAGGACATGTGTAACATGTCAAGTAATGAAATGTTATATGAAATCATTTCATACACTTTTCTTACTATATATATCACATTAAATACATGTAAAACATCTTTCGGTAGTGTGCTAACACATATCTATTAAGGAGTGTTACATGTTAATTATAGACACCTAAATCTGGCCACTAATAACCTCCAATTAGGCTTTTGGCTAATTTCCACCTAAAATGCACAATTTGGTCTACAAACACTAAAACATGATAAATGATGTGAAATTGACATATTTAACTACTGATTTTGGCAAGGATATCATGAAATGGGGCAATGCAATTTATGGGCTAGCTAACTTTGATCAGTTCATTTTGAGTCAAAATGCCAAATTTGCACCTGGGTGCTCTAGATTGCTCTTCCCTATCAAATCTTCTGCACAAGACATGTGCCTTTGTTTTTGTTTTTTAAACATCCTAAATGGGAATATGGTTCCAATGCATCTGACATGGCCTTCCAATTCTAATCTAGTCAAATTTTGGACCAACAACAAGACATTCTGATCAATTTGAGTAATTTGTGCACAAAGTGCTAAACATGCTTAAGAGATAATTAACCCAAATTAAGGCCTAATTAATAATTCCATGGAAACTTGTTGAATACTTGTTTTTATAAATGAATATTGAATATATGCATCATCAAGTGACCTTATTTCTTGGGAAGACATTCCTAGGCCATAAATGCCACAAATATCAAGATTCATGCCTCCCATGCCTCATCAATGCCTTCCATAATGCCCTCCATGCCTCTTAATTTCCCTTTATTCCAATTCCATGATGATGATAATTAAAAATTTAATTACAAAAATTTAATTACAAAAATTTAATTAATCCTCAACCACACATCTCAATCTTGAGATGGAAGGTTCAGGTTGATTCTGATCAAATCCAAAAATCTATAAATAGAGAGGCCATGAACATCATTTCTAAGCTTAATTAGTGTAAAGTTATAATGCAAGATTGGTTCCAAAAGATTCAATAAACTAGTGTTACCATGTCAAATTAATTCCAATCCAAGCCAAGTCACAAGCCAAAGGTGTCAAGGAGAGATGGAGGTTATCAAGCTTCCATTGCCAAGGACTTCATGAGCACAAGCCGAGCAAGCCACTACTACAAAGCCATTTGGAGCATCCAAGGAAGGTGAAATAATTATTATTGTTTCATTCCTTAATTTCTAGTTGTGTTTGTCATTTTCTTTTGTTAACTAAGCTCTCTTTAGTGTCTAGGCCTAGAGATGTTATGCTATTAGTGTATTTATTTTATCTTGTTTTCATTTTGGAATTAACACCATACTAACCATCCTCTCTTGAGTCAAATTCTTAGATCACATAATGGCACGCCCAATGGGACTAGATGTATCTCACACCTGATGGATATCCTTTTGCAACTCTAAAATATTTATTTGAACCCTTAAAACTCTTGCAAATTGATTTTTTAACTTTATTTTGCCATTTTTACTTGCCACAATTTTACACAGTAACCGATGTCGATAGGAAATACAGACATCGATCACTGACTTAACTAACATCAGTCAGTAGAACTAACATTGGCTAGATCTTGATAGTTGATTAATTGGCATCAGTGGTAATAATCAACATCGATCACTGTGTTTTTCAAAAAATATAAACCCGAGAGCTACTTTTCTAAAGTTTATTGTTTCAAACTCAAAAGGGATTTAAAGCTAAAGGACATGATAACAATTTTGTTGTAGGACCAAGCTTGATTTTTGCCTAAAACATGTTTAAATCACCTTTTCATTCTTAAAAATTGATTAAGAACCTTGTTTTTGGTGTTTAACAAATAATTTAGGTGTTTTTAGTGAATGTTTTTCAAAGTTTTCAACTAAGACCAAGGGGTCAAATGAACACCACCAAACATTTTGTTTGGGTTTAAAATTGAACACACTTTTCAATTTATGTTTGCAATAAGTTGTTTAATCAAATCTTGTTTGGCAAAAAGAGGAATGTTGTGTGTATGCTCTTCCATTTATCCCCTATAAGGAACCCTTGGAATCAAAAGTGCCATTCCTATTACAAGTGGCCTAGTCCAAGGCTTAGTAATAATGTCACCTAAAGTGCTCCCCAAAAACTCACCAAAGTTTGGGTGACCTTGAAAATGACTTTAAATTCTTTCTACTTTTATGCTTTATTTATTTATGTATCTTGGCTTACGAGGGGGACTTCATCACCTCCCACAAGTTCTTTAGGGAAACTTTGACCCGGGGTTTCATTTCCCATCATTAACTTCATTTGGCTCCTCTGAAGTTGCACATGGGACGTATCTACATTTAGACATCACACTGCACTGAGCGAATATCATGATGTAGTGGTTGTAAAAAAGACTAGACCTTTTTACAACTAGCCAATGCTACGATCACCCAATTTATGTGCTTATCTTTTGTATCATTTGATGTGAAAGTCATTATACAATTGATTCCCCTAAAATGATTGAAACCATGCTAGTTTAATAACCGTATTTTTCCATACCCTTGCTATGATTTGGACAATTGTACTTAGTGTATTTTGGTCATTTTTTCTTGGTATGATTTGAGGCTAAAACTTGTTTGTTTGTTCATAATCCATGTCAAAACAATGCTTTTGAGTTGTGAAGGTAGTGTTATGCTTCCCAGATCATGTCAAAACATTTTGAGCCTTTTAAGTCTTTTGAAACATAACATTGACCACATTGTTTGAGTATGCTTACATCATTAGGCTATTCAATTTGTTTCAAGACTTGCTTCACCTTATATCAAAACCATTTGTTTCAAACCCCTTTTGTATATACCATTTAGACCTTTGTCTTGTGTCATCATGTTGTCCAATCTTGTCTAGCCTATTTAGTCAAATCCTAGTTTCCAATGTTGAGTTTTCAATTAGCCTTATTAAGTTTAGATCCAAACATTGATTGATTTTTATTTAAGCCTCAATTTGTGGGTATGATACATAGATCTTTCTCTTTTGGGTTGTTTAACTTTGGTTAATCGATTACACAATTTTGAAAACTATTGATGGTTTATTTGTTTAAATCCTATCCTCATCATTATTTGTGCCTTTATTTAGGAGAACATAGCCTTTCTAAAAGAGCCTTTTGTCTTATGCCTTATTGATGTTTGATTTTTTGTGTCAGGTCTATGTCAAAGTTATTTCCAAACTTGTTAGATTAAATCAAATCACATCATCCTTTATTTCAAGTATAGATTTTGATGTCATTTGGCCAAGAGTCCTAGCACATGCCTATTTGTTTGAGCCTAGCTTTTGACTCTGTGTTTGGATAAAAGACCTAGTAACTCAACTTTTCCTTTTCCTAATTTGGACCTTGTTTGGAACACTTTGACGTAGACCTTTGACATGCCAGTTTTTATTTAGACACTTGACCTTTTGTGTGTATGACATTTGACATTAGATATTTGACATTAGGCTATTTTATGCCAAGTCTTAACAAAAATCATTTTGGAGATATAGCTCCACCCCTTCGACCAAGTTAGACCAAGTTTGAACCATTTGTCCTTTGGACATAGTTTTTCAGAGTTTGTAAAAATCTAAGTCTTTTTATTTTTAGAGCTTTCATCATTTATGTAGATATGTCTCACTACACTTATGGTGGAGTCACTTACAGTCTGAACTATGATAGAATGGCTGCACAAAATGACTTTTATCGATTTTTTCAAGACCCCAATGATGCTAATATAGTTTGTGAGATAGATTTCTATCTGCCTCATATTAATCATCCATGGGAACAAAGCCACGAAACAACTTACAATCCAAATTGATACCTTGACTAGTATGAAGAGGCTTATGAAGAGGACTTTGAAGACCCAACTATAGATAGTGTTGTTTGGGATACGAATCCATGCCCTCTTTTCAAAAACTAGTATGTGGAACATAGTCAAGAACCAGCTTATGAGCAAACTCATGACTGGGATGATATGGTTTATGAGGAAGACTTGGATGCTTTTGCTTATGCAAGCAATCAAGTTTCATGACATCCTTTTTCTATTCAATCATCGACTACCCCTAACCCTCCTTTATATTATACGAGCCATCAAGCTTCTCAATATCTAAGGAATACCATTACCATTCCTAGACCTAGTCCTTTGGTTTTTGCAAGGAATCAAGCTCCAGAATGCCCCTTCATCATTCTAAGACCTAATCCTTTGGCTTGTGTGAGCAATCAAACCCTATAATGCCCTATCATTACCATCTCAATACTTTTTCCTTTAGCTCATGCAAGCAATCATGCTCGCCAATGCCCTACCATTATCTAATAGCAAGTCATCCCATCCAAAACTTAATCAATCCAATCATTTGAAGATCAAGCTATGTTCAAAACTGGTATTTTCCAACTCATTAAAAACCAAGGCTAAAAAAACCAACCAATCCAAGATGTTTTTTTGACCTAACCATTTGTGATAAGTCAACCTATGATAAATTACTTATTAATCATATACCAATTGTCGAGGAGTCTCACTCTACAAGCTAGTCTTTATTTAGTCACTTCTTAATGATTATAATTGCCTTTAGGAAAATCATTACCTTGACCATATGCATATTTTTCAAGAACCTCTTATTGACAAGCCAGTCTCTGAGGATTTGTCTCTTGATCTCTTTCCCATTAAATTGTGTGGTTGATAGTTTCCATGTGTAGGATGTCTATGAAAACCAGAATAAGTAGGTTATGTGAGTGGTTTGAAAAGAGTTGGATTGAGTCATTTTGACAAATGATGTGGTTAAACGTGACTAAAGTGTAGGTAGAAAGTTAAAGGCATAAGCGCCCTTTTATTGACAAGGACCAAAATGACTAAAACCCATTTAGTTCTAAATGTGGCCAAACTCTATGGGATTTTTCACTTGTAGAATAAGTATCCCTTAGAGAAAAGGGAGTGTTCCAATACTATTTTGGAATTAGAATAAACTTGAATAGCTAAGATGCTAAGGGTTAAAATAATTCCTAGATTATATTTTATCTCTTAAGAGTTGAGTATTAGGCTATGATATTCTAAAAGGGTATCATTGATCTCTACCTAGTTTGAGAGTCAATAATATGGTAAACCATTTAGACCTATAGAATTAGAAGGTTACTTGGCATTCTGAAGTCCAAGCAAACTTCACATTTTTTCATAGTAAGGATTCTAATAGAGATGAAATATCTATGTATACCTTGATAAAATTGTGATAGTATCCTATATGACCAAAAAAAGAGTGCAATTTAGTGAAACTAATAGGTGGAGGCATACTCAAGATTACTGTGATTTTTACATGATCAACTAGAATACCTTCACTACACCCATAACCTAATTGTCAACTTATTATACTCTATTGATCTCACCAATTCTCTCCTTAGGAAAATTTAAGACCATAGTAGTAGTGTCAACCAAGAGAGGCCCAAAGAACAAACTGATCTACATTATTCATCCAATGACACATTTATGGAATGTAGATTGGTCTAAAATAATATGGCCTTCAATTTTAAATCTTCAATAAGACATCATTATAATAGATTACCTATTAGATGAAGAATTATAATTAGAGACAAGTTTTATTTTTAAACTGACGTCAAATTTAGCATCAAAAATAAAATCAACATCAATTATGACATTGGATTCAAAGTCCCTTGCTTCAAAAGAAGAATATGTTCATGGTTGTTACAACATTTGTTACACATGCCTCACAGATCAATTTAAATACATTTGTGATCCTTTTATAGTTTTTGAGGATGATTACTTCAACATCAACATAATTTATCCTAGTATCATATATAAGGATTGTACAACATCTCCCCATTCTATTACCATTCCACAAGCCATTACCATCAACCAAGATAGGCATGTTATTGACATTCCATCTCCCATAAGTGTCAATTGAGACTGATAGAATCACACTTTTTTGAACTACATCCATGGTGACATAGCAATTAAAGAAGAGCAAGGAGGCCAAGACAACATTAAAGTAGCAAAAGAACACTCTCCTAGTGAAACCTTTTTAGAGGCACTAGGGGACAATCCAAGTTAGAACTCAGCATCTTCTAATGAAACTTTTTTAGAAGCGCTAGAAGATAATAAAATTCAAAATCTAATGTTCATTAATGAAACCTTCTCAGAGGTGCTATAGGACAATCAAGGCAACTTCATTGGTGAAAACCTTTTTCAAGCACCAATAGCAAAGCACAAAAGTTTTTCATTGATTGATGAAGACAAAGTCAAATATCAAATCAAAATATCTTCCTATCTACAGCCTAATCAAATGGTCACTACTCTCAAGATCAAACAATATAAAAATCTAGTGGTCCTTTCGAGAGAACAAGTCTTCGGCCCTGCCACAACCAAAATTATGTCAAATCTGGCATTAGTAACATTATGTGTGACTGAAAGTCTTAATCTTTATGTATTTCTCCACTATTACCCATTCCATTATCATCTACAATTTCATTTCACAAACAAACCCACCATCCATTATTTTTCCTTGTTTACCATCCATGGTCACACTTTCCTTTGTAGAGGCTACAAAGATACCTTGTCTCGATGTTTGAATGAATCAGAATCAATGAGCAAGGAAGAACACAACAACATTCTTGACATCCAAATCTATTGGCCATTTTTTATAGAGTATCTATTTAGATGAGGTTTAGGATAGCAATTAACATGATCAAGTATTTTATTTATATCATTTGTTTATTAAGATGTGCATCTCCCCATCAGCAAGAATAATATAATCAAAAACCACACCCAGGCCAAAAATATGTACCATACCATTTCATATGACATTATCGTTATTACATATATTTTTTCCATTATTGTAGATTCATAGCCATTCACCCCATCACTTAGGGGAAACCCTACTACCATTTTAACCCAATTATTAGACCATCATTATCCTTAGCAAAAACCATACCATCCTATCATTCCATTCTTATCTAGACCAAAGCCTATTTTTAGTCATCTTATCCAATCTTGTTTTGATCTTGGTTACTTTGGTTCTCCCAACACCTTTTGTGGGGGGATTCCAATCAAGTTTCAAAAGTCAATCAAATCCATGTTTATAATGATAGTCTATGAAAGTAGTGTGATAGTTGATCTGCTAAGATATCTTTCATCCTATCAAGTTTGTTTATGTGAGCTTTATTATAACTACTTATGGGAAAATTAGTGTTTCACCAATCTTGCTACTAATTATAACCACCTATGGGCAAATTAGTATCATTTACGTATGAGGTTATATCCTAGTTATAATAATCTATGGGTAAACTAGGGGCAACACTTATTTATCATGCATTACTGCATCACCTTCCCTTCGTTGTTTTCATTTGACTGGCCATTTATCAGATTTGAGAACTTATTGGGACCTAGTTATTTTTTCCCCACCTTTTATGTGGATGGAATTACTATGACTTGAGGTCATTTTGAGACTATATGGGTTATGCTCAATTCATGTTAAGGTCACCTCAATTGCCCTTTCCATACGCTCTTACCATTTTATGAGAAACCTAAGCCAAACGCTCTCACCATTTTGTGAGTAAGTACCTTGTCATTCTCAAATGAGTTAAGATACCTCAAAATGTCAAAAACATTCATAACACATCAAAAATCCAAAAATATTTGTCCTATCTAATCCTAGTTAGTTATCCTTGATATGCCTTACTGGGGCATGGTAATTATTAGGATGCTTTCTTTTGCTTTTATTTTTAGGTTTTTTGTTTGTTTATTTTAGGTTGTTTTTTTTTTTATATTTGTTTATTTATTTATTCACTTTCCTATTTGTTTGATTTCAGTATTATTGCCTTGACTCAGTCTATATGTATGCAATGGGTGATTCCATATTTCATGTGTCAACATTGTCATCATGGTTTTTATCATTAGTGCATTATTTTTGAGTGTTTATTAGATTAGGAGTCAGTCCTTATGCATATTTTGGCCAAGTCTTCATGGTGTTCTATCATGAAGCCTAACATCACATGCTATAATAAAAATCAACTTCAAGATGGTCTACAATCAATGGAGTTATAGAAGTTTCTCCTTGGTACCTTGGCAAATCCTTTCATCCTACCCTTGATCAAATTAACCCATTAACCATTCTAGTTATATCATTACCAATCAAGATGTGCATCTCCTCATTGGTAGGTACAACTGAATCATTCACACTGATCAATCTCATTCCTCTATCCATCTCTTTCATCATTTTGCACCCACTCATCTTTAATATATATTCTAGGTTATATCCTTGAGTTATGCTTGCTAATCAACCCTAACTGGGGCACAATCATCTTTAGCCAATCTAGGTCTTCTTAATGATTATAACCACCTATGGGCAGATCATTATTTTAACTTTTATCCCTGATTATAACCACCTTTGGGAAAATTAGTAATCTTTTTACATTAATGCATGCAAGCATTTTTTCATTTAAATTAATCTCAACCATGGGTTAATTCCACCTTTCTTCTTATTTCTTTTTGAGGGACCATCCATCAACAAATATGATGACCACTCCCTCGAGGGGGTATTATCATAAGCTTCTTAAAACTATTTGGAGCTTTGTTATTTAACCATCATCTTCTTTTTGGCATACAGACCATTTCTCATTCTTTGAGAAGATATTACTTTGCCTATAATTTGTAACATCTTCTCAAATAGGGGCAAACTATAGACACCTAAATCTAGCCATCGATAACCTCTAATCAGAATTTTGGCTAATTTCCACCTAAAATGCACATTTTAGTCTAAAAATACTAAAACATGTTAAATGATGTGAAATTGACATATTCAAGTGTCAATTTTGGCTAGGATATCATGAAATGGGGCAATGCAATTTATGGGCTAGCTAACTTTGATCAATTCAATTTGAGTCAAAATGTCAAATTTGCACCTGGGTGCTCTAGAGTGATCTTTCCTATCAAATCTTCTACACAAGACATGTGCCTTTGTTATCTATCATTGGAAACATCCTAAATGTGAATATGGTTCCAATGCATCTAACATGGCCTTCCAATTCCAATCTAGTTAAATTTTGGACCAATAACAAGACATTCTAATCAATTTGGGTAATTTGTGCACAAAGTGCTTAAACATGCTTAAGAGCTAATTAACCTAAATTAAGGCCTAATTAATAATTCCATGGAAACTTGTTGAATACTTGATTTTAGAAATGAATATTGAATATATACATCATCAAGTGACCTCATTTTTTGGGAAGACATCCATAGGCCATAAATGCCACAAATATCAGGATTCATGCCTCATCAATGCCTTCCATGATGCCCTCCATGCCTCTTAATTTCCCATTCTTCCAATGCCATGATGAGGATAATTATAAACTTAATTATAAAAATTTAATTAATCCTCAACCACACATGTCAATCTTAAGATGGATGGTTTAGGTTGATTCTAATTAAATCAAAAAATCTATAAATAGAGAGGCCATGAACATCATATTTAAGCTTAATTAGTGCAAAGTTTTAATGCAATATTGGTTCCAAAAGCTTCAATAAACTAGTTTTACCATGCCAAATTGATTCCAATTCAAGCCAAGTTACAAGCCAAAGGTTCCAAGGAGAGATGGAGGTTGTCAAGCTTCCATTTCTAAGGACTTCATGAGCATAAGCTGAGAAAACCACCACTACAAAGTCATTTGGAGCATCCAAGGAAGGTGAAGGAATTATTATGTTTTCATTCCTTGCTTTCTAGTTGTGTTTATAATTTTTTTTTATTAAATAAGTTATCCCTAGTGTCTAGGCCTAGAGATGTTATGTTATTAGTGTGTTTATTTCATCTTGTTTTCATTTTGGAACTAACACCATACTAACCATCCTCTCTTGTGTCAAATTCCTAGATCACATTAATCACTTGGCTCAATGGTTGGTGAAAGATTTTGTTCTATTGTGTGGACATTACAAAGTGAGTACTAGATAAAGATATGGTTCCTCTAAGGAAGGATGTGTGTAATAAATGTTTTTGTATGTTGAATACACATGGTCAAGTGTGTGCATTATAATAATACAATAAAGTGTTTTTTTGAAGTTACAAAACCTAGAGACTTGGTTTATCATTGTAAGACATTTAATTTATGTTATAATCAAGAAGGTTATTTTGCTAAGGTTTTTTTACCCAAAAGTTTTTTCCTAGGTCAAATCATGTGTATTTATGTGATTGTATTTATATTAGTCTTTATAAAGTTTTCATAACATATCTCTGCTAAGTATTCATTAATTGTGCACATTTTTTCCAAAATTTAGTATTGGAGCTTAGTTTAAAAAATTTTAGAAGTTGGAGTAACTTGTGATAAATAGTTTCCTTGATTTGGGACTTTTGTGGAAGAATCTTATGCAAAGAAAATGTTTGGAAGGACTAGGATAGAAATTGATAAATTTAATGGTCAAAATTTTGAGTTATGGAAAATCAAGATGGAAGATTTCTTGGTAGATAGAGATCTGTGGAATGTTGTAGAAAACATAGCACCTATGAGAATGAAAACAAGAAAATGTGAGAAAGTTGTTAGGAAAGCTAGTATCTTGATCAGATTATATCTGTCATATTTAATTTTATTGAATGTTTTGATTTAATATATTGTGAAGATTTTTTGGAATAAGTTGTAAACTTTATACTAGGACAAGTTGGTTGCAAATAGACTATTCATGTTAAACAAGTTGTATTCATTATGAATGAATGATAATAACTTGGTTAAAGAGTACCCAAATGCCTTCAACACTATACTAAGTTATTTATCATCCATGGATGTCAAAATTAATGATGAATAAAGGTGTGTCATGTTTATATGCTCTTTTTCAAGCTCATGGGATAATCTTATAATGGAGATCACTAGCACTAAATCAGAGATAAAATTGGAAGATGTAGTCACAACTCTATTATCAGAGGAGATAAGGCACAAGTTTATGGAAAGCCATCAGATGAACTACATCATGTTTATGCAAGGTTTTTCACAAGAAAGATACAAATGAAATATTGAGGATAAGCACTCAAATTTTAGAGTTATATCTAAGACTTTGAATATATCCGTGAATCAGTGTTGTAATTTTTGCATGATGAGGAATTTCAAGAAGCATTGTAAAGTGGTAAAGGTGGAAAATGGAAAACCTTTGGATGCTACAAAATCCTCAAGTGACAAGGTCTCCAATGATGGATATGGAGATTGAGATGGATAACTCTCAACCTAAAACTCATATACATGTGATAATTCATGGTTAATTAATTCTTGAGATTCATTTCATATGACTCTTGTGATAAAATGGTTATGTGAATATGAATAATATAATGGTGGTGATGTATTTGTAGGAGACAACTAAACCTACAAGATTTTGGGTAGAGGAAGAGTGAAGCTAAAGTATAAATATGAGAGGATCAAGAGACTCTTAGAATTTTTATAATTCTTATCCTTGAGAAGAATCTAATCTCTATGGGTAAAATCTACGATGTCGATGTCTAGGTCTCATTCAACAGATAGGGTAAATGGTGTGCAAAGCTATGGTGTTGGAAAGGGGCATGCATATGATTACTTTACTTAGGTTTTATATGACTATGGTAAGTAACACATGTAATGATGTTATTTTTCTTAAGACCAAGGTTGAAACAAAAAAAATTTCACTAACTCTAGAGGAGAAGACAATACTTTAGCACCATAGGCTAGGACATAGTGGTGAAAAAGGTTTTCACATTTTGGAGACTAGAGAAATGTAAAAAGGGATGGATAATTGTCCTTTGACTTTAAATTTTATGAACATTGTGTCTATGACAAGAATAGTTTGGTGAAATTAATTTTTTATGAAAGTGGAATCTTGTAGGTGATATAATGTTGTGTTTGGACCAATAGATGTATCATCATTAAATAGGTTTGCCTTTTATGTGTTTTTCATGGACAACTACCCTTGTAAGACCTGAATATACTTCATCCTAAAGACATATGAAGTTCTTAAGAAATTCAAAGAGTTCAAATCTCTTATGGAGGATCAAAAGAAGAAGAGGATCAAAGTATTGTGCAAAACCAACAAGGGTGAGTATTTCTTCAAAGATTTCAACAAATTTATTAGACAAAGTTGTATTTAAAGGTAAAAGATAACTCCATATGAACTATAGTATAATGAAGTTGGAGAGTGGATGAACATGATGTTGATGGATAAGGCCTATATTATGTTGATTTGTGCCCATTTGGAGAAATATATTTGGGTTGAAATAATGTATACTACTTATTATCTCATCAAAAACTCACCCACATCAGTGCTAGTTAAAAATACTTTGCATGAAGCATGGACTGATAAGAAGCCATGCTTGTAACACCTTCAATTTTTTTGTTACAAAGCATACTCTCATATTCTAAAGGAGAAAATATCAAAACTTAACTTTAAGTATGCAAAATGCATCTTTATTAGGTATGGGAGTGGTGTCAAAGGGTAAAAACTATGGAATCCTAAGACAAAAATGGTAGTCTATAGCCAAAATGTAGTCTTCAAGGAGGTGCATAAGGTTAATTCTCAATAATAACCCAAGAAGTAGCCAAAGAAATAAACATAAAATATGCAAGTTTATGTAGATGTTGAAGATCTTATATCACCGTATGGTGTGAGGGATGAATATTCCAAATACTCACAATAATAGGAGGGTCCTATGACTCATACTCTAAGGATATTAGATCATGTGCATAAAATGCTTGAAAGGTATAGCCCACCAAACATTCTAGCATGCATTCTTGTTATCAATGACTGATGGTGAAGACCTAAGATGATGAATAAATATCTTAGTTGTGTAAATAGGAAGTCTTAGAAGAAGGCTATGAACAAGGAAATGGAGTCTCTAAACAAGAATGTTAATTGGGATTTGGTAAAGTAACATTTCAGACAAAAACTTGTAGGTTATATGGGGGTTTTTAAGAAACAACATAATGCACAAGGAAACTAGAGAAGTATAATTCTCACATAGTATAAAAAGGATTCTTACAGATATATGGATTTGAATTTGGTGATACCTTATCTCCTATTGTGAAATGGAATTAAATTAGATTTATTTTAGCTATTGTTTTTTATGTTTTATCTTGAGATAGATCAGATGGATGTTAAGACAACATTTTTGCATGTAGAGCTTGAAGAATTATCCTACAGGTTGCAACCAAAAAGATTCAAGGTAAAATGGTGAGAGGAATTTGTCTATAGGCTAAAGAGTCCTTGTATAGCTTGAAGTAATCACCCCAAATGTGGAATCCTAAGTGACACAAGAGCATTCTAGTTCATGTACAATCTTGCATCAACCAAATACGTTAGTTTAGTAAATTTGGTAAAGTGTTATTTGGTGCATATGTATTTGTTTGTAAGTTTACAAAAAAATTGAGTTGTACAAAGGCTTGTTATTTTGATCTATGCCACCTTTGAGTGTGTGCCTATTTTGTGTAATTTTTCATAACTTACAAGTATGGTTGTGTTTATTGTGTGTAACATTATGTACATTTGTTATTGTACATAAATGTAATTCTTTTTTGTTTGAATAATCTTGTGAATATTTGAACAAGAAGTGATGTTCATATTTTTCACAAGTACAGTCTTGCATATATATTTAAATAGATTTTATAATTCTATGACATCTTCTAAAACATTAGATCTTTTATTTGGGTCACTACATAGGTTGGTAATTTTTATCAAAAGTGGCATGGTTGGTAATAGTTCTTGGAGGAGTTGGTTATTCACCATGCAAGTCTAATGATGGTTTGTGAGTCATTTGGAGAGCTTGAAATAACATGATTTTTAGATAGGAAGATCGTGGTGCAAGGGTTTTCTCTATGAATTTATGGATTACAAAGTCTTTCAAATTTTATGTAACTTATGTCATGTATAGTTTGGTTTGGATGCATATATATTCTTGTGACATGTTATGTAAAGGAGTTGTATTTAAATACTTATTTCATGGAGAGATGAAAAGGATTAATTTAATATTTCATGTGATATAGTATGTCATGCTTCATTAAGCTAAAACATGTTAAGTTTCCTTAGAAATGTACTAGAAATTTAATGTTTATAGCACACTATGGTGTGTTATCAATGTTTACTGATGGTAGTAGGTTGATGAGCACTAGATGTAATTAGGTGGGTCTCATGCCTTTATAATAATTCCCCTGCACTTATGTAATTAATGGCTAGTTGATGGTGGATTTAAATATATAAGATTAGAGCTAAGGATAGTTTAAGTAATTATTCTAAGAGAAAGCTAAAGTTACAAAGCCTATGAGTTAGCAAGCAAATACGGATCTTGTGTTAGTAATGTATCTCATTTGATATAATGAATTCTTGTGTTATTATTGTGTGTGCTTATTTTAATTATTATGTTGAAATATATGTGTTGTGTTGATGCATTTATTTACATATTTTGTTGTGTGTATGAGGGATACATGGTTTAAGGCATTTATTAATTGAGGCCCCTAATCATAGTTTTATTAATATATTTAACAACTATATTATTAGACTTGGGATTGCTTGTTACAATGTTGGTACTTGTATCTTCTATAAGGGAAAGGGTGATAACTTTGTCATCATATTCCTCTATGTGGATTAAATGCTATTGATCATAAATTTTGAGTGTAAGATCAAGCAAGTAAATTTTTTGCTATCTACACAGTTCAACATGAAAAATATTAGTATTAAAAGATTCATTTTGGGTATGGAAATAAAACAAGATCATGAAAATAATAAGCTTTGGATAGACCAAAGGAAGTATTTTAAAATGTTACTAGAAAGGTTCATGAAATAGGACTGCAAACATGTACGCACACCATTTATAATTGATTAGAGGCTATCAAATATGCAATGTCCAAAGACACAGATGAGTTAGAGGACATGAGTTAGTATTTTTATGCAAGAGTAGTAGGAATCCTAATGTACACAATGATTTTTATAAGACTTGACATTTGTTTAACCCTAAACTTAGATATGTAATGTTATTTAGGTTAAGGGGATTCTATTAGCTTTTACACAAGGATGGTGAACTAACCTAATAAGCAAGCTAATTAATAAAAAAATTACACAAATAGTATTCTAAATGTATACAACTGAGATTGATAAAAAATAGTAAAGAACAACTATTGTTAGATATTCAATGAATTGGAAATAAATGATACTTAGTTTGTTTACTATGCACTTATAGTTCTAATATGGAACAAGTTGTAAGTGGACTGGAAGATGATTCTAGACCAATCTTAAATTTTTTTAAATATTCTTTATGTGGATTTGGATGCTTCTGTTGGATCTGGATAATTGCATTGATATAAGTGTTTAACTCTTTCATAGGTATCATGTATAAAATAATGACTGGATCTAGATGCAACCAACTAGAGCCTTCTGGGTTTTCTATCACCTTTATTTTGATGTCCTAGGATCACTCACATAGGTTGTCACTCTATCAAATAATCAAGCCCTAACTCTACACCCTTAGAGTGACCATGGAAAAAATGGGCTAATGGGCTCTATTGGTCTTTTTTGGCCCACATACTCAAGCTCTTGCATTTTTTTCAAAGGTACTTTTCCTTCGTAAAGGGCCAAAACTTTCTTTTTAAAGATCATTTTCACAAAGTTGGAGGGGTCTTTTCAAAAAAATTAAGGGGTCTTCTCTATGAAAGGTCCAAACAGATAAGCTAAAGGGTGATTTTCAATTCTTCCTTAGGATTTTTTCAAAATTTTGAAGGATAAAAAAGGGGTCACTTTTAAAAAAGCCAAAGGGCACCTCCCTTTTTGAAAGGGGCATTTTCATAAAGTAGAAAGACATGAATTCCTTTGAACAAATTATTTGAAGGAATTGTTCAAAGTAAAAAGTTCAAAAAAATAGCCATTTAAATTTGAAATCTTGAGACATTCCCATAGATGTCAAAAATAAGTCTCATCAAGTAGTCATTTTCATTTAAAAGAGGTCAAAGGGAGTCATCAAATCTCAAGGGAAAAAGTGTACATGACAGGTGTCAAGGATGATTCAACTGGCAGGGGATCAATGACTCATAAGCATCCATATCAGGTAGATCGATGGTATGAATCAAGGATCTGAGTCAGTTTCTAATGACCAATCAAAACAAAGGAAAGACCAAACAACTGGCAGGAGCTGGTAGGTGTGAATTAATGGAGAGGCTCTCATCCTTCAACATGGCCATCATATTTGACAAATAGCTACTCAATTTATAGGCAGCATGACTCAGTCCAGATTCAAAGCTATGGGGATTTTGTCCTAATACATGTAAGATAAGTGAAGGATGGAGTGGAAGTGAAAGATGAAGATCAGATGATTAGAGAAGGTAGCTCAAACATTAAATATGTTCCTAGACTTTTCCTTTTTAGTGGATCATGACATCATCATCCTCAACAAGTTCTTATCTTCTAGTGTGTTTCTCAACCAACGAGAGGGATTGAATACTATTAGAGATTATGGTGGTTAATTTGTTGAAAAAAGATTAGTCTTAATTAACCCAAATGTGGGTGAGAATTCATGGAGGGTGGTTGGATCTCATTTATTTAATTTTTTTTTATTACCTCTTCTCTTTTTCTTCTTCCTTTTATATATATATCTCCATTGGCTCCCCCATAAAAAAGATATCCTCATTTTACAAGGAAAAACCCTATCAAAAATTTTAAGAAAAACCTTTTAAAGTAATAAAGATTAATTTTTACCTATCTCTTGCCTAAAAATTATGTTTAGAAAGCTTGTGCATGATGGCCTTGTGAAGAAGTGTTCTTCCATGTCCATTATCCTTCTTTCTTGCCTATTTTTGGGTGTTTTTAAGTTAGTTATGGGTCTAAACTTGAGCTCTTTCTACCATTAATGGATGCTTGGTGTGGATTTTGAAATTCATCTATGCTTCATGTATGGTTTAGTGAGCCTAGTTTATGAAACATTTATGAAAATTAACTGGTTGTGAGGTTGTGTGAGAAAGAATTATCTTATGATGAATTAGTGTTTATTTCATGCTTATGTGGATCACTCTCTATTTGGTGCATCACCTCCCTTAGCTCATATTTCCTTTTTTACATTATTTTTCTCTCCTTTTTCCTTAGTCAACATTAGGTTTTAGTGTGTAGGAACAAGATGAAGTGAAGCATCTGAAGAGATAGCCTCATTAAAAATCCTAGAGGTTCAACCTCAATAAAGGATACCCATAGCCTAAGGTTGTCCCAACACTTGTAGCTAGGAGTGAGAGAGCCTGAGAAACTCTTCTACAAAGGGTGTAATTCTATGCTACAACAGGATCACAATGGCAAGTTGTTCAAAGACCCCTCTATCAATGGGAACTGCCTACATTACCAATACTTTGAAGAGGGACTCAAAAGTATGTATTTCTCCCCTACATGTTGGCTTATATGTGCATAAGGATACAATGTGTGATACACAAAGACATGTAATAACCTAGCTTGTAACTTGTAAAATGTGACTCGTGGGTTGTTGTTTGAATTCTTCAAACTTATGGAAATATTTATCTTATGACTAATATGGAAATAGGGACAAATATGGCAATATTACTTACTTGAATACTTGATTGAGTGTTTCTTGTTATATTGCCTTGTGATTTCTAGGTGAAGAATGAATGAGGGTTGATTTTATATATATACTAATATCTTTTATAAATATATTGAATTAAATCACTTAGTCTGACCTTTAGGATATGTTTCTTTTACAAATTAGATGACTTTTTCACATTAGACACTTTGTATAAAAAGTAGACATGTGCATCGATGTATGTGTATGCCTAGGACGCAAGTGTCTAAGGAGATAGAAAATAAGTACAAGTCCAAAACTAGAAGTGAAGGATAATAATCAAGTTTAGATATTTTTACATAGTATATAAATCATGGTCATCATAATAACAATGGTCAGACTAAGAGATAATCAATTTGACACAAAGAGATAGTGAATGCGATAGGTCTAGAGTTGAAAGATACAACCATCATATGTATTTTCCGGTGTACAAGATTGAGATACTATATAAATCAGATTTTAGTATCTAAAATTATTCCCCCCTTTAAGTTAGTAATTAAATTACTTATTTAAATGAAAGAAATGTGTATCTGGGTGTGTATAAAGCACCTAGCCTTTGTGTGAGCCCAACTTGAGTGTTTTATTGGTGACTAAAATGCAACCAAGAACATTTTATGGTATATAATTAGTGTATTAAATCTAAAATTGAAAGAATTTGAAATATTTGAAAGTAATAATAGCAAGGTTAGGATAACATGTGTGTCAATGCAACCATCTTGACTTTTGGCCATTTGATTTGAAATGATGCCTTATTATGAAGTATTGAAGCTGAGATTAGGAAAAATATGAACTTACAAGTGCATATATATAGATATAGGAGTACATATATGCCCAACCTTGGTGTAAAGGTGAGTTGTAACATGGCCATTGAGCTTGTTTCATCTTAATCATAAAACCCAAATATGTGCATAATTTGGTGAGTGTAAGTGATTTAATCAATTCTTAATATATAATTATAATTCATAATTT
This sequence comes from Torreya grandis, assembly GCA_037957365.1. Lineage (NCBI taxonomy): Eukaryota > Viridiplantae > Streptophyta > Pinopsida > Cupressales > Taxaceae > Torreya > Torreya grandis. Next base: position 4,274,635 of record JARHVA010000424.1, on the reverse strand, counting down.
GGTGAGGGTGGATGATTTAATCAAATCCAACCTATAATTATAGTAAATTTTGATGATTTAATCAAATATAACTTATAATTTAGGTAATATTGAGCAATTTAATCAACTCAACCTTCCAAAGGTGAACAACCTACTACAGTATATTGGTTCAATAACAATCTATAACAATCCATCCTGGGTAGGATAACATTCCACAATAGTATTTTAAATTTTAAAAATTATTTGATTTTACAATTTTAGGTGCCCTTTGAATGGCATATGCACCTCATATATTTCTTAAGCTAAAATATGGGTATAATGGCATTACCAATGTATAGTATGTTGCCAAATATTTTTGTATGAATCATATAACTCTGAAATCTAGTGAATTTTGAAATGAATGCATGTGTGGAGAACATGTTTTTATGGCATGCCCCCACTAAATCTGAGAAATCTGAGGACTAGTGTAATTTTGGAGGACATGTTTCCATAACATGCCCCCATTGTAATATGAAGATGTTGAGTATTGAATAAGTGTGGAGATCATGCCTTTTTGACATGTCCCTAATAAAATTTGACACGATGAAAATGTGGAATTCATGCCTATATAACATGCCCCCACTGATATGCCCCCCATTTTGAGGTGAGTGAAAGTAGAATCTAGTAGTTACCTTACCTCAAAAAGATAATATAACTATATAGGTTATGTACAGATCATGTAACATATAGGAGTAACATGTCTAGGTGGATATAACATTGAAGCACACAATATGTGGTCATATTAAGTCTTAATATGCATGATATAAATCACGAACATGTCTAGAGATTAATAGTATAATTTCATCAAGTAATCAAGCACACACACACAGGATCACTCAATAATAAAACAAATGGAAAAATGATCAAATGATTTCTCATACAAGGGGCATGTTCAAATGCCACACAATTGGAGGGACATGACTTAGTCATATGTCCACAAATCATAGAATGACATATTCAAATGTCCATACAATAAACAATGGCATATTTAAATGTCTATATAGGCAAATAAAGGCATGGGGGAAACAATCAATGGAGCATATTAAAATACTCAAACATGCAATACAATACAAGATAATAGCAAGAAAGGAACAAACACAAGTAATTGCATAAATGAAAGTATGAAATACAGGAAACCAACATGAACATATCATACTATTTCCTAAACATATATGTTTTCAAAACATTAAGTACATAGCATATCAAATACACTATGAAAGGTAAAAACATGAATAACGGAATTTGTAAGCATATAAGCTCAAAAATGATAATGGAATGTGATCATATAATAATATAACCTAGGTGTATCATGATTAAAGAAGAAAATGCCCCCAATGTACATATGAAGTGAGTAGAGTGAAGGTTCAACATTTACATGTGTATATGTCATGTATTTGTATATGCTTGTATCATACTCAAATGAAAAATGAAACATACATGTATATAGTAAAGGAATGATATGTTATCTACTAGGATGGAGCAAACAACATATCTATATATATATATATATATATTTATATAAGAAATAGTATTGTTATAACTTTGAATTTCACCCTTGTAAGATAGTTTTTAGGCTCCCTCACTTCCAGCTATAAGCATGGGGACAACCTCAGGATGTGGGTATTCTATGGTGAGGTTGAACCTCTAGGCTTTTTTAAGAGGCTAGTTCCTCAGGTGCTTCACTTTAGCTCTTGATCTCACACTAAAATCTACTGTATAGTAAGGAAAAGGGGAGGGTAGATGATTGAAAATAAAATCTAAGCTAAGGAGGTGATGCACCAAAAGAAGTGATCCATTTGGTTTGGGAAAAGAGACAACTATTGATGAATCCAAATAGGACATAGGTTATTCTGGTTTTGTCTCAAGGCCATAGCATGGAGCTTTTGCGTAGAGGTTGGAGAGAAGCCTTACACTTTGAAGTTTAACAAAATAGGTCTAAGGGAGACACTATGAATTGGTAACACTTCAAAAGATCTCGACACACAAACACTTCATGTAATCTTGCACAAAACCAAGAGGACTAAAATCAAGGTGCTGGAAGAAATCGTAAGTGATGAATAAAAATCATACATTCTGAACAATGAAACCAAATGTTCACACTTGTTTTAATCAAAAACAAAAAAGTCTTCCTTGTATTGCTTCAAAAGAGTCTTTTACAAAGTAATTCTTGTAGAGTGATTCTATCACCAATCCAGGGATAATTTTCTTGGCATGAAGGCCTCTATTTATATAAAAAAGGGGGAAGAGATAACGGGAAGGAAGAAGTCACTGATGGTGGGAAAACTAATGTTGCACTTTCTTCTTACCCCTTAATGTGCCACTCAATATCACCAGACAATAATCTTGAGCCCCTCCCATCTTTAAGAATTTATTTGGTGCATCTGAAAAGTCATGTTGTGAGCAATTAGAATGTTTCTTCTTAGTGTGATGCATTTAAGCATTGAACGATGATTGTGGGAAATGAACCGTGGCATATGATATCCTTACAACTTCCAACTATTAGCCACTCAGACTCTCCTATGTTTATTGAACATCCTTATGCCACTTGTCCTTTATTGATTGGCACTTTTTGCTCCAGGTATGCCATGTGGCAGCCTTTCATTCATTGCATCATGATTCTAGCATTGTTAGACCAAGCTTAAGTCGAGCCCTTAGAGAATCCCAATTTAATCTAATCTATGTAGAGTAATTTGGGTTCTTTAGCCTCTCCAACTTTGGACTTTCTCAGATTCTTCACTTATAAATATTTTTAAGTAGAGTACTTAGATAAACCCGATTTACTCTATGCAAAGTAATTTGGGTTCTTCAAACCTAATTACTTTAGGCTTGTTCATCTTGAAGTATTCTCACTTTGTTGTTTCTCAAGCCTTAAGACTTCAAGATTTTCAAACCTAATTACTTCTAATAACAAGTTGCTTATCCTAATTTTGATGTCCTTTAGCCCATCATTTCCTTTAGACACTTGGTCTCGGGTTTCTTTTTTGGATTATTTCTTTTGGGCAAATCTAATGAAGGAATTTCTTTGGACAATTTATCGAAAGGAATTCCTTTGAACTTACTTTCTATGTATATCTTCGAAATTACCCTTCGGGCTTCTCACAATGGACTTTCCCAAAGGGTACAAGACCCTTCGGGCTTTCTTCATGTCCCTTCAAACTCTCATGAATGATCCTCTCGAAGGTAAAGATACCCTTCAATAATTTTGAAATGGTCCCTTCGAAGGGTAACATACCCTTCAATAAAATTTCAACTGTCCACTTGGAGAAGAAAAAGCCCTTCAAAAAAATTGACTAGTCCCTTTTACCCTAAAATGTCCCTTTGAATTTTGAAAGTGCCCTTCATATTTTTTAAAAAAGAATTATCCCTTGAATAACCTAAGAAGCACCATTTTCAAGACCAAATTGGGTTTGTCAAGCCCCTTTACTTATTTCAATATTTTGACTACTCACAACTTATGAAGTAATCAAGTAGTGCCCCTTCGAGAACCTAAAATACACTGTCTATGAGTAATTCAAGTTTGTAAACCCAAATTACTTCTACTTATAAAACATTTAGAAGTTAGGCACTGCTAGAATCCCAATTTTCACTATCCCTTAAAAAACCCAAAGTTTTCACTACTAAAAAACCTGAAGTCCTTCCAAAGACTTACCATTGTCTTGCCTGAAAGCTCCCTTTTTCATACTAAGGCAAACTTTGATATGTGGGCAAAAAAAAAGGCCAACATTTCTAGTGATTCATAGGGAAGCATGCTTGCTATGCTTGAGAACCTAGCTCATTTGCTTTGTTCAATCCATTGGGCATAGAGACACTACTTTTATACAAAGCTGGATTTATCTAGAAGTCTCCCTTGAAGTAACAAGAACAACCGAAATGAAACAAACTATGCCTAAGGAACTTAGGGAAGGGAAACTCAATTGAAATGAATGTACACAAGTCACTTAGAGAGAAACATAAAAATCTATACAAAATGTACAATAACCTACAATGGCTACAAACTCTTTAAATAACATGGCTTTAGATGAATCTCATTTACTGGCATGGGTAATACCTCCCCATCTCATTGGGTGAGCTAAAAAATGTTATGTTGTTTACTTCCATGGATCAAATAAGGGCCACTCCACAAGCTATCAAACTTAGTATGGCTACCTGGTTTGGCCTTTTTTGAGTCCCATTTGAGAACTAGGTCTCCTTCCTTAAAATTCCTTGTTATAGCTCTCTTGTTAAAAGCCTTTTTAACTTGAGCTTGATGTGCCTCCAGTGTCTTCATTACAAGGTCCCTTGTTTCCTCAAGTTCTATGACTTTTGTCAATCTCACATTCATGGGTTCATCTTCTAGCAGCTCTAGCTGATGGGCTAGATCTAATGTAAGTAGCTCAAGGGAAATGGGTAACTCGGCCTCCCTTCCATATACTAGAACATATGGAGAATTGCCAACATCAGCTTTAGGAGTTACTCGATCATCCCACAAAGTTGTATTCAAATTAGTGTGCCACAGCCTCTAATTCTCCTCCACGGTCCTCTTGATAATCCTTAGAAAATTTTTATTTGTGGACTCAATCAGTCCATTTTCTTGAGGATAATAATTTGAGGAAGTGCTAAGGTAGATGCCCATTTTGAGAGCTCATTCACTTGTTTTCAAACCAAAGAAAGCCAATGCATTATCAGATATGATAGTGGACAAAATGCCAAACCTAGTCACAATGTTGTCATACAAATCTAAGACTACACTTTCATTGCCTTCATTCAATGTAATGGCTTCCACCCACCTAGTGAAGAAATCAATTTCATTAAGCACCACTTATGCCCTACACTTGATGGGGGGTTGATCATACCAATGAAATCCAAACCCCACTACATGAATGGTTGCTCCACTTGAATCAGGTTGACATGGAAAGCTACTAGCCCTTTGCTTACCTATGAAAAGAGCACATTCTTGAAAACTCCTCACCCATGCATAAGCATCCTTAAAGAGGTTGGGCCAATAGTAACCAATCCTCATGTTATTTATTGTAGTAGACCTTGGAGCAAAATGACCTCCTACAAGCCCATCATGGAAATGCCCCAAAAGCTTGGCTATTTGATCAACATCTACACACCTTAGGATCACTCCATTGAGGTCACTTCTAAATAAAACCCCATCAACTAAAGCATAAGATATGGACTAAAGTTTGAAATAACTTCTTTGAGCTTTGTTTATATCTTGAGGGCACTCACCTGTTAGCAGAAAGTGCATCATATCATGGAGCCAACTAGTGTGAGGTGGAGGTACATCTACTTGTAGGTTATCTTGTGTTACCAAGATGACCTATTTGTCTTCATGAAGGTTATAAACCATATGCTCACATAAGCCTTTATCTCTTACTATCTTAGTGACCTTGAGCTCCACGTCATACTCTAAGACTCTAGTAATCTAACCAGCTCTTTTTTCACTCAAATCCTTGTTAAGAAAGAAGTCTCTTACCCCAAGATGAGACACCATGAGGTGTATTTTATTGTTGGATAGTAGTGGCCTAAACTTCTTAAGGCTCCTTACTACTGCAAGGATTTGCTTTTCTATAAAGGTATACCTCACCTCATACTCTTCAAGCCCCTAACTGAAAAATGCTAATGGCTACTCAAGTCCCTCACCATTTATTTGCATCAGCATAGCTGATATATTATCAATGTTGGAAAAAAAAAACAATATGAAATCCCTTGAGAAATTAGGATTCACAAGTGTGGGTGCTTGAGAAATGGCTTACTTGATAGCCTTAAATTTTGATTTACCTTCATTTGACCAAGTGAACACTTGGTTCTTCTTTAGTATAGCAATGATGGGCTTGACCAAATTTTCAAAAATGAGGATAAATCTTCTCATAAATTTTATCTTTCCAATGAAACTTTGGATCCCCTTATTATGCTTGGGCAAGGATAAGACCAAGATAGCACTTATTCTCTCAGGATCAATGGACAGCCCCTCCTTTGAGATGATGTGGCCCAATAGCTTTCCTTCATGCATGACAAATACACACTTCTTAGGATTCAAATAAACCCCATACTCTCTGCACCTTTTAAAAATCAGCCTTAGGTGGTCCATATGCCCATTGGCATTCTTGGACAAAACCATGATGTCATCCAAGTAAAACTAACACCATTTGGTTTAGCATCCCCTGGAAAGCCATGTCCATGGCTCTTTTGAAAGTTATGCCAGCATTTGATAGAATAAATGGCATATTTTGGTATGAATACATTCCCCATTAGGTAGTGAAGGCATTCTTGTACTGATCTTCATCCTTCACCCAAACTTGGTTGTAACCATAAAACCCATCTAATAGAGAGAAAAGTTATGATCTTACAACTACTTAGAGAATTTTCTCCATGGATGGTAGGGGGTAGTGATCCTTCAAGGAGACTTTGTTCAAATATTTAAAGTGAATACAAAGCCTAATCTCCCCACTCATTTTTCTTATAAGTACCAAGTTGGCTGCATGAAGAATGCTTGATAGGAAAGATGATCTTGGACTCGATCAACTTGGTTATCTACTTCCTCATCAGCTCTTCAATCTTGGGGTTAATAGGTCTTTACTTTTGCCTCACATGCTTGGCATCGGCCTCCAACTCTATGGTATGTTGAGATAACTTAGGATCAAAACCTTTCAGGTCACTATATTCCCAAGTGAAAATGTCTACATACTCTTGGAAAAGTTCTATGAAAGTATGCCTCTCAGCTTTGTTGCTAAACTTCCCAAGCTTGAGAAGCTTGTCCTTGAAGATGAAGACTCTCTCAATTTTCTTCATCAGTTGATATTACTGGCTTATCTTTTCTCATATGCTCTCCTTCATGAAAAATGCCCTAAAATGTAACCAACCCCTTAGGAATTTTATTCAACTTCAGCTGAACAATTTGATCCTCATATTGATGCTACAAATTAGATTGGTTGGGGGAGGAGAACTTAGCTTCTTACTATAAGAAATAAGCAATTTGCTTATCACTCTCAAAAACTTGCTAGTGGGCTTCATTTTCTAGCACTGATGGCCTCACCACCACCTTGACCTATGGCTAAACCTTAGCTTCTTTCAGCTCATTTAGAATGTTAAACTGAGCTCCCATGGCTGCCAGCCTATCAGCATGTTGGTTCTAATCTTTTGGGATATCTTTAATGTCAAATGCCTCAAAATCTTCAATTAAGTCCCACACTTGATTTTTATAGGACCTCATCAAGGAATTTTTTGTAACATTTAGGCCTCTAACTTGGTGTACTATGAGTTCATTGTCCCCATAAACTTGCAGTGGTTTGATTCCTCTTTTATTGGCCCATTAAAGGCCATGGATCAAGACTTCATATTCTACTGCATTTCAAGAGCAACTAAAATGGAACCTATAGAAAGAGAAAAACTTATTACCTAAAGGGGAAACTAACATTTCCCTATCACCTACACCATTTTTGTTCCTTGAGTCATCAAAGAACAACTTCCATAAACCATTAGGGTCTTCTTTAAGTCTAATGAGGGAAGGCATGGGCTGATTCTCTTCATGTAGTAGATAGACACCCATGTCTCTTTCCTCAACACCTTCTAAAGGGTTGAAAAAATAGTTATCTCCCCATAGCTCATCCAAGAACAAGTCTGGAACCTCTTTAGGATAAGTGTTCAGCTCTTGGATAATTGTAAACTCATCTTCATCAAGGATAGTACAAGTGAGGTTTATGTTATCTAGTTGATGGGGTTTAATGTGGAATTATGCCATGGGTTCAGCCTTGATCGAGACCTTAGTACCATACCTTGTTTTAAATGCCATGTAAGACCAATCTGCTACAAGGTAACCCCCAATCTTAGTTGTGAACTCTCTGGAAAGGCATAATGCAAAGTGAGGAGTGACATCCAAAATCAACATGTCTTACACCACGAACATACTAGGATAAGCATGCAAGGTTAGGATCACATTCTTGATGATACATGATGGCTTTATGGAAGAACCATCAAGCTGCATGACTCCCTTGGTGTGTAGATCATACTTGAGGTTTAGCTGGTTAGTAATAGGCTTTATCATGACTAAGGTTCTGGCCCCACTATCCACCAAGTAGTTGTGCACCAAAGAGTCACCGATGATTAATGAGATGTAGAATGGGGGGGCTTGGTCAAACTACTTGACCTTATCCCAAAAGACTCTTGGCTACATTGATGAAAACATTAGCATCCTTGCTTGGTTTCTTACTTGTAACTATAGAAACACTCATCTTAGACAAATCTTCCTAAAGAATGTCTACTTGGTCGAGCATGAAAAGCATGTCCTACATTGGTATACTCACATTGGATTTTTTCATTTACTTCACAATGTTGATTGGCATACCCCCAACCTTTGATTGGGTTTTAGGAGTAACTATTTCCAACTTTATTAGTGAAGGAGCAGTGATAAGAGGTTCTTTGAAAGCTTCTTAATTGTCACCCATATTCCTTCTCTTGAACCTTGTGTTCACTGAGACTGGGGAGTGGGCTAAATTGGGAGTAGCTTGTTGATTGGATGCATAACACTCCTATTATTCACTGCTGATTATTGAGGCTTTTAGATGGTTTGACCCTTGATCTGACCCTTGTTCTCATGGATGTTGCTCTTGCTTTTTCAGCATGGGCACCTTTATTCTTTAGGCCATAAGAGCTTGATTATATCCATAAGTAACAACCTGCTGCCATTGATCATTGAATGCTTGGTTGGATCCATTAGTTGGGATAATGGATTATCCAAAATAATTATTCTAAGGTAATGTGCCTTTAGCCTCTTAAGCCACATTGTTCTAATTTGGGACCAAGGAGTTGGAAGGGCCTATAACATTCAGATTATAATAATGATGCCTAGCATAGTTAGGTTTCCCCTGTCCTTGGAAACCTCCTTTATAGGGTGACCTATTATCTTGGTAAGGCTATTGTGGAGGTTGATACAGAGCTTGATAAGGCTTAATATAATCTTTTTTCCTCTTGACATTGACCACATCATTTCTTAAGGATTGGAGCATGCTTTTCAATTCCAAGTAATTCTTCTGCTCTTGGGAGTTGTTGGATCCACTAGTAGAGGCTTTCTCTTGCTTAGGTGAAGGCACAACAACAATTGTTGGCATTAGAAGTATAACATAAAGTGGGGGAATGACTATAGGAGGTGGTCTAATTTCTATAAAAAGAGGTATTGGGGGTCTGGGAGTAAGCTTTCTAGCCTAAACTAGATAATTTTTTTCCTTGATGGCCACTTCGTATGCATCTAGCAGTATGTCTCCTCCCATAGACCGAATCATTATAGCTATGTCATTATTTAGAGACTTCAAGTAATACAAGAATTCAAAGTTCAAAGATCATCTAAAAACTACTATAATTCTATCCCATGTCTTCTAAAATCTCATATTGAAGTCTTGCATGACCTCATGAGGAGCTCTCTTGATTGTGGTCAGTCGCTATGTAAGTGACAGATGATCACTCTTATCTACAAACCTTTTATATAGGATTGTTCCCATCTCATCCCATGAACTAATAAAATTAGGAGCTAGGGCCCTATACTAGTCCAATGCCTTTCCTTTGAAAGATATAGCCAATATCTTAATAGCCATGTTCTCCATTGTGATATTGTGAATGTTATAGAAGTTGGCTATGTCCATTATATGCTCATTAGTAGTTATAGCTTGGTCTCCTATTTAATAAGGAATAATTTTGAGTGATTCTACTAGTATAAGATCATACTATGGTAATTTCAAAGGTATTTGGTCACTAAATCCCATAAAAGCTCTTAGGGGAATCATAGCAGCAGAGGGGATGATAAAGATCTTCTTGCGTGGGTATACTTTATGACTGGTTTAGGAGGATAACTTCTTATGTAAGGGTGAGTATGGGTGAACCTTAATCTTTTTATTGATTTTAAAGGTAATTCAACAAACTCAAAAGGAATACCTATAGAAGTCGATCTTGTAGTCACTTTTGACATGAAAGTTAGCTACTGCCCTACCACTAGATAGATGGGTGTTCTTTGAAGTCACCAGATGTTGAAAGATGAATGCTACCACTACTATGAAATGATCAAAATAGCATCAAATTTGACTAATCTTTCATTAAAATGAAAATGAAATGGTAGTGTCCCTCTGGGTGTGCCAAAACTATTATAGCTTGGAATTACACCTTTATGAGAGATTTCTTTAGGCTCCCTCACTTACAGCTATAAGCATGGGGACAACCTCAAGATGTGGGTATCCTATGGTGAGGTTGAACCTCCAGGCTTTTTTATGAGGCTAGTTCTTCAGGTGCTTCACATCAACTCTTTATCTCACACTAAAATCTACTATTTTCCAAGGAAAAGGGGAGGGAGGATGAATAAAAATAAAATCTAAGCTAAGGGAGGTGATGCACCAAAATAAGTGATCCACTTAGTTTGGGAAAAGAGCCAACTACTAATGAATCCAAACATGACACAGGTTATTTTGGTTCTATCTCAAGGCCATAAGCATGGAGATTTTGCATAGAGGTTGGAGAAAAGCCTTACACTTTGAAGGATAACAACTTAGATCTAAGGGAGAAACTATGAATTGGTAACACTTCAAAGGATCTTGACACATAGACACTTCATGCAATCCTACACAATATTGAGAGGACTAAAAGTAAGGTGCTATAATAAATCATAGGTGATGAATAACAATCATACATTCTACAAAATGAAACCACATGTGTACACTTATTTTAATCAGAAATAGAAAAGTCTTCCTTGTATTGCTTCAAAAGAGTATTTTACAAAGTGATTTCTGCAGATTGATTCTATCACCAATCTGGGGATAATTTTCTTGGCATGAAGACCTCTATTTATATAGAAAAGGGGGAAGAGAGAAGGGGAAGGAAGAAGAAGTCGCCAGTGGTAGGAAAATTGAAATTTTACTTTCTTATTTCCCCTTAATGTGTCACTTACAATCACCAAAGAATACTCTCAATCCCCTCCCATCTTTAAGACTTTCTTTGGCACATCTGAAAAGTCATGATGTGATTAGCTAGAATTTTTTTCTTGGCGTGACACATTTAAGCATCAAACAATGATTATGATCAATGAACCATGGCAGATGAGAGCCTTCATAACTTCTATCTACCAGTCGCTTGGACTCTCCTATGTTTATTAAACATCCTTGTGTCACTTGTCCTTTACTGATTATCCCTTTCTACTCCAGTTATGCCATGTGGTAGCCTTATATTTATTACATCATGATTCTAGCATTACTATACCAAGCTTAAGTCAAGTCCTTGGAAAATCCTAATTTACTCTATGTAGAGTAATTCAAGTTCTTTGGCCTCTCCAACTTCAAACTTTCCCAGATCCTTCACTTATAAAGCCTTTTAAGTAGAGTACTTAGAGAAACCCGATTTACTCAATGTAGACTAATTCGAGTTCTTCAAGCCTTCTTACTTTTAGCTTGTCCATCTTGAAGTCTTCTCACTTTGTTATTTCTCAAGCCTTAAGACTTTGGGATTTTCAAACCCAATTACTTCTAACAGCTAGTCACTTATCCTGATTTTGATGTCCATTGGTTTGTCATTTCCTTTTGACACTTGGTCTCGGGTTTCTTTTTCAGCTTATTTCTTTCATGAAAATCTCCTGAAGGAATTTCTTCAAACAATTTGTCTAAAATAATTCCTTCAAAATTTTTGTCCACGTCTGTCTTTGAAATTACCTTCAAGCTTTTCACAATAGACTTTCCTGAAGGGTAAGAGACCCTTCAGGCTTTCTGCATGTCCCTTCAAACTCCCATGAATGATCCTCCTAAAGGAAAAAAATACCCTTTGGGAATTTTGAAATGGTACCTTCAAAGGGTAACATACCCTTCAGGAAAATTGCAATTATCCACTTTGAGATGAAAAAGCCCTTAGAAAAAGTTAGTTGGTCCCTTTTGCCCTAAAAAGTCCTTTCAAATTTTTAAAGTGCCCTTCGGATTTTTTGAAAAAGACTTGTCCCTTGAAGAACCTGAGGAAGCACCATTTTTTAAGACCAAATCAGGTTTGTCAATCCCCTTTTCTTATTTTGGGTTTCTAACTGCTCACAACTTATGAAGTAATCAAGTATTGCCCCTTAGAGATCCCAAAATACACTATCTATGAGTAATTTAGGTTTGTAAACCCGAATTACTTCTACTTATAAAACATTTAGAAGATAATCACTACTGGAAACCCAATTTGCATTGTCCTTTCAAAAAACTCAAAGTTTTCACTGCTAGAAAACCTGAAGTCTTTCCAAAGACTTACCATTTTCTTGCCTAAAAGTTCCCTTTTTCATAATTAGGCAAACTTTGATTTGTGGGCCAAAAAAAATAGCCAACAAGTACAATTAGGGACATGTTGATTTGTTTTGGTATTTTAAATTTTTTTGAATGTTTTTGTATTTTCTTGAATATTTCATATAAGATATTTATGTAACTGCATATTGTTCATTAGGTGTTTGAGAGATTTGCCCTCAAACATAGTTAGGTTGTATATGCCTTTTCCCATATTTTTTATAACTGTGAATGGTCCCAACTAATTTGGTTTTAATTTATCTTCATTATAATTTTATGCATTGATATTCTTTGATTTTATTTTAGTATCAGGTCACCCATAAAAAATTCACATGGTTGAACCTTTTTGTTATATGTGCACTTGGCATGATCATGGTAAACTACTAGGTGTTCAATAGCCTAAGTACATTTTATACTCAATTATTCCAACTGATGTGACTATTCTTCATGATATTCATTATCTTTTATAATATCCTTGAGATAAACATGCAAGGATGGAATTTCTACCTCAATTGGTAAAATTGCCTCTATGCCATAAACCAAGGAATAAGATGTGGCCTAAATAGGTGTACAAACACTAGTGTGGTATGCCAATAAATCATACACCATTTGATGGTGCCAATCAGTATTGTATCGTTCAACTATTTTTCTAAGTATTTAGATAATAGTTTTGTTTTTTGCTTTTGGCTATCCATTACCCTATGGGTAATAAGGTTTATAAATATATGTTTAATTTCGTAATTGTTGTAAAAGTGTTTCACTATTTTATTTTTAAATAATGATCCATTATCAGTAATAATAACTGAAAGTATGCCAAAATAAGAAATAATATTAGTCATAAAAAACTTACATATGTCATTCACTATAAATTTGAGATCAATTTATGTAAGTTGCATCACCCATTTAGCTATGTATCCCATTTAGTGGGTTTTATTCATGAGAAAATTTAAGGGATCTTCTTTAATTATAACATGGATTTCATTATTGAGCAAGTAGTGCCATAAATTTTATGTAACAAAAATTAGTACTAGACAATTTTTCCATAGCGGTATATTTACATTTGTAATCAACCAGTTGATAGTTTATATAGTAAATTGCACTCTCTTTGTGATCATCATCATATTGTGCTAATAGGGCCCCAAAGGCCTCATGTGTGGCTAAGTTATAAAGGATTAATGGTATATCTATTATAGGAAGCACGAGCACTGGTGGGTTTGCTAAGTATTACTTGATTTTATCAAAGCTTTGCTGACAAATGTCATCCCATACAAATTTTGTGTTAATTTTTAGCAAACATGTGAAAGGAATTGTTTTATCAACCAACTGAGTAATGAAACATCGAATGACCTAAAATTTAAATTGTAAACATCATAATTATTTTAATTTTGTTAGTGGTGGCATCTCAATAATAAATTTTACTTTTTTTGGATAAACCTTGATGCCTCATTAAGAAACGATCTACCCTAGAAGCTTTATGGAGGATACCCCAAAATCACACTTTTTTGGATTTAATCGCACAATGAATTTGTAGAATCATTCAAATATGTATCATAAATAGATAGCATGATATTTTGAAGTTTTGATTTTGAAAGTAAGTCATCAAAATAATCCTCGATGGTTTTATGAATGAAATTATGGGAAATGTGGTTCATTTCCATTTGATATGTAGCTCCTACAGTTTTGCGGCCAAAAGGCATGACATTATAATAAAATATTCCACATGGAGTAGTAAATGCCTTTTCTTGATCTGTTGGGTTAATGTTGACTAACATTTTCCATTGCTTATAAATAAAAAAATTATAATTTGAAAAAATAATTTATAATAATAAAAAAATAGAAAATAGTAAATAGTAAATAGTAAATTAAGAAACCCTAGAGCACACTAGGATTTTGAGACCAAAGTTTAGGTTCAACAAATGTTTAACCCAAAATTTAGATATCTAGTGTTATATAGGGTTAAGTGGATTAGATTAGCTTTTACATAAGGATGGTGAACCAACCTAATAAGCAATCCAATTAATAAAAAACTCAGATAAATAATATTATGAATTTATATAATTGAGATTGCTAAAAATGGTAAAGTACAACTATTGATAGATATTGTAATGAATTGGAAACAAAAAATATTAGTTGGTTTACTATGCACATGTAGGTCTGATCTAGAAAAGGCTAGAAGTGGACTGGAAGATGATCCTAGAATAGTTTTTAGATTCTAGAAATATTCTTTATATGGCCTTAGATGCTTACAACAAATATAGATAGTTACATCAATGTAGGTTTCTAATCTTGCCACAGATGACCTGTACAGAATACTAACTAGATTTGGATGTAACTAACTGGAGCCTTCCTATTTTTCTATCACCTTTATTTTGATGTCTTCATATCATGTGCATAGGCTATCACTCTTTATCAAATTATCAAACCTTAGATCTTCACCCTTGGAGTGATTGTGGAAAAAATAGGTTAGAGGGATCACAATATCAAGCTGCCCCAAAGACCCCATTATCACTCGGTGTTGCCTACATAGTTAATACTTCTAAGAGGGCCTTGAAATTATATATTTCTCCGCTATGTTTTGGATTGTGTGTATATAAGGGTATAATGTGTGCTAAATAAAGACATGTAGTGACCTAGTTCGTAACTTGGCAAATATGGTTCATGGGTTGTTCTTTGAATGCTTTAGACCTATGGAAATACTATTCCTATGAGTGATATGGAAATAGGGACAAATAGGTTAAATTATCTCACTTAAATTCTTAATTTAGTGCTTCTTGATATATTTCCTTCTGAGTTGTATGTGATTTCCATGTGAGGAATGAATGAGTGTTGATCTTGTTTATATAATAATCCATTTTATAAATATCTCACATTAAAGCATATAGGTTGACCTTTAATATATGTTTCTTTTGTAATTTGGATGACTTTTCAGCATTGGACACTTTGTAAGAAAAGTGGACACTTACATTGATGTATGTGTCCACCTAGGATGCAAGTGTCCAAGGAGATAGAAAACAAGTATAGGTCCAAAACTGGTGTTGGTCTTATTAAGTGACTCACCCTCAGAAATTGCTCATTGGATTGAATGTTCTGAGAAAGCACTCAGAGGTCAAACCTAGTAAGACAGAATCCCCTTATTTTTATGATCTATTGGTGATCCAAGGGCCAAGATTTCATCAAACAAACATAGCATGGGCAAACATATAAATCATTCCACCAAAGGCTCACACTTAGCTATTACTTCAAAGTCTTCAGTGGGTTATAGGTATGGTTAAGATTATATAAACATATTTATAGAGGACAAGGAAATTACTCATTAAAAAACATAAAAAGAGCAAGAAAGGGTAGGGTAGAGAATAAGTTATGTGTGAATATGCCAAACTAGTCAATGCTAATAATTCATTTATGATCACTTAGTTGTAATAAACCATTGTATCAATATTGTAGATAATGCACAAGCCACAATGACACAATAGGTAAGCTTTTAAGGGAACACAAAATGGAAACACTTCATCCACAATCTCTTATCTAAAATACATGTAATAAGTAAGTAAAAAAGTGCAGGCCATAGCTAAAAGCATTTCAGAGTAGATTGAACTTAATAAAACTAGCAGAGCTCAATTCATTTATATTTCCATTAAGAGACCAAGATAATAACAATGTTTGTAGCATCAATCAAAATTGTATTCAAATAATGGAAAATAAATAATGTATAAATAGATTCATAATTGTAGGTGTGTCCTTGACAGCATTTAGATAGAGTCTTAGTGAAAAATACCTTGACCCCTTATACAAATAAATCACTTGGATTAAATAGACCAATTCAAGCTTAAGGTCATTAATTGCATTCAACTTAAAGCAATTGGAAAAATCAAATTTGAAACTACAATTCCATGGATATATTTCACTACAAATCTAATCAAATCAACTGGTCATTACCATAGTTAGTTCAAACATGACATTCTCCTTCTTTTAGAAGTAATTTACAATTAAATGTCCTCTCCAACTCTTCTCTCCATGAATCTCTACATAGTCATTTGATTAATCCCAATGCCAATGTTTTCCTCTCTCTACCACCTATATTCTCCACAAATTTACCACATTATTGAATGGACTAAATAATCATTACAAAAATACTTACATCAACCTGTTATCTTAGACATTGAAGTAACTCTAGATCAGTGTTCATTTACTAAGCACCAGGAAATAGTTGGTATTGCATCAAGACTACCAACCATCTATACTTATGCACAATCAATTGTTACACCTCTTTAAGGTTGGGTTTGTCTTCTATGCTCTTCACATAATCCCACTGCACATGCCATGTTTTGATTGATGTTTGTTTCTTATTCATGCCTTAAATCCCACCTTTTACAAACATTTGATTGAATTATGATTTGATTCTAAAACTCAAATATAATGCACAATTCATTATGGGCCTTTGATAGTTTTGACAGCCAAACAAGTCATCAATTTTATGCTCGTGTCTTATTGGTTGTAATGCCAATGCATCCTTTGTTATTACAAGGTCTTTGTCATACAGCTTATCCTTTATTTTCCTTCATAGCATGATTGGCTTTGCTTTAGTGGGTCCCATTTTACCACTTGTAAACTTGTCATCATCTATGGGCTTTACCTCTACTATTCACTTTTGTTATTCCTTGACCACATGGCCTCTCCTCGCTCTCACCAGGCTCTATGAAATTGGGAGACTAAAAACTCCAAGAATAGGTCTGATAGCTCTACATGGTACTTAATGATTGGTTCTTAGCCTCTAGCCAATTTTGATGATTTTACCATATGGATCCTTCCCACTCTCCCACTTCTTAGCTTGGACCTTTATGTTATGCTAAATGTTTCATCCATGATGCATCAATATCATGCCATGTGGCTCAATCCTACTCACCTAGAGTTTGTCTAGGATTCAAAGTTGTAAGGACCACCTTGGGATAGTGGAGAAAGGAGATTGCACCATATGGTGAGATCTCGTTCACCCGCTTGCCCAAACTCTGACATCATTTTTGGGTTATACAAAAACATCCAGGAGAGTGGGGTAGTGGGATGATGCCACATGGCATCATTTTGCCAACTTGCTAACTCAAAGGCTTTGTGTTGGTACAAACATCATCGAGATAGCAAAGCAATGGGCTTTCACTACATGGTATCATCTCGCTCCTCACTAGCCCATAACTTTTTTTATGTGGATACCCCTTAGGCAAACTCTTAAAAATATATTAAGTATTTCAAAATAGTGAAAAAGGTGTTACATGTCTTCGAGAAACTTTTGTGAAATTGACCGAGTGCTAAAATTTTTTTTGGATAAGTCCCAAGGCTATTGGGAGGTTTGTATGTGGTTCCAAGGTCAATTTAAGCACCTATGAGCAAAAGGAAAAGAATTTGATTCAATGATCTTTGAGTTAAAAAGCAAACATATAAAGAATATAAAATCAAATGACTAAATCTTTTGAAATATAACAAAAAGGTATAAAAACTTAGCGAAAGAAAGCCATTTTAACACAACTTTTATCCATTTAAATGAAATCAATAAAGGCAAAAGATAGAGGAAACTTATAACTAATTTAGATCAAATCAAATCCAAAATGTACTAAAATTACTAAGGAAAAGTAGTGGAAAAAACTAAAATAGTTAGATAATTTGCATAAACCTAAGGCGAAATGATCTAAAAAGAAGATATAAAATGTGTTTCAAAATACAAACATATAAATAGACTAAGACTCAGTAGATTGATGCAAATTCAAGCACTAAAACTAATTCACAATTAGATAAAAGCCTAGACTAAACTAAAGAAATACAGAGACATTAAAGTAAACTCATTTGGTCACTTGTAACTAATAATCTAGTATATTTTCAAGAAGACTGATTTAAGCAAGTAACCACAATAAAATCCTAAGAGGTTAAGACAATACTCCAAAGCAAAAGAGGGTCCCTATTTTCATCTTGAAAAAATGGTGCATGTTGGATCCCAAAAAATGGTGACCTTTATGGGGAGAGTGTTATTTAGTAATCATAACCCAAAACATAAATCTTTAGACCTAAAATAAGGGCATAAATCAAACATAATTTCCAATACAAAATCAAAACATGAAAGTGGAATTAAGGTTCATTAGTTCGAAAGGGAAGTGTCATGATCATTACTCTACTACCAATCAAATATCCATAGCCCTGATGGAGTTAATTTTGGCTCCTTCTAAGGCCTTGCTCCACTACCATCCAAATTGGAAAGCCTATAGTGGAGTTGCCCAGATCACACCTATATGTGGAGAGATTTAGGATTTAGCTTTTAGATTCATTTTTTTTATTTTTAGGAATTTTCAAGAGTATCTCTACTAAGGGTTCAAGAACCAAACCTTGGGTCAAATAATGATCTCAAAAAACTCACAACTACTCAACAAACCTACATGGACCCATTATCTTCATTTTGATTTAATATGTGCTTTTAAGTTTAGTTGGAAGGTGTGGAATAGAAAAATCCACATTTCTATTCATCATGTGCTCTATTAAGGATCATGGAATTTCATAATTTCAACAATGCATCAAGGATAGGTTTTTTCTATACTTATGCTCATCTTTCTTATCCAAAGTCTAGACTCATCATGATAAGATAACACTTATAGACATGAATCACTAATTGGCATAATCAAACACCCTAATTTTTGAAGTTATACACAAGGATATCCCATATTAACAAGATACTACCTTCTTTCTACCTTTTGAGATTAGCCACCAACATGAAATGGGATTGACCGGGCTGAAAAGCACAAACAAAATTACTACACAAGACATTAGTCAACAAGTCCTACTAGTGATTTAGGACAGGACATGTCAGTGGCTGCAAATCAAAGAATTAGTGTTAAAAACACAAACATCCACATTAGTTTTGTCATTTATAAACCTACTGCTAGAAGCACATAGTCTCTAAGTTACATGAGTAATTTTCATTAAAGCATGAGAGGTTGAGATATCTACACCCAACACAAAAATAGAACTAAAACATGGGCAATGAGCCCAATGGATAAACAAACTAGAATGGAACAAGATAAAATAAGAGAGGAGGAAACAGAGCAGGACCAAAACAAAAAAAACACATAACCATTGTAGAAAAAGAGCATATATATAACCTAAACTACAAAAATTAAGGAAACTATATACACTTATTTACAAAAAATTGAATGCTTGATCACTCAAAGGTGACATCTGAAGGGCAACTATGAAGTAATGCTTCAGGTATTGCTTGTTCACCAAGAGTGGCAACTCATTTCCTTGAATATCTTTGAGCTTGAATGCATTAGCTTCAAGAAGCTTGGAGATATGATATGGACCAATCCATAATTGTCTTAATTTGGGATGTTGACCCTTATTTTCATGTGACTTATCCCATAGTATGGCTACGTCCATTAACCTAAAGCTCATCATTTTGGATGATCAATCAAACCATCTCTTAATTGTTATATGATATATACTAAAGTTTTACAGAGCCTCATCCCTTCTATCTTCCACTTGAATCAGTGCTAATAACCGAGCCTAAGCTATCTCATTAGGCTTGAGGTAATCTATGCTAAATTGATAAGTGGGCTTCTTGAGTTGCATAGGGAAGATGGGATTTGTGTCATAGACTATTAAGAATGGCAAACCCTTCAAAATTTTCTTGTGTTGGGTATTATCTACCCACAAAGCATACTTTAGAAGGACATGCCAACTACGTGGATTTTGGTCAATTACCTTATTTATAGAGTCAGTCAAATTATTTTTACCGGATTCTACAAGACCATTGCCTTAGGGATATCTGTTGAAAGAAAACTTAAGAATAATCCCATTTGTATATGCCCATTTAGTCAACCAAATATATTGAAATGAAGGCCCATTGTCACATACCAATGCAAGAGGTGTCTCAAAGTGATTCAAAATGTGTTCTTCTATGAATGAGATGACCTCCTTAGTAGTATTATTCCTTATGGCCTTGGCTTATACCCACCTCATATAATATTTTGTAATGGTGATAATGAAACAATGTCCCACTAAAGAATTGGGATTTATCACCCCAACAAATTCCAATCCCCACTAGGCAAATAGACACTCTTAAATGATGGGTTGTAATGGCATGGTGAGGTGGACTTATCTTTTTTCTAAGTTTTGACACTTGTGGCATATGCATACATTATTATAAGCATATTTAAATAGAGTGGAATAATAGTACCCTACTTTAAGGATATTGTGTGCAGTGACATTGTTTGAGAGATGACCACTTCCCAAATTGTCATGAAATGCACTCATAATTTATTTCACTTCTTCAACTAAAAAACAAAGATAAATACCCTCTTAGTTTTTCCTATATAGTATTCCTTTCTTCAACATGAAATGGGTAACATTCAACCTTACAGTTATTTGTTGCATTCTATCAAATTTGGTAGGTCACATCCCATAGAGCAAGTAGCCTTGATCCAAAACTCAAAATTTTTGGTTGACAAATATTTCAAGAACACAAAAATAACATAATAACAATGAATTCTCTGAGAAGAGATGTTTTATTACTCAAGATCGCAATACAACTATATGTTTATCTCTGGGAAGAGATGTCTAATTTTTATTTTGGGTTACATCTTTATTTATACACATTTTGAAAGTAGGGGGAGGATGTGGAAGGTCACCAATCTCAAGCGAGATCAAGTGGTTTGACTTCTGTGATTTAAAACAATACAGAATTCGAGGAATTACTATTTTTAGAAACTTACTATTTTTAGACTGCACTACTAAAATTGAAATTTATGGAAATTCCATTGGGTTTTTAGGGTTCAAAATCCATTTATCAAATATCCATTCCATCTCACCACGTTCTCCTCATTCTTAGCTTTCCAATGATTCAAACGATGAGTCAATTGGAGCTACGGTGCAAAAGTTATGGCTCCCAAAAGTTCTGCCAGCAATTGGGGTGGAACCGTCACCCAAATTGTCACCTAAATAATTTCCCAGATCATTCCTCCCTCCTTGAGAAAAAATGGTACCCATTGCATCAATGTTATTCATTAGGAGTGGCAGTTGTGTCTTGATTTGATTCTCTATGAGCTTCTCGCCTTGATGGCTAAGCTAGCCCCTTTTTACCACCTGATAAAGCAAAATAGAACATCCTCTTGTTGTCTTCATCCAGGTATCCACAATCTGATCCTCCTCCACTGGAGCAAAAATATATGGATTAAGATTTTCAATGTCTAGTTATTCTTCTATGACTGAAGTGTCCAACAAAGGTGGATGATATGGTTTGAGGAGCTCCACGTTGAATATTGGATGCAGACCAAGGTGGACTGGTAGGTTCAACTCAAAAGCATTTTCTCCAACTTTTCTGGTGATGGTGTAGGGGCCATATCGCAGAGGTCAAATTTTTATATGTGGACCTATAAATTGTTCCTTTTGAAGCCACAAACAAATATTGTCACCCACAACAAAATGGTGTGCAATCCTATGTTTGTCATCGAATTGCTTATACTTCTTATTCATCTTCTCCAAGATGTCATGAACTTGTTGCTAGATGTGTTGCATTTGTTCAATGAACTTTGTTGCTTTTGCTACCTTAGATATTCTATGAGGTATGTATTCCATGGTAGAGAATGGAATAGCTATATCAATTTGGTGCCATGGGTTGGAACCTGAAGCATACTTGGAATGGACTGTGCTTGGTCAAGCTGTGTAGGGCCCAATTGTATCCATGTTGTATCAAAAGAAGCCCCTCATCCCATGTGTGTGGATGTTTGGAATGATACATCCAAATCATGTGAACAATCAAGTGGTTCATCACTTTTATCTGACCATCAGTCTGTGGATGGAAGGATGTGGACTTCATCAGCTTGGTATCCATCATCTTCCATAGAGTAGACCAGAAGATGTTTAGGAACCTACTGTCTCGATCTGAGACAATGGACTTGGGGAGACCAAAATGGAACCATACATGACTAAAATATAGTTGATCATTTTATTCAGTAGATATATTTTTCTTACAAGTAATCATGATATCCATTTTTGAAAAATGATCAACTACAACAAAAATACAGTCCTTGCCATGTTTTGAAGTGGGCAAACCTGAGAGAAAATCCATTGAGACAGATTCCAAAGGCCTGGTCGGTTCTAGCAATGGCATGTATAATCCTTGATTCTTATTTATTGGCTTGGCTATTACATATGGGGTGTAATATTTGAGATACCTTTCCACATCCTTTCACATGTGGGGATAATAGAAGTGTTTTTGAAGAACTGCCAATGTCTTTTCTACACCAACGTGTCCAGCTGTCCTACTAAATGTGCATCTCATATCATATTTTGTTGCTCTAATTGGAACACAGATGTGCCCCATATGATAGAGGACATTATCTTGAAAATAGAAATTAGAAACATGTTTACCTTTCTGAAGCACCTAATATGTATCAGCAAAGTCAGGATTTGCATCATACAAAGCACCCCAAGTGGCAATCTCATGTCCACACAGGTCAAGAATTATTGTCAGCTATTTTGAGCTTCCCTTTTTATGTTTGATTATTAGATGGAATTGTTGAAGATATGTGGCCCACTTTTGTTTCATCTCATTTCATAGTTTTCTCTATGTCTAGATGAATTCCAATGGTCTATGGTTAGTGTGGATGACTGTCTCTTTTCCCAAGATGTAGTGTTTCCATTATTTGTAGGCTTGCAAAATGGCATAGAGCTCCTTATCATATGTCAGATATTTCCTGACTATATTAGTGAAATTTTCACTATGATATACAACAGGATGGCCATGTTGCATGATGATAGCTCCCATGGCATATTCAGATGCTTATATCATCAACTCAAAAGGTTGATGCAAATCTAGCAAGGCAAGAACAGGGAATGAGCAAAGTTTGTTCTTCAAATTCTCAAATTCCCTTTGTTGTATTTCACCCCACTAAAATGTAGCTTTAGCTCCTCCTTTAGTCACTTGGGTTAGTGACCAAGCAACATGTGAAAATCCAAGAACAAACCTATGATAGAAATTTGTAAGACCCAAGAAGCTACGAAGTTCTGTGAGGGTCCTTAGTATAGGCCATTCTTAAATAACTTGAATCTTTTCTAGATCAACATGTACCCCTTTCTCATTCATAATGTACCCAAGGCACTAAATTATTGTCATCATAAATGTGTAATTTTCAATATTTGCATACAACTTGTGCTCCTGAAGAGTTTGAATCACCTTACAAACATGTTGCAGATGTAAATGAGTATGTCATCTAGGTAGACAACCATGAATGAGTTGGTGAAGGGTCACAGGATGTCATCCATCATCCTCATGAAGGTTGTATGTGTGTTAGTTAAGCCAAAAGGCATAACCAACCATTCGAAGAGCCCCTCCTTAGATTTGAATGCAGTCTTCCAGACATCAGTGGGATCGATGGGAATTTGGTGATAATCAGATTTGAGATCAATTTTGGTGAAGAACTTCACACCATGGAGTTGGTCCAGTAGGTCATCAATCCTAGGGAGAGGGTATCGATTCTTCACAGTCATTTTATTTAGGGCTCGATAGTCAATGCAAAGCCTCTATGTTACATCTTTCTTTGGTGCTAGGATAATTGGGCTACCATAGGGTGAAGATCTTAGCTTGATGTAACCCTTTTAGATTAATTCTTGAATCTATCTTTTTATCTCATCATTCTCTAAAATTGATCTATGATACATAAGATTATTAGGCAAAGGTGATCCTGGGATCAAATTGATAGAATGTTTTACCTGGTAATGTAGTGGAACTCCTGTGGGTGACTTGAATAAGTCATCATATTCTCCTGTGATTTGTCCCATATGCTTCTATTGTTGTGTTGATTGTGTATTCAGGACTACAACATTAGCCTTCTTGGATTTCTATGGTTTGACCACCATGAGAATGAATTACTTTGTCTTTTCCACCAATCTCTTACATTGCTTGGCACTGATCAGGGAGATAGATGTGGGAGGTGGTACCTTTGGTACCCTATAGCACCATGTTCCAAGAGTGAGAGTGATTCTTCAAGTTCATGATTCATAGACTCCATGTTGATAATACATGAATGGTTGACCAAGGAGCACATCACAAACATCTAGATTGACCACATCACATAAGACTTCATCTTGGAAAGGTTTTATTGCATATGAAAGAAGAAATTGGTGGGTGACACGGAGGTCTCTCCCTGGGCTCAACCATCCAATCTTGTATGGCTTTGGGTGAAGTTTCATGGATAGATTTAGAATTTTCACAAATTTACCAGAGATTAAATTCTTTTGACTACTTCTATTAAGATTGAAATGCAGAAGCTTACCTTTTACCCATAATTTGGAGTGAAACAATCTTCCTTGTCATCTAGCCTTTCCTCATGGGTCTATGATGAAGTGATGATGGTGTCAGGCTCAGCATCTACAATCTCGTCTTCATCCTCTTCGACTGTAGGTTGTGTATGAGACACAGTAGTAAATGTCAAGTATTGTGACTCAAAAAGTAGTGACTTAATAGCTTGACATTCTTCTCTAGAGTGAGTTCTAGTTTTGTGGTGATCACAACATTTTCCAACCTTCCCCTTTTGGGGTTTCTTATCTTGAAACTCCTTTTGCTTCCAATTTTAGCCTCGTGTTTGACCTTCCTTGTCACTTTTCCATTTTGAAGGCTGACTCTTTGTATTCATTCTGCCATGCTTCTGCTCAATCTTCACTGTGAACTTGTATGCCTCACTGAGGGTTTCAAAATTAAAGAGTTTCATTTCCCCCCGTATGTACCATTGTAGTCCACCATGATATTTGAGAGTCTTATGTCTCTCACTTTCTTGGATGCCCAATCTTGTAGACAAAGAATGAAAAATGTCTATGTAATCCTAAATAGATTGGTTCTTACCTTGGCGAAGTTATTGCCACTGTATGTACAAATAATCATATGAACTAATGGGATAGTATTCTTCCTTTATCACTTCCACAAAATCATCCTAGGTAGGTTACACCTCAAGGCCAATGTCATCTATACTGAACCTCTTTTTGTACAATTCTCACCAATATTTTATGAGCAATGATGCTTTCAAAAGAGCAAAAGTGATCTTTTCTCCATCGATGAATTTATTTACAAAAAAGTAGGAAGACAATTGATCTGACCAATTTTATACTACATCAGCATTGATTTTGCCTTAAAATGTAGGAATATAAAAATTCACCTAAACCTTGAAGGGTGTTGTGGCACTGAAAGGATGTTCCATGGATGAGGATCCAGGAAGTACAGATGAAGAGCCAAAATTTCCCATCAAGAGTTGTTAGAGAATTTGGACAAATTAGTATAGCATCTATGCATGTTGTTGTTAGAGGGATTCATTCACCATTTCTTTGAAAAGATCAGATGTCTCAGTGTCATCTTCCATTTGAAGTCATTTGGAGCAAATAGGTGGATAGTTTGGAAGCTCTATTATTTTTCACCTAAGCTTCTTGTAGTCTGACCTCATCCTCAAGATCATACACTCTCAAGACAAACTGATCTGATACCATTGATCCAAAACTTAGAAGTTTTGATTGACAAATATTTTAAGAACACAAAAATAACACAATATTAATGAATTCTTTGAGAAGAGATGTCTTATTACTCAAGATCACAATACAACTATATGTTATCTCTAGAAAGAGATGTCTGATTTCCATTTTAGGTTAAATCTTCAATTATACACATTTTGAAAATAGGGGAGGATGTGTAAGGTCACCAATCTCAAAGGAGATTAAGTGGTTCAACTTCCATGATTTAAAACAATACAGAATTCAAGGAATTACTATTTTTAAAAACTTACTATTTTTAGACTGAACTACTAAATTGAAATTTGAGGCACTTCCATTAGGTTTTTAGGCATCAAAATCAATAAATCAAAGCTTCATTCCATCTCACCACTTTCTCCTCATTATTATCTTTCCAACAGTTCAAATGGTGAGTCAATTGGAGCTATGGTGCAAAAGTTTTGGCTCCCAAAAGTTCCATCACCAATTGGGGTAGAACCATCACCTGAATTGTCGCCTGAATTGTTGCTCGGATTAAGCCTATGATTGGATCATACTACATGCTGGACTAAATATCTCTCTCATTCATATTTACCACATCAATGTTGGGATCAACTTTAGTCATTAATTTTAAAATCCTTTGGCCACACACTAGCCTTATTGACCTTATCTCTACATCATATTCTTACAACTTTGTAACCTAATGCCTTCTCCTTTCACTGAGATCATTCTACCCCAGCATTTGTTTGATTATAAGATCAAGAATAGTGCCATAGACTTTATTTCATATAATTTAATGGAAAAAATTCTTGGTTACTTTCACTAATGTATAATCTTAGTTGTCCAATGTCGGGTATCTCAACTTAGCCTCCTTCAAGTAACTATTCATGAAAGTGATAGGATGTTATCCATCATCAAATTTCCATGTCAATATTGTTGCAATAGTATGATCTGAGGAAAATTAGTAGAGGTATAAGTTCTTTGCATAATTAAAGCTAAGCTTGCATTATTACATCTTTAATCTCATGAAATGCTTTCTTTGTGGCAATATTCCAATCCAATTTAGCACCATATTGCAACATCAAATTCAAAGGCTTCATTATCTCTACAGATCCTAAAATGAATTTACATACAAAGTTTATTTTTTCAAATAAATACCTCAATTCCTTTTTAATGTTATGTAACTGCAACTTAACAATCAAATTAGAGCATTTGGGGTCAATAGACATACCTCTCTTTATGATCACATGGCCTAATAACTTACCCTTTATATCATATAACATACACTTCTTTAGGTTAAGAGATATACCTTAGTGTTTGTAGCATTTGTAGGTATTTTCCAAATGATTGAAATGTTGAAAATTTGTGCTCAAAAAATATGGTCAATCCATCCATGTAAACTATGATACACTTACCAATCAAACCTTTAAACATTATCTCCATTACTTGCTATAAAGTAACCCCTATATTTAGTATCCTAAATGGCATATATTTGTTAGCAAACATGCCCCATTTGGTGTTGAAGGTAGTTTTGATGCGGTGAAATCCATCAACCAAAATTTGATTATAGCCCAAGAATCCATCTAAGAACGTCATCTCAGAGCCATTCACTTGTTAAATGACTTCATCCAAGGATGGTAGAGGGTAATTGTCTTTCTTTGAATCTCTGTTGAGGTTCCTAAAGTTGACACACAATCATATTTCCCCATTATTCTTTCTTATGGTCAATAAATTAGCTATCAAGGTTGAGTGTCTTATTTGAGAAATGATCCCCACTGATAGCATTTTCTATTCTTCTCTAAGAATGAGAGGTTCTAGGATGGGGTTGGCTGGTCTTTACCTTTGTCTAAAGGGATTTTTATCAAGATTCAAGGGGATACTATGGGTCATGATGTGAGGCAAAGGTTTTTAGATCATTATAACTCTATGCTAAGATGTCTTGGTAATGAACAATCATCTTCCTAAGATTACACATTTATTTACTAGTGCATTGGGGACCTACCATTATGTTTTTAGGCTAGTCTTTAGTCCCTAGATTAAGTACATAGGTTGGCTAGGTAGGTTGAGTTTTATTTTTAGAGGCAATTGTAATGTTATTAGGTCAAAGAGCCTCTCTAAATATAGCATGCCCTTGGGGATTATATTGTCTCTTGGCTACAAAACACCCTCATGACTGAACTAATTATCATTTAATTTAAGCTTCTCCTCATCAATTATATACACATCAAATACATTAGAATTAGTCATGAAGTTTAAAATCTGCTTGTCATCATCAAATACTTTGTAGATCAAAACTATCAATGAAGAATCTTTGTAGATCAAAACTATCTAATGGTGTCAAACTTGAAGCTAAGATAACCAATGAGTTGGCCATAACATTTTCTTCCCTAAGAATAAATGTGATGTTAAATGCATTAAAATCTTTAATTAGATCCCATAAACAATACTTGTACTTCCTCAAATAAGAGATATTGCATTGTAATTGACTACATACCTCATAAACAACTAATTTATAATCACTGAAGACTCTCAACATATGCCCCTGATGATTAACTACAAATTAAAGCCGCAAGATTAATGTTTCATTTTCAGCTATGTTATTTGTGCATGGAAGCTATAATATAAATTATTTCACATACCTTTTGCCATTAGGGTTAATTAATATAATACCAACCCACAAACCTTGCTTATAATGATTTTTGTCTATGACGAGAGACCACATACCTGAATTCTAAATTTGATCTCTAGTCTTGTTCTTTGTTACCTTGATGGTCAAGGTATACATGCCCATATCGATGGAAGTGTAATTAACTTGCTCATTAGCATCATTATTTTCAGTGATTATGAATTTCATGTGGGGTTCTCCATTTTCATGGATTTGGTTTGGAACTCCCTACCATGGAAGCCACATGTGAGAGAAGTTAGTGTCCACATATCTATTCAAAGACTTAGACCAGTCTCTGGTTAGTAGCATGTTGTAGCCTTCAATAATGTCAACCACTTGACCATACATAAACATTTAAATATAAGGGTTAGCTTGTAATTGCATATGCACATTCAACAAGTCACCTATAACCTTGACTTTAGATTTATCTAATTAAACCACAACCTTATCAGATTTGACAAGAGTTAGACCCAGCCTTTTACACACTCCTAAAGGCATGACATTTGTAGATGCACCAAATTCAACTAAGTATTCATACACATTATTTTAAAAGATCTAGATGGTGAGCAAAAAAGGGGGCACCTCTATCTTAGTTTTGTGACCACATTGGTATTGGCTAGACCTTTTGGCTTAGGCTAGCTACTATGATCATTAAGAGATATGACGAGAAAGACTAGATTTGTTCAATTATCTGAGATAGCTCATGGAGAATAATATTGGCCTTAATCTTCTTCATGTTCTCCATGATGTTATACTTAGTCTCGCTCATGGGAGGATGATTGTCATTAGCCTTCGGTGGAGGAGGATTATTATTTGCCTTTAGATCTAAGGGCATTACAGGATTATTAGGTGGAGTGGAAGTCATTAAAGGTTATTGAGTCTTGTTCCTATAGGCATAGTTAGACCTCTAAACCTATTAGAATGCTTAGACATCATCGATATTCTCTTATGGTTCATTGTCCTCTACCTTTGGGAATTTCATGGTCTTTATAACCATAACAGTACCAGGGGACTTTGAGGAGTAAGGGGAATTCATATGGGTGGAGGAATTTGAGCTATTAGGGACAATCTCATACATGTCCATCTCCTTTTGGAAGACCTCAAAATCATGGCAGAATTTGACATTGTCTATCTCTACATGTTGGGTTGTGTTATGAACCCTACACCAGTTTGGGAGAGCAATCTCTAGTAGATTTATCCCATGCATCTTGTTTGTTTTTGACTCAATTTATTTCCCAGTCTTGTTAGTAGGTTTGAAATTGCACTGGTAAGTGTAACTTGAGGATGGATTCACACCAGTTGAACCTCCTACTTATCTTTGAAGATTGAGAAAGTCATTTGAAATCATTTGGATCATTCTTTGAACATCATCCAATTCAAGTTTGGGTGACTCTTGTGGAACAATCTAAGTTTTATTAGCAGCAACTAGGACCAAATCTTGGGTATATGGTTGTGGTGTAGGCTCATTTACTAGAGGAATCAATAAACTAAGGTGATAATTGGGAGCATCTTGAGCAAATGGCAACTAATTTGTGATCGAGAAAGGTTGGGTCAAGGGAAAATTCAATTGAAAAGTTATAATTACATTAAGAGTAGGCATGGGTGACATCTATTTTGGAAGGGGATTGAACACATGCCCCTGAGGATTGAGTTACCTATCCACTTTAATTGCTTATGAATGTGTTATTGGTAGAGTGTTCATAGTTGAGTCTCTACAAAGAAACATTGCATTTCATGAGTCAAGAGCATTTTTAAACATCTCCAAGGCTAGATGAGCATTAGGCAAATACAAAATAGAGACTCAGGCATACATATTTTGTAACTGGGAAATGAAATTTTAAATGAACTCATTTGGCTCTTTCTTCATGCTAAAAATATGTTGATATATTATACTAGGGTCCACTACCTAGCCAAACTGGACTAGAAATATAGTGTTTAACTAGTCCCAATTGTTAATGGAGTCTATAGAGGAAGGATAAGAAACCAATTGTAGGTAGCATCCATTAGTGTAAGGGAACAACCTACATGTCACATCTTCATGTTCAATAGTCTTAGGGATGTCTTATAGGTGATAATATGTTTTTTTCACTTCTACCTATGTTAGGAGTGAACCTTGGAAGATAGCATTCTGGATTCCTTAGCAAATCATATTTGGCACTAGGCACATTAATAGCAGACCCTGCTAACCAAGTTGTTTCCATTGGAACAAGTCTATGGATAACAAGTTGGGGAAGTACTGAGGATGAGAAGGTTAATTTTTTAGGTTTCAATTTGCCTCAGTCTGATCTTAGTTTCTTATTTATTCACATGGGGGAAAAATCAATCTTTTAGAGCTCGATCTACTAATAGACCATGTAATCCAAGAAGAAAAAGCCAAAGTGACAAACCACACTTAAGCAAGTAATTTAATTCACCCAAAATTGAAATAAATTGAAGCACACTCTAACAAAATATCAAATAGAACTTTCCATTCCAAACATGTCACATGAAGATTAAGCATTCACCAAAACGAACTAGCCAAATAAAATTAGTTCTGACAAGCTAAAATTTATTGATAATTTTGAAGTCTTAGAGTTCAAGGATATCATTCTAGTGCTATTAAATGTTGGTCTCAACAAGTGACTCGCCCTTAAAAGTTGCTCATTGGATTGAATGTTTTGAGAAATCACCTGGAGATCAAACCCAATAGGACACGATCCACTTGTTTTCAGGATTTGTTGGTGATCCAAGGGCCAAGATTTAACCGAACAAGCATAACATGGACAAATATATGAATTTTTCCACCAGAGTCTCACACTTTGTTGTTACTTCATAATATTTAGTGGGATATAAATATGGTCAAGACAGTATAAACATATGTACAGAGGGAAAGGCAATCGCTCACCAAAAAAACATAAAAGGAGAAATAAAAGGTAGGGAAGAGAAGAAGTTATGTGTGCATATTCCAAATTAGTTAATCATAATAACTCATCAAATCTCACTTGGCTGCAATAAACTAATGTATCATTAGTCTAGCTAATGAATAAACCATAATGACATGATAGACAAGATTCTAAGGGAACATAAAATGGAAACACTTCATCTATAATATTTTATCTAACATACATATAATTAGGAAGTAACAAAGTGCACACCATAGCCAATAACATTTCAGAGTAGATAGAACATATAAAGAGAGTAAAATCAACTAAACTAGCAGAGCTCAATTCAATTGTATTTCCATTAATAGTCCAAAAAAATAACAATTTTTGTAGCATCAATCAAAATCTTATTCAAATAATGTAAGATAAACAATGCATAGACAAAGTCACAATTGTAGGTGTATTCTTGATATCATTTATACAAAGTCTTGGTGCAAGCATAAATCATAATTATGCACAAGGTAGGTGTTGTTCAAGGTATTTTAAACAAGCACTGGTTGCATAGGATGTTGTGCATGATGATTGTTCAAGAAGAAATGGCTACACAAACTTGCATGGGGACTATATATGATAGTTTCAAAATGCTGTCAATGTGCAAGAATGATGGTATATATGTGGGACACCATACATAGTTTTATTTCATTGTGGAAGGATACGTAGTGGAGTACAATGGTTATGTCATAGTAAGGTGCTTTGAGGAGATATGTAGCATGTCAAGTAATGAAAGGTTATCTGAAGACATTTCATAGACGTATTTGAATGTATATATGAGGCTAATTATGTGTTATAAATGTCTTGGTGTGGATAATTCACGGACATGTTGAGGAACATTACATGTTGATTACTTGGCTCACTAAATGGTGAATTTAAATTCTTTTGTTGTGTGGACATTACATAATGAGTGTCAGACAAAGGCATAATTCCTCTCAGCAAGGATGTGTGTAATAAATGTTGTGGAATGATAAACAAATATTATCAAGTGTTTATAGTATAATATCATAGTAAGCAGTGTATGAATGTTACAAAACCTAAAGACTTGATTTAACATTTTAAGATGATTCAATATATGTTATAATTAAGAAGGTTATTTTATTAGGATTTTTACTCAAAAGGGTTTTCCTATGTGAAATCATGCATATCTATGTGTTTGTATTTATATTTGTCTATGTATGGTTCACATACCTCTGTATTTGGTTATCTGCATAATTTTTTTCCAACATGTATTTCCCATGGCTTATCATACTTGACTTACTTGTGTTTAATTTCCCATTTTAGAACTAATCCTTTCCCACACTTATCTTCATATCAGCATTTTAGTCTCAAAATCATAAAAAACACTTATCAAAAATATTTGTTAACAATTCTAAGTTGAAATCAAACATTTCCAGGTTATCCATCGAGACTAGAGTCCATATTCACCTCTAGTGAAATTCATTAATCACTTTCACATTGGCGAGTCTATCCAGTATCATTTTCTAGGTCCTTTTCCCCCTTTTCAAAAGTATGTGCCTTAATCTTCATCTATCATCACTCCTAAAGTCTGCCTAAGTGCATAAATTATCCTATAATACCTTATATATACAAATTTATATCGAGTCATTTCATAATTAAAAATTAAGAATTAGAGAATCAATTAATGGAAGAGCTAAAGCCAAGGACCAAGCTTCATCATTCCTCCTACTTTAAGTTTATCTTCAATAATTAAAATCTTTCTTGCTTGATATCCATTACCTTGGCCTCTCTTCACCCCCTTTTACCAAATTAAGCTTTAGTTTTACATGTGTCTTCATCATCACTTATATAGAAAATAAGGTTTGAGACCATTACTTGAGATATTACATTCACATACTCAAAACTAGGTAGAGGTCTAATTACGATGTGTAGGATACGTAATTTTCAACTCCATGTTGGTACCTGATTGACTCCATAACCTTGTATGTTATTTTGAGTGTTGAGCTAGGTCAAGAAGGAAAGAATAAATAAATCAAATATTTTACTCAAAAAAATAAGGAAGCGAATATACATGAAGGATCAACATCAAAAAATGAAGCAATGACAAAATGTACATATATAGAAAACCTACATAGGTCATACTTAATGGCCATAGTTGCACTTAATGCACAAATCTACCCAATGATGAGTTTGCCTCGAGTGGATATGGTGATCATAGAAATAAGTAATGAGTTTGATTAAGAGAAACAAATTTTACATATAGGTGACACATAATTTGCACTATCTAGATCCAAACTAAAATTTCCATAAATTAATACGGTGTAATCATTACATCACATTTACTGTTAGTTCAATGAAATCGTCATTGTTACACTGCATTTGAGCTATGTTCTTGATTTATACAGTACAATAGATCATATTTTTTACATTACTATCATACTTGTTAGATATTTCGTTAATGTAATTTATTTAGCCTCTTTTTGGAAAAACCATAATTAGGGTAAACATAACCATTGATCTTAAATAATTCATATCTAACACTACATTAAGAAAAAAATAGTCCTATAAGGTTGTAAAAGAAGTTGGGTTCACTAAAATGTAATATGGATATATGAATTTACTCTAAATTACAAAAAAAAATACCCTTGATTAATTTTAACTAGGTTAAATAACATGCACAAAATAGTAACCACCTTGATTAATTTACTCAAATCCATATAAATAGAAATACATCCAAAGTTGAAGATTATTTTATTTTATTTTTCAATCTAGTGGCAATTGTCAAAATGTGATAATTGAAAATAACTCTCAAAAGTGTTGAGAAGCTAACCTAGAAAATTTATGAAGATCAAATAAGTTTGCCTTGACTGTAAAGTTACTTTCTAGCAATCCAAACCATATATTATCATTCTAGACAAAATTGAATACAAGCTCAAAATAATTTCATAATTATGTTTGCCTAGTTATAGTCTTAAAAAATCACTCTTATTTTTGTGATCTTTCAATTTGATCATCAAATAAATAAAGTTATTCTTCTTTCCATGATTTTGAAAAAATGTATTAAAACTTAAGGAAAAAATATATGTTTTAGGGTATGCATTAAACCATAGAATACTCAAACTATATTGATATTTGTCAGGCCCTTAAATCAACATCATGCAAACTAGTGTATCATGATGTGTCTAACATGAACTTATGTGCTTGAATGAATGCTCTAATGATTGTTGGATTTCCTCTAAAATAATTATAAATTCTTAATAGTTTCTTGTGAAAACTATATATATATATGAACTATAATGCTTATGTATTTTTAAACAATTTGAATTCAAATTGGGACTCTGTTGACACACAAACCAAAATTAAACTATTGGCAAGTGTCATGTTCATACTTGTTGTGAAGTCTATCTTAGTAGTATTATTACTAATGTGTGATTCAATATGTGCACAATTTTTTTTAATGCACATTTAATGTTGGTATTTATACTCACATGTGTGAAAAGGGTTAGGTGTAACTTGGGGAATGATCTCACGTTTCACTCCACCAATAATAATCTTCCACACACCTCTTGAATTTCCTATATAAGAAACCTTTTTTTTTATGGAAAGTGAATGGATCTTAGAATCATATTCAGAGCTTATGGAGATTTAGTCTTAGATATTCATATCATGGTACAATCATTGTTGGTTGTGCACATGTACATTGTATCTTCTGCTTTGTCTAATTCAATGTGTATTTTTGTTGGTAAAACTCTTTCTCTCTTCTGATTACATATGAGTAGATGTTTTCATTGTAGATTTTTCATATTCCCTCTTCATTTGTAATATTTCAACATAGGAATGTTAATTTAATATGGTATTAGAGTAATGTTATTATAATATGGTATCAAAGCTCGATCCACAATCTCCATCTTACATTGTTTTAGATATGTTTTTTCTTCCATTAGATTTGCATTGTTTTCATATCTACATATGGATGAATTCTATTGATATTATATTTTCCATATTTCATTTATGAGTGTTTTTGGTGCATATTAGATATTTCCATTACATTCAACATGCCATAGAAAGTTAGTTTTGACTGAAATGGATACCGTGAACTTAGGTGTCAAGCCATGTAGATCACATTCCATGCAAATCTAGGGAATTCATCAATGTAAAAATGACCCAACAAGTAGGATAACTCGTGATAAACCTTTATATATTATATTTATCTGTAAATTATATTTGAGTCCATTCCCCTCTGTATAACTTGGGGAGGGTATTTTTTCACCTTGCATATTTTTTAATCAAGATCTACATAGTTGTTGAGTTTATCTAGTAGTATTTTGGGCACTCTCTCTTAAGGATTTATGTTATGCTTTTTTGCACACCTACCACATTAACACTTTTAGAGACATTGATTTGTTTTGTATTCATTCCCTAGTTAACATTATGGGGGAAGGGCAGGGATGAAAAGGGTTATGGGGGTGTTTTGTATTACTAATTCTTCTTGGTTGTTCGAGTATGCTATCCACCTTGTGTTTGATCCTGTATACTCTATGGATGCAAAGGTTGGTAACAAAATTCAAATTATTATTTTTGAGCCATATTTTTTGATATCAAAATTTAGAAAATCATCTCTGAGCCATATTTAGTCATAGTATCAAAATTCAAAGTATTATTTCTAAGTAATATTTTTTTATATCAAAATTTAGAATATCATCTTGAGCCATATTTAGTCATATAAAAATTCAAAACATCATATCTGAGCCAATATTCTTTGGTGGTATCAAAATTATGAACAATTTTTTAACCAACCCTCTTTGGTGTATTTACCCATGCATTCTGGTCAAATAGAACACCTACTCTTTTGTACACACCAAACTCATGGAAGTTAATTTGGATTCATTCATTTATAGGCTACATTATATTCAATAGTCATTTACAAGTAGCTTGATTCATTTTTTTGATCTATCACTATACATGGGTACCTCATCATGCCTAGTTGTCAAGACTCATACTTATGAGCTTAAGACTTTTTATCTCTTACCAGATCACCTAAGTTGATCTTCATAGAGAGTTGGCGTGTGTCATATTCACACTTGTTATGAAGTCCACCTTAAATACTATTGTTACTAAGGTACTATTTTATATGTGCATAAATATTTTAATGTGCATTTAATATTGGTAGTTATTCTCACTTGTGTGAGAAGGGTTGGGTGTAACTTTAGGAATGATCCTATCTTTGACTCTATCAAAAATAATCTCCCACTCACCTCTTGAATTTTATTTATAAGAAACCTTTGGTCCTTTATGGAAAGTGAATGGAGCTTAGAGTTATCTCTAGAGCTTATAGAGATATCATCTTAGAGATTTTTATCATAGTGTAATTAGTATTGGTTGCACACATATACATTATATATTTCACTTTATGTGATTTAGTATGTCTTTTTATTGGTGAATCTCTTTCTCTCTTCTAAGTACATATTCGTGGATGTTTTCATTGTAGAGTTTTTTTGTAACCTCCTCATTTATAATATATAATTACAACTATGTTAATTTAATATGGTGTCATACATATGATATTTCAATATAAATGGTCACAAGATTAAAAAAAATGGGATGAAGAAAGCTAGTGCACTCTAGACACAAGAGGCTATACAAAGCTCCAAGGACAATACACTAACATTCCACATTGTTTGGATTGTTAGAGCATATTCTAAATAAGGAGCTTAAAATATTGAGAAAATAAAGGAAAGAAGATAACATCTAGAGGGAGTTGGAAGAAAGGAACTTAAAAAATATGTCAATAATATTTAATTTAGACTACTAATCAATAAGCACACAAACATTCTAAAATCATATAATTTAATAACTAATTAATATATGTGAGTCATAAGTGTTTATATTAATTAAGACATAAATTCAGTAAAAACATAGAGGATAAGAGAGAAAGTATCTAATTTTCAAAATTATATCACAAATCCATGATGAGATAAGAGTGTGCAGATAATGAGAAGAATTGCAAGAGTGACGAGGAATAAGAAAAATCAACTCATCATTCAAAATTTCAAAATTTTGTATTAGTATTAGCTGTCATTCAAAATTTTGTATATTTTTAATTTAAACTCTAGCAATTATTACTAATTGAAAGGCATGTCATTATGGTGATCACCAAAGTTATTAGTCTGTAAGAGTGTGCAAACAATGAAAATAATTGTAAGAGTGACGAGGAATAAGAAAAATCAATTTATCATTCAAGATTTTGTATTAGTATTATCTACCATTCAAAATTTTATATTTTTTAATTTGAATACAAGCAGTTATTACTGATTAAAAGGCATGGCATTATGGTGATCACCAAAAGTTATTAGTTTGTATAAGCAGTTATGTTATATAAAAAATTTAAAAAAAAAATTAAGTTTAAAGATTTAGATATCATTTTAAGAAGTTAAAAATGTTATTTACTTATCAATGAGTTTTTAAAAAAGAGGTTGACAATTTTTATTGGGAAAAAATTGTTCTTTTGTATGAACAAAATAATAAAGATTTGAAAGTACCAAGAAATTTAATTAGAGTTTCGTGCTTTATTAATTTTTAAGGGCACGCCAATAATATTAATTGGTGTGTACATATTACAATAATCATTATCATTATATAATATTATAAAATAGAATTTAATGTTTAAATATTTATACTATCTCTTATATATATTATAGATTAGATTATTAAATTACATCAATTAAATTTTTAATATTTTATAATTAAACTTTTCAAATGATACATAGTTGCAATACCAATAGTACCAAAAGATTTATTCGTTGAATATGTTGTTGATAGTTGATAAAGGTGAATAAAATTTCATAATTTATATTTTTCACAATCAAAACTATTAAAATATATTAATACAAATCATTAATTTTTAATATAGAATTTCAAATCAAGTTTAACATAATTGAAAAGGAGATTTTACTTTATTTTTTTGAATCAAATTTATTGATTCATATTATATGATAAATTAAAAATGATTAAAAAATATGAATAAAATATTTAAAAATTTAATAATCTAATTAAATTATTTATAAGTTAAAAGATTAATATGAAAACCTATATACAAACTAATTACATAAAACTTCATATGGACAGGAACTAAAACAAAATCACCACCCTTATTATTAAAGCAAAAATAAGGTAAATGACAAGGTGAGTATGATATTAATTTTGTATTTATGCTTATAGAAGTAGGGACAATAAACTAAATATATCAATTTATTATAAAGTATATGGATATGTGTTCTCTTGACTCGATTAATTTGTAACAAAAATATTTATAAACATTTAATTAGGTTTAAATAGATGTAAAATAATAAATTATGTCTAATTGATTTTCAAAAAACAAAAGTAATAAAGATGAAAACAGGGTTTAGAAATGTGTCATGAATATTAAGAGATATGGGGACAAGCATTAAAGTTTGATAGTTGAAATCAAGGCTTTGTGGTAAGACAACATGAATCTAGAAACTTGTGGTAAATGAAGGACCTTGTATAAATCATTAAGTTTTGATTTTGGGTGTTATAACATTAATAAGCACATTTTTGGAAGTGTTAAGTAAGCACAATATTTTTTATGATTGTGTTCATCAAATTCAAGGCTCCAAAAACTTTTTTAAGTTTTTTGAAACTTCACTACTATCAATAGGCAAAGGCACTTCTTCTCAAAGGACAACTAAATCTAAAAAAAATAAGGAAAACATTATATTTTGGGACTTAAGATACACCAGTGAATAAATGTGCTTCCTTGACATTCGTTAGTGCCCTCAACAATGTACGATATTGAAAATAATTCTTTAGTAATTAAAAAAAATCATTAGTCAGGAAAACCAATGCAATAAAACATGTTTCTTATATGAACTTTGGTGCTATAATGAATGCTCTCTTAAAATGCTTTACTTCTCTAATATGCTTGTAGATGCTTAATAGATTCCTCTAAAAAATAAATAATAGATGTTTTTACAGATGATCTCTAGATGTCTAAATGTATTAAGATGAATGTGCATTTATAGATGACTTGAATTCAAATTAGGAATCTGTCGATGCTCAAATTAACATCAAATGGTTGAAAAGGTGAAAAGGGGCGAAACAAAAATTACATGTGAACCCTAGATGATTGTAGCCACATAAAATCTTAGAACCATATTGAGTACATTTCAAGGCCCATAATTGTGTGCATTTATACTTCATAAATTTTTAAGAGGACTATCATAGGGCCATAAAATCAGAAGAAGAAAGAAAGGGAGGGGAGAGAATAAGAAAGACAAAATGATGAACCACAAAATATATCTCAATAATACATAATTTGGACCAATAATCGATAAATACACAAGTACCTTAAAATTTTGTAATCTAATGACTAATAAATGCTAATAACTATTTTTAAGTATCTACACCAATTAATATTTTTTTTAACCTTTAGATGATACCCTCTACAATTATAAAGAGGGTCCCATTTTAGACAATAAAATATTAAAAATTTAGTAGAAAACATATAAATAAAATATAATGCTATTAACATTTAAATGTACTAAGTTTTCTTGGCCTAGTTTGTAATCTATGTTATAATTAAAACACTCTTAAAACTCAATTGAGGAGAGGTTCCTTTTTCCCATGGGCACCTGTAACTTGGGATAGGGGTCTTTTTTATGTATATAGAATTATAGAAATGAAATGATTTTAGTTATATCGATGAAATTTATTGATCTTTGAGATTATATATTTTTCAACTATTTTAATTGTTCAAAGATTTGTTGGGTTATTTTTTAACAAAAAATTTCACTCTCTTATTGACTTGGATTATTAATGCTCCTAACCTTTTTATTCTAGACTGTTCAAACAATTCTGACATGGAACCAATTCTTAATATTATTTTATACTTGATGTGAATATTTATATAAATTGGGTATTCAAGGATGAAAATAGATTAGGGTCATCAGCATCACCATCACCACACAACTATTTATTTTTGGTAGCTATGTATGCAACATAAAAATTGATATTCTCATAGTGTATGAAACAATTGTCGTAGCTTGACTTGTCACCATACATATTGGAATAGTTTGTGAATCTGGTTCCCCATAGCCTTTATACACCTGAGGTAATCATTAGAGGACTTTTCTTTTCTACACTACCCCAAAAATTAGATTGAATCTGCCAAATTTGTTATGATCGCTTGGTCATTTATAAGAAATCCATATGAACCAACACTTTCCATTATGGATGTCAGTGTCGTGTTCAAATATTTTTGAAGAGTGTGGCATTGTTGCCTGGGATAGGACTACATGTGGTGTAAATTAATAGAGACAAGAAGATAACCACCCATGAATTCTCCATTCACTTAGTAGAGAAGCTATAGTGGATTTTGGAGAGACTTA
Organism: Torreya grandis; assembly: GCA_037957365.1. NCBI lineage: Eukaryota > Viridiplantae > Streptophyta > Pinopsida > Cupressales > Taxaceae > Torreya > Torreya grandis. The sequence goes on along the minus strand of JARHVA010000424.1, from coordinate 4,233,903 downwards.
AAATGGCACATTTGTAAGGTTGAGTTTAAATAGCATGCACAAGCTACGTGCAAGCATCAATTCACTTGATCGTACCACATTTAGAGTTTTCAACATTGTACCATTGATAGTTAATGTTAATAGTTGATGCTTAGCTAAACCATCCATATTAACTCATAACCACTAACTACCAATAATTGTTGACCATCAACAGAGACTACCAAGAGATGCTACCAACTAATTGGCCAACATTGGAGCCAACCATAACTTTACATGCATCAATAACTATGATCATCAATCATTGGGCCAAACATCACCGTCTACATGACACATACACATTGCGGCATGGAGAATCACACACTATTTTAATGATGTTTATTTTCCATGTTATAATTCCTCATGGGCACATTCCAACATCCTTATCCATATCATGACCCCATTACTTTGAGCCACCTAAAGGTTAAAGCTAAAGTCTTTGTCATTTAAGACTTGATCCTTGCTAGATCCAAGGTAGAAAGAGATAGCTCGAGCACAGGGGGATGGAAGAATCTTGGAGACTGCTTCCAAGTTAGTAATGGATAATACCTACATTGTGTTTGACAAAATGTCTCAAACAAGTAGTATGGTATATAAGTTCAATAAAATGTCTCAAACAAAGCTCTATTTTTTATTTGACAGAACCATTATTTAAATATATAACTATATTTATTTTTATTCAATATATTCTAAGGCATACTCGATATAGGTTTTCTTTTATAAACCTTTAAGATATTCTAAACACATTTTATTTTTAAAAAATCCATGCCATTTTCATTTGTTTATGAAAAAATCTTCGAGTGAGTGAATTTGCTCTCTTTTTGAATTTCTATAATGATGTTACCATGTACTATGAAGTGAAAACTCTGAACAATCATAAACTGTAATAAGTTCAGCCTTGTTTCACTACACCCATTTCAAAAACAAATTGAATATATGACTATATTTATTTTTATAGATGCCCTATGTTTGTCCATGGTTTAAGCATGAAACTTTTTGATTTGTTGGATTCCTATCACATAAATTTTTATTTGTTGAATTAGTAAAATCTTGATTTCTAATAGCATACATGTTTATAAAATTATTGAACGATGTCAATAATGTGCTCCCAATTTTTGGTTTTTGATAAATATAAGGATGCTTTTCTCATTCTCTGGTTATGTGTAGGTTTCACAATAAACATAATTAGATGTGGATAATAATTAAGCACAAGTCTATAATGTATAACCCACATTGTGCATGTTAATTTTATTTTAGACAATTGATTTCTAAGGTATAATAGATTGAAATATACATTGATTCATGCATTTAACCTTTTTTTATAAAATAATTATGCTTTTCTCTACTATATGTCACAGCTGTAATTTTTTGACTAATTGTTGTTGTGTCAAATATATCTTGTGAAAATCATGGATGTACTGACTTGTATGGCCACGGTAAACATGAAATTTTTCAAATCTACCATTCATGTTTTGATTTCATTAATATAAATACGAATAACTATACTTTATTCATTGACATAGATAATTACCATTTTCACTTTTCATACTTGGAGTTCACCAAACATAGGTGCCATTTTCCATTTTCAACTATCTTTATCCATATCCTTTTCAATCTGACACTTGAATTTTAACTACTAAAACAAATTTTTCTTTTCATTATCAAAATGTATTCTAAAAATTTGATTCACAAATCCATACACGATTTTTGGTACAGAATTTATACAAAAAATATTCCTTCATATTCTCAACCAAAGAAAATGTGCACTTCTTTTAGTTTGTCCTATGTACATTTTGATAAATTATATGTATGTATGTATGTATGTATGTATGTATGTATGTATGTATATATATATATATATATATATATATATATATATATATATATATATATATATATCTATATATATATATATATATATATATATATATATATATATATATATATATATATATATATATATATGTATGTATGTATCTACATATATACATATATGTGTGTGTGTGTGTGTGTATGTATGACCATAGTATTAATTATCAGAGTGATTTATAAGTGTTTATTTTTATAATCCCCCAGGTGAATTATATGTTGGTCATGTGGTTTTAAGCTTTGAATGTTATGCTCCCTTGTATCCACTACAACAAGTTTTATTCACTTTTGTATGGTTTAGAAACACTTGCAATTAAGAGTAACACAAAAAAATTCAATTGTTTTCCATTTAGTATTAATAAATTTCAACATGTTGTAGAAGTTTTCATTAATTCATGTGCATTTATACTTGTAAGTGCCTAACTGCACTCCATTTTGGTTTAGGAGGTGTGTGGATGAAGATTCATAATTCCTTGTATTGAGGTCATCATGTGTGTGTGCTTTTAAGTACATTGAAAGGGTTACTCTTATCATATTTTGATGTGTTTGTGTAGACTTACACTTTGTAAGAGTGTGTCAATCCATGTTTACTATATAGTGTATACTTATTAGTGTTGACTTCTTCATTCAGAATCTTCACTGAGCTTATTAAATATTGCCATCAACCTCTTTGAAAGAAGCTCTAACTTAAATTATTATTTTTTGCTTACAATCTCCATGGATTTGATATTCCTTCCTTTAAAACTATCATTACTAACATTTGAAATTTACAACAAGCATGTTTTGATTAATGTGAAAAGACAATCTACGCTTTGGAACATTACACTATCTCAAATTACTTTGATGACATCTCATATGTAAATTTCCTTGTTAGAGGCTTGTAATATATACTTCCAATATAGGATGTTAATTCCATGAATAGTTATTTCCCTATTATTTCATGAATGTTATGTGATGTTGTCAACTACTCGATTTTTCCTTTCAACTGACATGCTATTGTACTCTCTTGGTGACCAATATGATGAATTATTTAAGTAGATCATAGGTAAGGGTGAGTGTCATAAAGTATATTCAGAACTAGTTGGCATGTAAATTTTTATATATTGGCAACTAATACTATGAATGTTGATTGATCTAGATTTATGATGGATGATTGGGAATTAGAAGATTACCTGAAACAACTTTATGCTGAGAGCGCATAAATTGTATGCAATTTCAGCTACTACACTTAAAGGTGAATTTGAGTTATATTTTTTCTTGTTGATGTTAATCTATTGAGACATCCATTATGTTAAGAGAAATAAGTTGGTGGGAAGTCATCATTGAATGCATGAGCTTAGTTTATATGTTCCCTTCCACTCCTCTTAGAGATCAAACAAGGGTTTCAAATAGAACATCAACCATTATGGATGGTATTCCCACTATTCTGGGACAACCATCCCCTACCCATGAATAACAAGTGGTGAGATACTAGTGTGTGATCAATTCTTTATCGAATAAACATGTAGACAATGGGACAACATAGGTAATATTATTGATGGTCTACGTATTTTCCATGCATGATTTATTATTCTTGTTGCATATGTAAAATGCTTGATATTTGCAAACTTTGCATCCAGATTTTGATTTGTTATGTCTTGTTTAATACTATAGGAAGAGAAGGTAGATCAGATCGAAGGTGAAGATAGTGGTCATGAATCACCTAATGACTATGTCTCATGAGATGTACAAGAACCTTTAGCTGCCCTTAATGTTTGATCATTTTACATGTTAAAAATGTTTTTTTCTTTCCTACTACAATAGTCAACATAAACTAATTTTGATACACCATCTATTTTTCTATTTTTTTTCTATTTTCTAGCTTGATGAGCTGGAGCCGAGCCATGTGGATGTCATTGATAGTCACTTGCATAATGACATTGTCCCTATAAACATGAATATTTGTTGTACTTTCCCTTTCCTTTGCCATGTTCATACATTTTTGTTACTTTGTATAAATTTGGAGTGGCATATATATGTTGAAATTTATAACAAGAGGAGGTGGAGTCAGATAACCTTAATGACAACATTGATGATGGTGTTGACAATGATGATGATAATGATGACTAGCTTCTAGAAGCTTCACAATCTAGAATAAAGGAGGAACTAGATGTTGTAAGAACATTTTATTGTCTTTGAGGACATTATATTTTGTTTATTGATTTATGCTTATAACCTCACATGCCTTCCTTATTGAATGACAGTATGCAGGTGAGTACAGTATCATGGATTTGGGTATTATGAGGTGAATTGTGCACCTTTGCTTGTTAAGGCCATGTGACACATTTAGTGCTGATGGTGGCCATCCATTTTGGTCATGAGATAGACTTAACCCTCACCATTGTAATATTCATGGTCGAGAGCATGTTCCAAAGAGGCACCTGAGGCATGTGAGAAGTGGAAAATGGAATCTGAAGAGAAGAGTAATCATGAAAAGACAAAAAAAAAGGAGGCCAATAGAGAGACTATTGAAAAACCAAAGGATCAATAAGAGAGACAGGCTGGAAAGATCATGGTTGGTCAGGGAGAATATATCTAACTTAAGTTATCAGAATGAGATAGCCTTGAAGGCTATCAGTGATGTGATGATTGCATATGATTTGAGTGAAAATTGGGCATAGAGAAGGGAAGCCTACATTAATTTAAGGGAATATCATCAACAAATAGAGTGAGAAAGAGAATGGGTGGAACAATAGTAAGGTGCATGCAACAGTCGACCTCGAGTTAGAAGTATTCTATCAAATGGTTTTCACAAAGTTAAACTTTAGTTAATTCAAATTGTTGAATATTAACATTCATAATTCTACAACAATCACCATTCATATTTCAAAGGGATGACCCTCAATCACATTCTAGTGATGATGATCACATTCCTCTGAGGGAAATAATTTTACAAAATGGTAGAAGTTTTTGTCGTGGGGACCGTAAAAAATGAAATTGTGCATGATAGGTTGCCTCACAAATTGATATTATACTTCTTACAATGACTACATCTTACATGCACTCTAATTTCTTCCCTCACCTTTCTTTGAACTCTACTATTAAATTTTTTGATATTATTGTATATTATTATTGCATATAAGATTTTGCTAGAGATGAAGTGGCACAGTCATAAGCATTATAAACCATTTATTGGAGATATCATAGTCACTTGTTATTTACCAAACCAACAAGTATATTCTTCATGTTGGTGTCTTATTCTTTCATTCAATGGTTGACCACTTACACTTGTTTGTCCCACTGAAGAGGCTTCATTGTTAGGGCATGAACATTGATATTGTCTTACAGCTATTGCCTTGGACATTATTCTTTATAAACATACATTTTGGCATAATATGTATGACATGTATGATGTGTGTTTAGAAAATTATTTGGACACAATATTTCAATACAAGTGTTTCATTTTTGGTTTGTACTAGATACAAATATTTTCATTTATGTATGACTTAAGTAATGGTTTGGTGGTTGATTTTGTATTTACTAATGTATTACACAATAGTGCAACTTTAAATGATGAAATATTTTCTCCGTGTATTGATGAAATCATTTTTATGTGTATAGTATGTAATTTTGTCAATAGGCGATCTATCATGTTGACATGTTTTCCTTATTCTCCTTTCAATATTTCACATGTTGGTGACAAAGTGCACATGTTTGCATGTCTCTATATTTGTTTTAAAATAACCATGGTGGGAAGGAGTGCAATATAATATTTGTATGCACAAATTATCTCTTTTACCTTCATTTCTCTCATATCATGTGTTTGTCTATTCAGGCAACTGACACAATATATTTTGATGTCTATGGGTCACGGTTTGAGGCACAAGAGGAGGGGCATGATGGAATTCAATAGTTTAATACATCAGAATGACCATGACACATACGAAGAATCATGGTATTCTCTATTACTTTTTGTTGTCTATAATTATTTTGGACGTTCGCCATTAGCCAGTGTAACATGCACTACTTTTGATTTTAGTTGCCTACTTTTTTCATTTGTTAATAGTGGAATTATTTATTATTTTCATTATTTTAATTTAAATTAGAAATTTGTTTGTCAGGAAATTATTCATAATATACAAAATTTGGATGTTTTTAGCTTTTTCATATTCTCAAACAAAGCATTAATCTCATGGACCCTCATTTATGACTAGTTTTTTTTCTTTATCGTTGCTAAAAAAAGTGAATGTTATTATTGACTTTCACATGTATTTAGAAAATGAAGTCCAAAATCTAGATGAGAATATGGCTTCACAATTATTCGATGACATAGAAGAACTTATCTCAAGAATGAGATCCAAGAATGTAATGGGTGCAGAAGAACATCTTGGTTTGTAGCTCTCACTAGCAGCTCTAAAAAAGTAATTGCTCAAGGGGGAAAACCATTTTTTATTTGAACTTATCAATAGTGCAAGGACAAAGGTTAAGAAGTTGGAAAGCACACTCCCTGAGAAGGGCAGAGAAGTTGAGAAGTTGCATTGTACACTTGTCACATTAAGGGATGAGAAGATAGACATTGAAATAAAATTTGTCAATCTATAAGTTGCCCCTGCCTTCATGAAATCAATCCATGATGCAAGGGTAGATATTTTGAGGGCCATGAAATTAAAACACGAAGGAATAATTATCATATATAAGTACCAACTATAGATTTTGAAGGTGGAGTATGAGATGTTGTTTTCATAAGTTAATGGGATGTCTCTCAATAGCCGTGGCATTCCATAGAGAAATAATGATAATTAGTTGTGTGTAATGACTTATGTGACCAGTAATTCATGTATGCTTATGACTTTGGATGGAAAGTAATTGAAACATTTGTTTATTCATATTTTAATCTACAAAGTCAATATTTATTTGCAAACACTTGCTTAATTTCCCTTGCGTATTTAAGTTGTTTATGAATGAATGAGTAATATTTCATCCTTGTTGAAGTGATTTTGAACTTAGATCAGGATTTATACTATTGAAACTCTTACTATATTTTTCTAAGCATACATAATCAGGATAGTCACTTAAGACACGTGTATATTAATACATGAATTGAATTTGAATATTGGAATAGTTTAAGGAGTCTTATAAGCCTCTATTACAAGTGCCAGAATGATCAAAATTTGTAATATTCCTAATCAAAATATTATATGATAATGTAGATTCCCTATAATTCCCTATTTAAGATAATATTTCATGAATATAGACTTTATGCTTGAAATAATAATTTACATAATAAAATCTAATTGTATTAATTGTTTAATTCAGAGTTTTAAATTTCAAATAATAGAATATAAATCTTCAAGGAGTTCCATCCTTGATTTAGTGAGATTACAAGGGTTTCCATCCTTGAAATCTAGCTATATAGTTAAGGGGTTTCATCCTTAAAATCAATGGAAAAGTTGATGCTTGTATATGGCTATAAAGTTGAATGAATGAGAGATGATTTCCTTCCTATAAATTTATGATTATTGATACCTTTATAGCCTTCCATCAAAATATGTCTCCTCCAAGGGTGGTGACCTTCCTTCGAATTAATGTTGTTTAGTAATTAATTAACTAATGTTGTGTATGCTCCTGAAGTGTGTTTCTCCTCTTTAAATGGGATGATCTCTCCTTTTTAAATTCTCCTTAAGTGTGGGGATTTCCTTATTGTAGGTTTTTAATTCAAGGGCAGAGTTGTGTTTGAGGATATTACAAACCTCCCTTCCGCAAATTTCTTGTCCTCAAGTAATTATTAATTGGGATGCTACATAATTATTGTTCATTCCCACGTGGCATCTTCTATTGGTAATTTTTTTCCAATGAACTAAATATCATTTGATGCTTCTATTTCTTAACTTCTTTTCAGAAGTATCAAAAATAGTCTCTATTACTAGAATCAATTTTCCTTCCTCATAAATTGGGGGTGATTCCATGGAATGAATAATATGTTATCCAAATGCTTATTTCAAGCAAGACAGATGGAAGACATTATGTATGGCTTTTAGGATCTTATGCTTAATTTTGGAATCGACCACTAAGAAGATATTATTTTTGTAGAAAATGAGATCATATACTACTTTATAATGTTTGTTTTCATTTATTTTCTTCTAATATTGCATTGGTACACTCATTCTTATTGTATTCTACCATTATGAATGCCTTCCAATCGACCATCATTTCTACCATAGAGCATAAATGTGGTCTTCTTGATAAATCATAGGCCACCACATTGTTTTGTCCCTTAACATACTCAATGTCAAAATTAAAGGCTTGGATATTATACACCCATTTTTGTTTCCTTTCATTTAAGTATGCTCCAAGAAAAAATTCAAGCTATTATGATCAGTTTTGACCACATACCAAATTTTCTTAGAATTTAGCAAGGGCATGCATGATGGACAACATTTATTTATTATATATTGAGTATCTTCACTCATCTATTTAGGTTTTTGAATTTTAAAAGAAATGGTATGCTTATTTTGCATTAAAACTGCATTAACACCTTCTCCTAACACATTACATTCCAACACAAAGGGTAATGAGAAGTCCAACATTACTAAAACTAGGCATAAACTCATCATTTGTTTAAGCCATTCAAATGTTGATTGAGTAATATATGTTTAACCAAAAGATCCTTTATTTGTTAAATTGGTTAAAGGTGCTACTAGTTCCAAAAATTCTTTAACGTATCTCCTATAATAAGTGCAAAGACCTATGAACCCTCTCAATGGTGTCAAGTTGGTAGGAGGCCAACTTATAATGGCTTGGATCTTCCCTTGATCAACATGGACTTCATCCTTATTAATTATATGCCCTAAATATAGTATTTTTGTCATACCAAATTCACATTTTGACATCTTATCAAAGAGGGATTGTTGTTCTAATATGGCAAGTACCATGTCTAAATGTTGCAAATGTTCTTCCCAATTCCTGGTATATATTAGAATATTATAAAAAAAACCAAGATAAATTTCCTTAAATGCTTACTAAATATGTTGTTCATGCAAGACTGAAAAGTGACTGGAGCATTTGTCAGTCCAAATGGCATCACTAAAAATTCAAAATTCCCATAGTGGCATTAGAATGCCATTTTTTAAACATATTCCTCCCTCATTCATATTTGATGGTACTCTGATCTCAAATCAATTTTTGAGAAGAAAGTGGCTCCATGAAGTTCATTGATTATTTTATCGATCGTGGCTATTAGATATTTATTCTTGATGGTCTTTTTATTTAACTTCTGATAATCAATACACATTATAAATGTCCCATCCTTCTTTTCAACCAGCACAATTGAAGAAGAAAATGGAATAGCACTTGGCCTAATATGCCCCATATCTAAGAGTTATTTAATTATTTTTCAATCTCATACTTATAAATCTTTGGATGTTGGTAAGGGTTAGTTATTATTGATTTCATTCCATGTTCCAACTCAATGATATGTTGGAAGCCTATTGTTGGAGGTAGTCTAGGATGTAGGTTCTCAAATACCTTGGCATGCCTCTCAATGATAGGTTGAATATCATTATGATGTGTTTCATGTTCTTCTTATACATAGCTAATCAAACATTGTACTTCCCATGCTCCATGCCCCTTTATTAAATGTTATTTCCATTATTTTTGTTGTTACTATCTGAGGGATACCATTGGCCATACCTTTCAAAAGTATTTATATTCCATTTGATTTGAACTTAATTTCCATTGTCTGATAGTTTTGGGTAAACTCACCTAATGAATGTAAACATTGAACTCTTAAGACCAAATCTGTTTTGCCAATATTAATGACATAGAAATCATCATTTATTTCATGTCCTCCCAAAGTTAGATATAATTGTATAGTTATCTTTGTATATGGAAGAGTAAATCCATTAGCAACCATTACCAAAAATCCCTTGAATTCTTCCATTTTTTGACCAATATTCATAACCAATTTTTCAACAATAAAATTATGGGTAACCCCACTATCGACTAAGACTATAACTCTTTGCCCTAGCAGTGTTCCTCTTACTTGAAATCGATGATATCAAGATGCTCCTAAGAGAGTGGCAAATTTTATTTCATTGGTCTCCTCCACCATTATTTGTGATTGGTTTCCATTGTTTAATTTTATTTGTTCTCTTTTATCACTTTTTTGTCCAACCTCGATGTAGTTAACTTGACCTTTGCCCAAGCAATGATGGCCTAGAGTCCATGAGACTTTATAAGTAAAACATAATTTTTTCCTCCTTAATTTGTTCTTTTTTTCTAATTCCGTATTTGACTTTGGTGTCTCACAAGGTTAAGATTCAGTTGTTTGTATTGGTCTCCTTTTCTCATAGGATTGATTTTTTGATGTAATACTTCCAATTTCCCTAGGTTGGATGGGTGGCATATTTCTGCTTTTTCAAGTTGAAACTTCCAAATATAAGGCATTCTTAATTGCTTCTTGAAGTGTTGATGGAGTAAAAGATTTGAGAAATCCTCTCAGAGGTTCCATTAATCCTTCTATGAATAATATTATGAGTCTCTTTTCAAACATGTCAAAGACTATTACCGTTAGTCTTTGAAATTCTACCACGTATTCATCCACACTATTGTTATGTTTTAATAGTGTTAACTCCCTAAAATGGACATCAGGATCTACCCTATCAAACCTTTTGATCAATAATTTGAAAAATTCATGATATGAATTGATATGGTTATTTCCTTAGGTGACTGATGTAGAGGTTCCCTTCAAAAAGTTTCAACTTACAATTCCTTCTCAAACACACTAGTCCTTTAGTCACTTCCTACTAGCCCTATTCGCTTGTTTTTTTATTATTACAAAAAAAGCATAGTTGATTATTGCTTAAAAATACCAAAATATTGTTTTCCCTATTCAAAGACACTTGTATGTGAAATTTAGTGGCTCAATTCATTCATTAGGTCCACTTTCCTTCTTTAACCCATTCAACTAGCCCTTCTTTTAGGCCTATTTCCACCTCAATCCTTGAAAATCCATACTACAAGATCCATAAAATATTATAGCCCTATAAATTAGTTAGAGAACATTAATTTTGATAAGAATACAAAATTTTGTGAGATGTAACTGGATGGAATTCAAGTTATGAATAAAACCCTAATTTAGGGCTTATAGGGGCTCTGTCATAGTTGAGGGCACTAAAAATTTGACTGCCAACATTACATAGTTTTTCAAGTATCCAAATTGATCTTTAAATTTTTGTATTAACCCTATTCATGTTTCCAAGTCAATATATTATGTGATTCAATCTACTGTCCATGCTTTTTGTCTCAACATTCATTTTATTGTGTTAAAGAAATCTAGTTATAGGCCTGACTTTCTTTTAACTTAACCCAACATGTTTCTAGAACAAATAATTGTTCCAAAACTCTTCAAAAATGTTTAAATAACATATCAAATCATCATTGTACTTGTTCTAAGCAATTTTGATCTTATCTAGCATGAAACATTACACAGGATGCATGAAGAAAATAAGATATAGGAAACACTTCATCTACCTAAAAAACTTGTATTATTAATAATTCCTACTTGTAAATTCATTCACCATAAATATTACTTACCCTCAATCATGTGTAACAATATAACTTCAAGGTTATTTATTACTTGTCAATGCCCAAACAGTCTGCACACAGAGAATAATCCACCAAACAGGGTCTACCCATAGATGAATGTGAAACAATAGATGAATCTTATTATTATTCCTACCTTCTATGTGAATTCAAACACATTAAATATTCTTAAAAAACACTCATAACACATATTTAATCTTGTTAGTTCATCATTCTTGAAAGAATAGTCTGCAATTGATACATAAAATGTTCAAACATAGGGCATGTGTTTTTTCTTCCAAAATAGGGGCTTGGATTTTCTTGAATTACTTAAAGTATTCTTTCCACATATATGCATATAACTATATTTTTTTTTAAATCTTACCTTTTTTATGCAAAACAACTGATTGTAACTTCCTTAAAGGAGTTTTTCCAATAGTCATATGATAACTTGGGAAGGTCATAAAGCCTTCAAGTTGCTTTTCAAAGGATGTATCACTTGTTGGTCCTTATTCATGATTAAAGGAACCTCAAATGACATTCCAAATATATTTAAAAACTTGTTCAAGCCTAACCATAACCTTAAAATCCTAAAAATACACTAAAAATTTAAATTTTGTAATTTACAAGTTTTGCCGAGAAAATCTTATATTTAACATCTAAACTAGCTAAATGCACTTCTAAACTATAAAATTGAAAAATAAGAATTTTGTAGGGCTCCTAAGGCCATACAAGGAATTATTAAACCTACTACTAAAATTCATCAAACCAAAATTTGAAAAAAGAATTGTTTCCTAAAGGTGATGCTCCTGTATCATACTCCAAGGGAAGGAATATAAAACTCATGGGTTGCTTCCCATGAGTGCTTCCAGAGTATTCCCTTACTTCTATATGTTAGGGTCAGTCATCCACATGGCATCTTTAATTGGTTTCTTCTTCCATTTGACCAAATATTTGAAATACTATTTGTCTCTAGTTCTTTTAGTCACCTGTTTGTCCAAAATGCATTCTATTTCCTCTATTGTGGATTTACGCAACTGCCTTGCCCAATTTAGTTCTATTGTAGATGATTCATCTATTATGTTTACTCCTTCATATCCTTCTCTATAAGGGTACAAATCTGAAACATTAAAGATAGGTAAAATCCCAAGTCCACTAGGTAATTCTAATTCATATGCATTGTTGGCAAAATTCATGAGAATCTTGCAATGACCTTTCTTCTTCATATTCATCTTATTTTATTCACCCATTGGAAACCTTTCCTTCCATATATGAGCTAGGAATAAGTCCCCAACCTATAAATTCACTTTTCTCCTACTCAAATTTGCATGCTTCTTATACTTGTCAACACTAGTCTCCAATTGCCTTCTCACCTGTTCATTCACCTCTTTCATTGCCATTACAAACTCCTCACCTTCAGCACTTCTCTTCTTCTTATGTCTGATATCTCCAAACTAAAATAAACCTCTTGGATGCATGCCATAGACTACCTGAAAGGGACTCATTCTAATGCTCCTATTGGTAAAATCAATGTAAGCAAACTCTACTTGAAACAACACAAGATCCCACTATTTGGGATGGTCTTTGGACAAACACCTTAACATGTTCCCTAAAATCCTCTTCACCACATCATTTTTCCAGTCTATTTGAGGGTGGTAGGCTGAACTAAAACTCAAATTGGTGCCTAGATTCTTCCATAATGTCCTCCAGAACTGACCAAGAAACTTGGTGTCTCTACCAGAAGAAATGTTCATGGGCAATCCATGAAGCCTCACAACCTCCTTGAAGAATAAATTATCCACATGTGTTGCATCATTAATAGTTATACATGGTATGAAATGTAACATTTTATATAATCTATCAACAATTAAAAAAATGGAATCAAAACCCCTTTGTGTTCTAGGTAATCCCATCACAAAATCCATACTAATAAATTCCCAAAGCCAATTTGGGACTAATAGGGAATAATAAAAACATGCATTAGTACTCTTACCCTTGGCTAATTGAAAAATGTTACATCTCTCTACATACCTCTGTACTTATACTTACATTCTAGGCCAATAGTAGTGCCTAGTGAGCAACTCCAATGTTTTGTCAAGCCCAAAATGACCTGCCATGCTTCCACTATGCTTGTCTTGGATCAAATTTCCTCTTATTGAGCTCTTTGGGACACACAATTCTAATCCCTTGAACAACAATCCATCTTGAAGTACATAATCTAACCATGGATCCTTGTTGAGTATACATGGGTGCTTGCATGCATGGTATGCTTCTTTGAAGTCCTCATCATCCTCATACAAATCCTTGAGTGCCTCAATGCCAACACTCTCTAACTGAATTTCATGCACCAATAAGACCCTCATGCTTAATGTGTTAGAAACCTTATTACTTTGTCCTTATTTGTGCTTGATGGGGAATGTGAAATTTTGCATGTACTCCACCCATTTGACATGTCTTTGGTTCAACGTAGGCTGATTAGATATGAATTGAAGTGCATGTTTATCCATGTATACTATGAATTCCTTTGCCATGAGATAATGCCTCCATTTCTTCAATGCTTGCAACATTACATAAAACTTCAAATCATATGATGAATACCTCTTTTTAGCATCATTCAACTTGTCACTAAAGTAGGCTATAGGTCTACGCTCTTGTCTTAACATAGCCCCTATGGCTACACCACTTGCATCACATTCTATCTAGAATACCTTATTAAAGTATGGCAATGCTAGTATGGGTTGTTCTATGATCCTTTGCTTCAAGTATTGAAAACATTTTTTTGCCTGCTCATTCCAAACAAAGTTTTTATTGTCTCCATTGATAGTGTCAATGATAGGATCACATATTCCACTAAAGTTTCTTATAAATTTCCTATAAAAACTTTTCAAAATGTCAAAACTCCTTACCTATCCTACTATCCTAGGTGTTGGCCACTCGATGATTACCTTCACCTTGTTCTTGTCCATTTTCAGCATGTCTTGTGAAATTACAAACCCAAGGTATAACAACTCTCTTTCTATGAAGTCACACTTCTTGAGGTTGATCAATAACCTCTCTTCTTGCAGCCTTCTTATCACCAACTCCTAATGATGAAGGTGATCCTCCTTGGTTTGGATGTAAATTAGTATATCATCTAGATAAACTACTACAAATGCTTATGAAATATTTCAAAACTTCATTCATTAACCTCATGAAAGTGTTAGGTGCTTAGTCAAACCAAATGGCGTGACCATCCATTCATACAAACCTTCATTCATCTTGAAAGTAGTCTTCCACTCATCACCTTATCTAATCCTTATCTATTAATATCCACTCTTGAGGTCTATCTTAGAAAAATAGCTTGCTCCACTCAAACAATCCATCAAATCCTCCTTCCTGGGAAATGGAAATCTGTACCTTATGGTGATTTTATTGATGGTCTAGAATCAGTGCATATCCTCCACTCACCTTCCTTCTTTGGCACCAACTCTGTGGGTACTGCACATGGACTTAAACTCTCTTTGATCAGTCCTTTGTCAAGCAAATCCTACACTTATCTCTTGATCTTAGTATTCTCTTGTGGGGTCATCTTATATGCAGCCTTGTTTGGTAGACTAGCTCTAGGTAAAAAGTATATGTGGTGTGTTATGCTCCTCATTGGTGGCAATGTTTTGGGTAGCTCATCAAAAACTATATCAGCATACTTTTCCAACATTTATTAAATCTTTATAGGCAGCTCATTGATCTTAATGGTTGTCATAACAGTCCTAGGCTTGATGACCAAAGCAAAGCCTATTTGTTAATCATGCATGGCATTTAAGAAATATTTTCCACTTACCATCATCATGTGTGAACTAACCTATTGATCATTCTCCTCATCCTTCAAGGGTAGCAAAGTGTAACTAACTCCATCCTTCATCAAAGTATACATATTCTTTCTTCCATCATAAGTAGTTTGTTTATCATATTTATAAGGCCTTCCAAGAAGTACATGGCACATATACATAGGGATGACATCACAAAGCACCTTACCCTTTATATTTTCCAATTTGAAACTCTACCCAAATATGCTCACTCACCAAGACTTTTTGTCCCTTATTCAACCATGACACCTTGTATGGAGTGGGGTGCGGTAATTTTTTTAGTCC
This sequence comes from Torreya grandis, assembly GCA_037957365.1. Taxonomy (NCBI): domain Eukaryota; kingdom Viridiplantae; phylum Streptophyta; class Pinopsida; order Cupressales; family Taxaceae; genus Torreya; species Torreya grandis. The sequence continues at coordinate 4,218,331 of JARHVA010000424.1, read as the reverse complement.
AAGCTTGTTAACCATTTCTACTGAAACAAGATTATCCAAAGTTCCTAAATCAATAGCCATCTTGCAACACTTACCTTGGCATTTTCATGATGTTTTGAAGAGAGTCTTCCTTTATGGTGTCTCCTTCTCCTTGGGTGGCTTGATCAACACCCTTCTCATGAACAATTATTCTCCCACTTTAGGCTCTACCATTTTTGATGGATAGCAAACATTCTCTTCCTATCCTCTTTGTGCAATCTGATTTCTCCCTTCATTTTTTGGACTTCTTATTGGATGATCCTTTGTAAACTCCCATTGCTTATGGATAACATACTTATTGCACCTGAAACACTTGCCTGCAAATCCACTTGATCCTCTACCCCTTGATGAACAACCATTTATATTATAAGGTCTCCTGCCTCTAAATCCACCTCTTGATTGAGTGGACTCCTCTTATGAATTACTTGATTCACTTTGAAGTTTTATTTGTCAGAAATTTTTGCCCCATTATTATCCTCTACCTCTGAAGTTTCTTCCCCTTTCTCTATTCTACTAATTATGCCTCCTACTCAACTTATCTTTAGCCCTGAGTGCAAATTGGTAGCACTCCTCTAGTGTTCTTGGGCTCACAAGTGCTAGTTCATCCTATAGGTTATATCTTAACCCATTAAAGTACCTTAAAAAATTCTATTTGTCATCCTCAACATGACTATACCTGATGGTCATCTTATAGAACTCTTCTGTGTATGCCTTCACACTCATTTCCTTCTGCTTCAAATTCTGTAATTGTCTAAATAAGTTCATCTCATAGTCACCTAGCAAGAACTTACCCTTGAGATTGGAAACCATTTTATCCTAAGAATTGATCTTATCTTTCCCCTTATTTATTCTCTCATCTTGTGTGAATTCCCACCATAATGAAGCATGCCTCTTTAGCTTAGTTCTTGCAAACTTGACCTTCTTGTCATCAGGTACCTCTTCATACTCAAAGTATTTGTCTAACTCATTCACCCAATCCATGAGCTCATATCTATAAAGAGAACCTACATAGGTGGGTAATTCCACTTTTTTTTTGGACCCTTGACTCAATATCACCTTCATGAGTCTCTCTACACCTTGATCTTCTTGTCCTCCAACTATCTCTTCTTCCTGTATTTCTTATTGGTCTTGTGGATCATCTTCCCTATCACTCGAGTCCCATATTAGGACACCTATTTGGTTAATTTATATAATAGTTGCCTTTCATCCAAGAATATTCTAAGGTATTTTAGCTCATCCAACACAACATCTTGCTTTTCTTGGTTCCTTACTGCACCTCCTCTATTTCTCCTAGGTGGCATTGTGAACCTTATGTAGGTAATTTGTCAAAAAAGTACCTGTTATTATTTTTAACCAAGAATATTCTCTCTCCCACTTGTTCTTAGGCATCCAAGGTTAGCTCTGATACGAAAATTATATATAGCTTCCCTTCAAAAAATTTCAACTTGCAACTCCTTCTCAAACACACTAGTCCTTTAGTCACTTCCTACTACCTTTATTTGATTATTTTCTTATTAGAATAGAAAAATTACAATGGATTATTTACTAAAAACACCCAAAAAAAATTTCCCTATTCAAATACACATGTATGTAAAATTTAATGGCTCAATTCAGTCATCAGGTCTACTTTCCTTCTTTAACCCATTCAACTAGCCCTTCTTTTAGGCCTATTCCCACCTCAGTCCTTGGAAATTCATACTACAGGATCCATATAGTCCTATAACCCTATAAATTAGTTAGATAACATGAATTTTGATAATAATACAAAAAAAATTGATATTTTATGAGTTGCAACTCAAGTTATGGTTAAAACCCTAATTTAGTTCTTATAGGGGCTCTATCACAATTGAGGGCATTAAAATTTTGATTGACAACATTACATAGTGTTTCAAGGATCCAAATTGTCTTGAAAGTTATGTATTAACCCTGTGCACATTTATAAGTCAATATATTATGTGATTTAATCTATTGTCTATGCTTTTCATCTCAACATTCATTTTATTGTGTCAAAGAGCCGTCGGGCCCTCCCACCACTATCTAGGGAAATAAGGGTCAAGGCCTCTCCTCTCCCCCATCTATAATATTTATCTATAAATCATGTATATATATATATATATATATATATCTTAGGCCATTTCCCCCCATATATAGATAGGGTCCCATCACTATCTAGGTGGGCATGAGATCGAGAGGGAGAATAAACGACCATCGGGCCCCCCAAGTTAGTTACAGGCCTAAGATTATTTTAACTTAACCCAACACATTTTCAAACCAAATAATCATTCCAAAATTCTTCACACATATTTAAAAAACATATCAACTCATTATTTAACTTGTGCTAAACAAATTTTGATCTTCTCTAGCATGAAACATTGCATAGAATGCATGGAGAAAACAAGATACAGGAAACACTTCATCTACCTAAAAAACTTGTATTATTCTTAAACTATATAAAATTCCTGATTGTAAATTCATTCACCATAAATATTACTTACCTTCAGTCATGTGTAACAATAAAACATCAAGGAAATTTATTCCTTGGCAATGCCCAAACTTTTTACACACAAAGAATAATCTGCCAAACAGGGTCTACCCGTAGATGAATGTGAAATAACAGATGAATATTATTGTTATTCATACCTTATATGTGAATTCAAACACATTAAATATTCTTTAAAAAAACACTCAAAACTCTTGTTCAATCTTGTTAGTTCATCATTCTTGCAAGAACAGTCTGCAACTGATACATAAAATGTTCAAACACAACGTCTATGTTTTTTATTCCAAAATAGGGGCTTGGATTTTCTTGAATTCCTTCAATTATTCTTTACACATACATGCATCCAACCATATTTCTTTGAAAATATTAAATTTTGTATGCAAAACAAACGAGTGTAACTACCTTGAAGGAGTTTTGTCAATGGTCATATGACAACTTGGGAAGGTGATAAAGCCTTCAAGTTACTTTTCAAAGGATGCATCACATTTTGGTCCTTATTCATGATTTAATGAACCTTAAATGACATTACAATCATATTGAAAAACTTGTGCAAACCTAACCATAACCTGTAAATCCTAAAACACAATAAAAATTAAATTTTTTGAATTTACAAGTTTTGGCAAGAAAATCCTATATTTGAAATTTAAGCTAGCTAAGTGCACTTATAAACTATCAAAATGAAAAATATGCATGGTTGAATCCTCCTAAGGACATCCAAGGCATTATTCAACCTACTAGAATGCATCAAACAAAAATTTGATGAAAATTTGTTCCCTAAGGATGATGCTCCTGCATCAATGACCCATCCATTGAACCACCATTTATGGGCTATACCTTCTAGATGGAGAGTCATATATTTTATGGTTTCCTCTTTCATCATTAGATGTAAAACAAGATACACCTCCCTTTGTCTATTTTGGGGTTTATATTTTAGCCAAGAAACACCTCCAATTTTTCTCATTGCCATATATGTTTTAGTGTAATTCCCCTTTGGATTTCCTCTAGAAGTGATTGATATGCTCTAAATCAAGTGACAATCTCATCATCAAATGATTTTGGATTTTCTTCATCTGATTCTTCTCTCAAAATGAATGTTGGTTGGTAATGTCAATATGGTGATGTGGTGTTTGTTTTAAATTTAAGATCAGATATGGATGAACTAGTTTATAACTTCTTTCTATTGGAATCCATCATCATTTTCATGGTAAAGTCCATTTGTGCCATTGTATTTTCCAATTCTTCTTGGTCTTGGATAAGTTCATCTACCCTTTTAATATCTCTATCATTTACCATTTCTCCTTTTGGCTGACTTGCCTCCTTAGTAATATTTCTCCTTTCATAATACAAAACATTCTTATTGTTATCTTGCATATGATTTTAGTTCCACAGGTTGGTAGAATGGAAAGCTTTGATACCACTGTAATATTCCCAATCATAATATTAGATGATAATTTAGATTCCTTCGAATTCCCTTTAAGATAATATTTCATAAATATAGACTTTGCAATTGAAATAATAATTTGAATAATAAAATGAAATTTATTAATTGTTTAATTTAGTTTTTTAGATTTCAAATAATAGAATGTAAATATTTAAGGGTTTTTGTCCTTGAGTTAGTGAGATGACAAGGGTTTCCGTCCTTGAAATCTAGTCATACAATTAAGGGGTTTTGTCCTTAAAATAATGTAAAAGTTGATGCTTGTACATGGTTATAAAGTTGAATGAATGAGTGATGATTCCATACCTTCATTTTTAACTAGTGAAAATCTTCCAAACTTTGGGAAGAGTTTATAGAATGTGTTTAGGATCTATTCCAAGTATTATAAAGTGGGGAGAGGTCCTTTAAAATAAGAAAAAGATTATTGTGTTTAGAATTTATGTAGGCGCATGTTAAGAGACTTAGGAAATGATGAGAAATGGTTGTTTAGTAATATATTTTGAATCCAAATCATGTATAAAGGTATTTTCATGCTAGTTGATCATCATAAAATTGTTTTATAATGAGTTCCAAGTGATTGGACGTTTTATAATGTCCAAGAAGTTCATTTACAAGTTAACTATGTAGAAGGCAGAATATACCTATTTGGAATGAGAATTGAAGGTTTACTTCATTATTTGACTCTAAATCTTGTTTTAAGGTATCTCAATGTTGGATAAGCATTTAATAATGGTTTTGTAAGATATATTAGGTTATTTATTTATTTTGACAATTCAAAACCTATTGAAAAGTTATATTAACCATTCACAGGCCTGAAAACTTTTGAATTATGTTGGATAGTTTTTCCAAAGAAACTAATAAACAAAAGATTGGTTTCTTGTTAAATAGATATATTTAATAATTTAGAGATCATACAAAGACTATCAAGAAGGTATAAGTGTCAAAACCATCATTATTAGACATAGTTACTCTAAAACAGTCCTCTAGTAGTCTTGGAGCAAAGTTAAGGTTTTAGATATTAAAGTGACTTGGTGAAAGTTTGAATTTGTAAAAAAGAATTATTTTAAGACTAATAATAGTATCATAAACTATTAAATTATTATTCAGAGGGAATTGAGTCAAGTAAATATATTTCCAAGTTGCAAAGTGTCTACATCAAGATTCAATTGATTGTCCCCAAACCAGTTGCAAGTTTCCTTCAGAGAATTGAAGTCTAGAAGTTTGAGGTTATATCATTGATCTGAAATATTTCCTTGGCCTTGTGAGTTTTTAATTCAAGAGAGTGAATATTTTCTTGTTCAAGTATCACAATCAAGAGTCAAAATTAAAGTTGCATACTTTTGAGAAAGATTCAATTAAAGATTGTAGTAATAAAGACCTAATTATCAACAATTTATCATAAGATTAAATAATTTATAATACTTGAAAAATTCATTCAATGGGTTATTGAGTGAAACTCAGACAACTACACTCTTCTCAATACCAAATAGTGTACTCACAAACCTAGGTATTAATCTATTATTAACTCTTTAAACACTCATAAGATACTATTGGAAAAAGAAAATAGAGGATAGATCATACAAGAAAGTATAAAATTGAAATTAGTCCTTTTTTTGAAATAATAGACCTAAAACAAATATGTAAACCTATTATATTGTACTACAAGCCTAATAAAGATCATATTTCCTAAAAGAGTCCAATCAGATTTAGAAGAACAAAATATAGGGTTTAAGTTAAAAAAAGATAGAGATAGTTATTATTCTTTAAAGACCAATATTAAAAGATACACTTTTATTCAAGAATTAAGAGATAGTTATTGTTATTTGAAGACCATGACCTTGAATCTAGACCGAGCCATGTTGCTTATGTATTGAACGATTATTTGTCAGAGATGATGGCCATATAAAAGGATGAGGACTTCTCCATTAAATGCATCTACTACTTCCTACCTTGAAACCTGGACCAAGTCTTTCTTGTAGATATAAAACCAATCTAAGGACATTGGTTTTCCTATACCCATTTATGTCGATGTAAGTCCATACAAATATAAACGACTACTTGCACAGGTTCAGATTGACATTTGTAGGCCTGTCATGGGATATTTGAATCCCATTAGCTATTTTATGGGCTTGAATATTGAGATTGGTGTGAACGTCATGTTTCCTTAAAACACTTTCTTGTAGACCTTTTTATTTTGGGCTTTCTTCTTTCAGACAGTTTGCTCGAACAATTTCCATAAACTCTTTTCTGAAGGAATTAAACTTCAAACTCTTTGAGAAAGACCCTTTGGATTTATTTGCTTCAGCCATCTCTTCAAAATAAAAGGTCTTTGGGACTTTTGCAAAGTTCCACTTCTTTCAAAGATACCCTTCGGGAGAACTGAAAATGCCCTTCTTCCTGAAGGAATTCCTTTGGAAGGAATTTTTTCAAAGTTTTTTCCTTAGGCCTTTTCCTGTGGACAATTATTTTGAAAGAATTTCCTTGAGCAATTTTTTGCACTTATTTCTTTAGATCATTGGTTTTAGTAATAATTCTTTCAAGCTTTCTATTTCAGGATTTTTGCCCGCAAACAATTCTCCTAAATGAATTCATCCTTTTGTCTTAGACTAGAACAATTTCCTTCACATTTTCTCTGAAAATGGACCTTTGAATCTCTAAAAATTGCCTTGATTTCCACTTGAAATGCCCTTTTTGAAAGGAAAGCACCCTTCAACCTTCTTGAAAATGACCCTTTTCTAGAGAAGTCCCCTTTGGGTTTTTGTAATGAACCTTTCAAAATTTTATAAAGAACTTTTTTTGAAAAGGAAGAAACCTTCAGAATTTTGAAAAATTCCCTTCAAAATTTTTGCAAGGAACCCTTCAGGTTTCTTGAAATAGTCTTTTGAAAACCTTGAAAAGCCTTTTCCTGAAGGGAAAGAAACCTTCAAAACTTTTGAAAGACCAATTCCTTCAAAAAAATTTAAAGTGTCATTTCCTCTGGGGAACTTGAAAAGTAACTTTCAAAAATTATTTTAGACAAAATGTTCGAAACAATTCCTCAATATTATAAAAACTAAGGTAAAATATCTTGAAGAAGAAACACTTAGCCGAAAAGAAAGAAAATTTCTTTAAAAAAATTGTGCGTATAATTTTCTTGAAAAGAAACTAAAACTTAACTTAAGACTAGGCCTAAAATAATTTACCTTAGTTTATCAAGTCTCGATACAAAGTCTGAAAGAATGAACAAGTAAAGACTTAGCCAAATAAAAGATTTTGCACTTAGCTTTTGGCTTGTAAGCTTATCCCTGAACATCATTTCTTGATCCTTTGAAAATCTTGCTTGGATCCTCTTTGTTTGCAAATTTTGGATCCATTTCTAAGCCCTTGATCCACTATTTCATCAAACTATGAGAAAGTTTTATATGTGGGCCAAAAATGGCCAACATCTTTGGCGACTCTCAGGGAAGCATGCATGTTATGCTTAGGAAACCAGACCAAGTTGCCTCATCAAATCCATCCATTGGGCATGGAGTCAAGTCACTTTTCCACTGAGCTAGAACCTCCCTCTGAAACAATAAAGACAACCAGAACAAAACAGACATTGTGCCCAAGGCACTTAGGAAAGAGGAACACATAACTGAAAAGGAAAGTGCACAAGGCACTTAGAAGAAAACACAAAAAACTATAAAAAAAAGTACAATATATACAATGGCTAAAAAAAATTCTTAATATTAAGGCTTTAGATAAATCTCACTGACTAGGATGGGTAGCACTTTTCCATCTAGTTGGGCCAGCTGAAAAGCATTATGTTGTTTGCATCTATAGATCAAATAAGGACCACTCCACAAGCTATCAAATTTGGTATGGTTGTCTAGCTTGGCCTTATTTGAATCCCAATTGAGGACTAGATCCCCATCCTTAAAGTCCCTTGTGATGGCTCTCTTATCAAATACTTTATTGACTTGAGCTTGATGTGATTCTAGTGTTTTCATTGCAAGGTCTCTCATTTCTTCAAGCTCCATGAATTCTACTAGTCTCACATGCATGGGCTCATCTTCCATCAACTCTAGCTAATGGGCTAGTTATAATTCAAACATCTCAATATAAATGGGCAACTTGGCCTCCCTTACATATACTAAGACATATGGAGAATTGCCAATGGCAACTTTAGGAGTCACACTGTTAGCCCACAAGGTTGTCTTTAGTTTCATGTGCCATGTCCTCTGATTCTCTTCCATAGTTCTCTTAATGATTCTAAGAAAAAAATTATTTGTGGACTCAACCAATCTATTTCCATGAGGATAATAGTTGGAAGAGGTGCTGAGGTAGATACCCATCTTGAGAGCCCATTCACTTGTTTTTAGACCGAGGAATGCTAATGCATTATCAGAAATGATAGTGGATGAAACACCAAACCTCATCACAATGTTGTCATATAAGTCTAGGACTAAACCTTTATTAGCTTATTTCAATGCAATAGATTTTACCCACTTGGTGAAGTATTTAGTTGTATTAAGCACCCACCTATGCCCTGCACTTGATGGAGGGTTGATCATTCCTATGAAATCTAGCCCCCATTGCATGAAGGGTTGCTCTACCTAATTTGGGTTGAGAGGAAGGGTTGTCAATCTTTGCTTACCCATAAATAAAACACACTTGTGACACTGTCTCACCCATGCATATGCATCTTTGAAGAGGTTGGGCTAGTAATAACCAGCCCTCATGATCTTTGATATTGTGGTTCTAGGTGAAAAATGACCTCATGTCAGTCCATCATAGAATTGATCCAAAAGCTTGGTCACCTGGTCATTATCTATGCACATTAGGAGCACTCCATTGAGGTCATTTTTGAATAAAGTACCACTTACCAATGCATAAGGTATGGATTGAATTCTAAAATACCTTCTCTTTGCCCTATCTATACCTTGTGGGCACTCACCTATCATCAACAAATATGTTACATCTTGGAGCCAACTAGTGTGAGGTGGAGGGGCATCTATCTATGAGGTATCTTGTGTTACCAATATAAACTCTTTCTCTTCATGAAGGTCATCAACCAAATGCTCACACAAGCCTTTGCCTCTCACTAGCTTAGTGACCTTGATATCTACATCATACTCCATGACTTTGGTAATCCAACCAACTCTCTTTTCATTCAAGTCTTTGTTGAGAAGGAAGTCTCTCACTCTAGGATGAGACAACATAAGATAGATTTTGTTATTAGAGAACATTGGCCAGAACTTGTTAAGGCTCCTTATCACTGTAAAGACTTAGTTTTATACCAAAAGTATACCTCACCTCATACCCCTAAAGCTCCTAACTGAAAAATGTTATTATCTGATCAAGTCCTTCACCATTTTTTTGCATCAACATAGCTAAGATGTTATCGATATTTGTGAAGGCATACAATATGAAATTTCTTGGGAAATCAGGATTTATGAGTGTGGGTGCTTAGGCAATGGCTTGCTTGATAGCCTCAAATGTTGATTTACCTTAATTTGACCAAGTGAACACTTGGTTCTTCTTTAGCATAGCAGTGATGGGTTTGACCAAGTTAGCAAAACCAAGTATAAATCTTCTCAAAAAGTTTATTTTCCCAAGGAAACTTTGGAGTCCCTTCTTATGCTTGGGTAAGTATAAGGCCAAGATGGCACTTATTATATCAGGATCAATAGTCAGCCATTCTTTCAAAACAACATGACCTCACAACTTACCTTCATTCATGACAAACACACACTTCTTAGGATTCAAAGAGATCCCATACTCTATGCATTTCTCAAAGATCAACCTCAGGTGGTCCATGTGCTTGTTAGCATCCTTAGAGAAAACTGTGATGTCATCTAAGTAGACTAGCACCATTTGATTCAACAGCCCTTGGAAAGCCATGTTCATGGCTCTTTGGAAAGTTTCCCTAGTATTTGATAAGCCAAAAGGCATCTTTTTGTATGCATACGTGCCCCATTTCGTGGTGAAGGTAGTCTTGTAATGGTCTTATTTATTTACTAATATTCGGTTATAACCTAAATATCCATCGAAAATCAAAAAAATGTTTTGAACCTACAACTATTTTAAGAAGTTGCTCCATGGATGGTAGACAGTAATGGTCCTTCAATGAGACCTTGTTCAAATCTCAAAAGTCAACACACAGCCTAATCTCCCCACTCTTTCTCCATACAGGCACCAAATTGGCTACCCATGATGAGTGCTTGATGGGAAAATGGTCCTAGATTCAATTAACCTAGTCAGCTCTCTCATCACAAGCTCTTCTATTTTGGGGTTAACAGGCCTTTATTTTTGCCTCACAGGCTTAGCATTAACCTCCAGTTCTATAGTATGATGGGCTAACTTTGGATCAAAACCTTTTAGGTTACTATATTCACAAGCAAAGATGTCTAAATATTCCTTACACAATTCAATGAAAGCATGCCTTTCTACCTCATTATTTACCTTGCCAACCTTGAGGAGCTTGTCCTTGAAAATAAGGACTCTTTCATAGTTTTCCTCATCAGTTGACAACACTACCTTGTCTTTCCTCATATGGTCTCCATCATGGAAAAGACTTTCAAGGGAAACCAACCCTCTAGGAAGTTTTTAATACTTTAATTAAACAATTTGATCCCCATACTGATGTTGAAATTTACCTTGACTTATTAAGGAAGACTCTGCTTCCTGCTACAAGAAGCAAGCAATTTGTCTATCATTTTTGAATACCTACCAGTGGGATTCATTATCTGGTACTGATGGCCTCACTACCACCTTGACATGTGGCTGAACATTGGCCTCTTTTAGCTTACTTGGAATATCAAACTGGGCTCCCACAGCTACCAACATATCATCATGTTGATTTCGGTTCATTGGCACAGCTTGAATGTTAAAGGCTTCAAAATATTTAATTATACTCTATTTTTTTAGGACCTCATCAAAGGATTCTTCACAATGTTCAAGCCCCTGACTTGGTTCACTATAATCTCATTATCTCCATATGCTTGCAACTACTGGATTCCCTTCTTAATGGCCCATTGGAGGCCATGGACTAGGCCTTCATATTCTATTGTATTGAAGGAGCAACTAAAATGGAACCTATAAGAAGAGAAATACTTATCATATAAAGGGGAAACTAGTATTGCCCCTACACCTACTCCATTTTTGCTCCTTGAACCATCAAAGAACAACTTCCACATACCATTGACATCTTCTTTAGGTCCAATGAGGGAAGGTATGAGTTGATTTTCTTCATGTAGCAAATAGACACCCATGTCTCTTTCTTCAACACCTTCCAAAGGGATAAGAAATTGATTATCCCCCCATAGCTCATCCAAGAATAAGTCTAGAATCTCCTCAGGATAAGTATTCAGTTCTTGACCAATTGCACATTCATCCTTATCAAGGATAGTATAATTGAGATTTATGATATATGGTTGATGGGCTTCAATGTGAAATTATGTCATGGGCTCAACCTTGATTGATACTTTAGTCCCATAACTTGTTCTAAAAGCTATGTAGGACTAATCTGCTGCTAGATAACCCCCAATTTTGGTTGTGAATTCTCTATAAAGGTATAACACAAAGCGATGATTTACACCAAGGATAAACACATCCTGAACCACCAAAACACTAAGACAAGCATGTAAGGTCAAGCTCAAATCCATGATGATATTAGATGGCTTTGTGGAATAACTGTCAAGCTACAGAACTCCCTTAACATGTGGCTCATATTTGAGGTTCAGTTAATCAGCTATAGAGTTTAGCATTACTAAAGTGTTAGCTCCACTATCTACTAAGCAATTATGCACCAAGGAATCACCAATGATTAATGAAATTTAGAATGGAGGAGATTTGACCACCTTACTTGATCCTTCTCCCATAGGACCTTGGGTTGCATTGGTGAGGACCCCAATTTCTTTGTTTGGTTATCTACTTGCAGTTATTTTAAATCCTATCTTGGACAAACCTTCTTGAAGGATATCCAACTGATCGGACATGGAAAGCACATCCCACAATGGTACACTCACACTAGATTTATTCATTTACTCAATAATGTTGATTGGTGGACCACCAACCTTTACATGAGCTTTGGGAGCCACTACTATTGTTTCTTGAATTTATGAGTTTTGTGCATCAGAACCTTTCTCTCGATTCTGATTTTTAGGAGGTGACGATACCTTTAGAGTGATATAAATCTTGTTAGGCTTAGATAGTGAAGGAGTAATGATAGGAGGTTATTTGAACACCTCCTGATTACCATCCATATTCCTTCTTTTAAACCTTATATTAGCTACCACTGGAATATATGCTTGGCTAGAACTAACCTATTGATTTAGTGCATAGCACTCTTCTTACTCATTGATAACCATTGTAGCATCCGACTAGTTTGGTACCTGATTAGATCCTTGATCTTGTGGAAATTTTCCTAGTTTTGTCATCATGGGGATCTCTATGTTTTGATCCATTAAGGCTTGATTGTATCCATAAGTAACAGTTTGATGCCATTGGTCATTGAATGCCTGGTTAAAATTGTTAGTTGGGACAATGGATTGCCCAAAACATTGATCCCAAGATATGATCCCTTCAACTTCTTGAGCCATATTATTCTGAATAGGAACCAAGGAGTTAAAAGATCATGTGGCATTTGGATTGTAGTTATTTTGTCTAGCATAGTTAGGTTGTCCTTGCCCTTGCTAACGATTCTAGTTTTAGAAATTTCCCTTGAAAGGTGGTATATTCCCATGATAAGATTATTATCAAGGCTGATATGGAGCTTGATAAGGCTTATTGAATTGAGCTTAATGCCTCCTCACATTTACCACATCATTTTCCAAGGATTGGAGCATGCTCTTAAGTTCTAGGTAGTTTTTCTTTTCTTGGGAATCACTTGATCCACTAGTGGAGGCCTTTCCCTATTTGGGTGAAGGTATAGTATCAATTGTTGGAGTTGGAAGAATAACATCAATTGGGGGAATAATTGTATGGGGTGGTCTGATTTTAGGGGAAAGAGGCATTGGGGGTCTAAGGGAAACCTTGCCAGCTTGAACTAGATAATTTTTTGCTTTAATAGCCACCTCATAAGCATCTGACAATATGTCCCCTCCCATGGATTGGATTATTACAACTATATCACTATTTAGAGCCTTCAATTAGTATAGGAATTCAAAGTTAGGGGATGGTCTAACAGAGACTGGAATTCTGTCCCAAGATTTTTGGAATCTTGTGTTGAAATCTTGCATGACTTCATGGGGGGATCTCTTGATTGTGGTAAATTATTCTGCTAGTGATAAATGGTCACTCTTGTCTGCAAATATTTTACATAAGGCCTCTCTTAGATGATTCCATGATTAAATAGAATTAAGATCTAAGCCTCTATACTAATCTAAAGTTTTTCCCTTAAGGGATACAACTAACAGTCTAATAGCTATATTTTTTGTAATGATGTTATGGGTATTTCAAAAATTGGCTATATCATTGATGTGTTCAGCAGGGGTTATGGCTTGGTCTCCTATAAAATATGGGATATTTTTTAGAGCTGATACTATCATAGGATCATATTGTGTTAGATTCAAAGGACTTTGGCCATTGAAGCCTACAAAACCTCTTTGGGGAATCGTGGTAATGAAAGGGGCTAACAAATGTCTTCTTGCATAGTTACACCTCATGACTGGTTTAAGAAAATGGTTTCCTACGTATGGGTGAGTATGGGTGAACCTTAACCTTCTTGCTAAGTTTAAATTTAATTCAAAAAATTCAAAAGGAACACCTCTAGAAGTAGATCTTATATTCACCTTTGGCATGAAAGATAGTTACTATCTTATCACCAGATTACTGAGTGTCCTTTGGAGTCACCAGATATTGAAAGATGAAATCTATAACCACTACAAATTGATCAAACCAACATCAAAATTGACCAATCTTCCTTTAAAGTGGTCCCACCAGGCATACAAGAAATTATTAGAGCACCAGGTTGCACGCTAAGATAAAGGAGTGTTCAAGTCCTCATTGAAAGCCTGGAGTAACATAGAAGTGGTCTAAGGTTGTGGGTTACCTATACATAGACCAGACCTCTAGGATTTTTTAATGAGCCTAGCTCCTCTGATGTATCATTTTGGACCTTCACTTCTAAAACCTAAAGCTGGTTGGGGCAAAAAATGGGGCAAGAGATGCATAAAGTAAAACCTATTCTAAGTTGCATTGATCCACCAAGAATTTGACAGATCCACTCTTAGGCTTAAACTCTTAGCACACTAATGAAATATGAAAATAAAGTAATGCTCACCATGCTTTCTCTTGCAATAGTATTTCATATATAATTCAATTTGATGTGTTCATGTTAGGGAGCAAGAAAAATAAGGTTTGATTAAAGACACTTGAATTCAGCTATCCACTATATCCTTAAGAGATCAATGTTGAGACACACTATATAACCTGAAAAGAATATTTCGAGCACCTAGGTTGAGTTTTGACATACAAAAGGAATATAGCATTCATATTTTCATATTAATCAAACACAGAACACTAGATGTAAATTAACAAAATGAATGCAAAATACTTTGTTCACTACTCTAAGAGGTGTTGAATACAAATTTTGGTAGGTTTTTATCATACCATCTTGAGGGATCCATTTGAAGGCTCAAAATCCTATATATATAACAAAAAGGGATGAGAGGAGAGGGTTTGTATGAGAAGATGAAGAGGGATATCATAAATGGTTGTAACCACCACTATTGTCCTTGAGCTCCTCATTGATTAGCAAACATGATAGAAGACAAAACTTGTCCAAGATTGTCTTTAATGCTTGAGTTACCTTCTCTAATCACCTGATCTTCACCTTTTATCCTCATCCCATCTTTCACTGGTCTTGCATGTATAATGACAAAATCCCCATAACCTTGAATTTTGACAGAGCCATGCTGCTTGTGTATTAAATGGTTGTTTATCAGAGATGATGGCCATGTCAAACGACGAGGACTTATCCATTAATTTCATCTACCAAATCCTACCTTGAAACTTGGACCAAGGCTTTCCTGTAGATGGAAAACCAATCTAAGGACATTGGTTTTATTGTACACATTTATGTCGATGTACGTTCATAAAATCCAAATGGATACTTATAGGGGTTCAGATTCTGACATTTATAGGCCCATAATGGGATATTTGAATCCCAATGGATATATTATGGGATTGAATTTTGGTGTTGGTGTGAATGTCATGTTTCCTTTGAACACTTTCCTGTGGACCTTTTTCTTCTAGGTTTTCTTATTTTGAATAGTTTGTTTGAACAATTTTCATGAACTCTTTTCTGAAGGAATTAAACTTCAGACTCTTCGAGAAAGACCCTTTGGATTTATTTGCTTCAACCATCTCTTCAAAAGAAAAGGTCTTCAGGACTTTTGCAAAGGTCCACTTCTTTGAAATATACCCTTTAAGAGAATTGAAAATGCCCTTCTTTCTGAAGGAATTCATTTGGAAGGAATTTCTTTAGATTTTTTCCTTTGACCTTTTCCTATGGACAATTATTTTGAAAGAATTTCCTTAGGCTATTTTCTGAACTTATTTCTTTGAATCATTTTTTTCAGTAATAATTCTTTCAAGATTTACTTTTGGGCCTTTTTCTCATGGATAATTCTCCTGAATGAATTCATCCTTTTGTCTCAGACTTGAACAATTTCCTCTAGATTTTCTTTGAAAATGGACCTTTGGATCTTTGAATAGTGCCCTGCTTTCCACTTGAAATGCCCTTTCTAAAATAAAAGTACCCTTTGACCTTCTTGAAAATGACCCCTTTTATTGAGAAGTGCCCTTTGGGTTTTTGCAATGAACCTTCAAAAATTTTGCAAAGAACCCTTTTCAAAAAGGAAGAACCCTTCAAAATTTTGAGAAAGTCCCTTTGGAATTTCTAAAAGAACCCTTCAGATTTATTTAAATGGTCTTTTGAAAACCTTGAAAACCCTTTTCCCAAAGGGAAATAAGCCTTTTCAACCTTTGAAAATACCAATTCCTTTAGAATTTTTGAAAGTACCATTTCCTCCAGGGAACTTGAAAAGTACCTTTCAAAAATTGTTTCAAACAAAATGTCTGAAACAATTCCTCAATATTAGAAAAATTGAGGTAAAATATCTTGAAGAAGAAACACTTATCTAAAAAGAAAGAGAAACTTCACTTTCTGAAGTGACACTATCATATGATGGATTCTAGTTGCCATCACTATAATCATCATGAGTAGATGTGAAGAAGTATAGAGGTTTTATTCTTGATATCCTTTGGCCTGATCAGTAGAGAGGAAAATCAGTGTTTTGGGAGATTGTGTACCTCTTCCATAATGTTACGTATGAATGGGTTAGACAAATTTTGTATGTATCATAATGGTTATTTAAAATGTTGTATAATTTGAAATGTACTCATAATGGGAGCTTCATTCCAATGAACACATTTTGTTCTTGATATGGGTGTACATACACATCTAGATCATTTGACACCTTTGATGGCAATAAATTTTCTAGGAAGGGCCTTAAATATGGTAGGATGGTTCCAAGAGTATTCTAAACATTGGGTAAAACCACATCATGCTCTGGCTATTCATATGACCACTATATGAAGAAATCAATATTATGCCTCTCTATAAATGTCAAGTAATCATGACTTGCAAAAGGAATGTGGTACCTAGGATATCCCATGTTGTAATGCATGAGAACATTACACCATTACAAATCATAAGGCTAGACAAAAAATTTAGTGTATTTAAGCCCCTTCCAATTTATGGCAAAGGTCACCATACACAAGTTTTGTGTCATCATATCATGTTCCAATGTTAGCTCTTCCAAGATAGACATTTTTTTCCAAATGTTTTTGTAGAATTATTATCTTATTTCCATAACTCTCCCCATATTTTTAATATGGATGATGCCTACCACACAATTAAAAAGGTGTTTATATATAGTTTCCAAAATTTTCATAAAGTCTAGTTAATTATTCTGCACATAGTAATCAACATAGTTGAATGTTATTGATGCTATCACAATCCCCATTGGTATATCTAACTGCCACATTGTCGAAGCTACAGCTGCCCTCCAGACCCTTAAATTAGTTGTGGATTCGGGATATCCTAAATTGTGGCTTGAAGGGGACTCTTTGAATGTTATAAATATTCTTAATAATAAGAATACTGTGTCTTGGACCATAGAGGATAAGGTAAAGGAGATGAAAACACTTTTGAAAAAATTTGAAGATATTAAAATCACCCACACCTTTCGAGAAGCCAATGGTGTTGCAGATTAGCTTGCTAATTGTGTTGTCCGGGAAGGTCAAATAGTGAGGTGGTATGAAACTTTAGAAAGGAACATGGATTTAAGGGCGCTCATTCTTCACGATGCCACCCATGCGAAAGAAGGTAAGATTGGAGTGTAATAAAAATATAATGAGTAGGAGGAGTGGCAGCACGGGGAAAGGAATTCAATTATTAAAGAGTAAGGCCCTCAAGAGGGAGAAGCGGATCCTGAAAAAGCACAAACAAAGTCGACTTCCCAATCAACTTGACAGCAGGAGGTTTCAGGGCAAAGTCCATAGCAATTGGGATTCAAAGAAAACGAGTATGGCACGTGAAAGGAAGGGAGAACCCCGTAAACAGGAACCCAAGAGCTGTGAAGAATGGAGAGAGAAACATGAAGTCTGGAGAATTCTGTAGAAAGGAAAAGTTGTGAGCTACATGGAAAGACTCCATGGTTCAAAACCGCATATCACGACGGCCTTTTTCAAAAATTGGTCTGATGAAAGGGTCACCTTGCATGGTATCACAGTAAACTTAACAGAGGATTTTATAGCTGAGGTTACAGGGTTGCCAACGGATGGACTCAAATTTTCCAAGCAGACAAGCATTTCGAATGAGGCCTTTTGTAAGTTCCCCAAACTGGATGAGGAAGAGCAGAAGCTGGTCAAAAATGGGGATTTCTATGAGCTGGACCAGATTAAAGGGATATGGAGGAATGTCTTAAGCTGTATAAGGGAGTACTTCATCCTGGACGGAAGAAGCAAACGTGTGCACAAGTTCCATTTTGTCTTCCTCAACCATTTCAGGCATAAGGTTAGCTTGTCTTTTCCCTTTTATCTTCGCTATTCCCTGGTCCAAAGTTTATATGCTCATAGGAAAAAGGAAATGCGCCCTATCCTCCATGAAGGCCTTATTCTGCTTATTGAAGGCTACTGCAAGAATAGGGCACTGGTTAAGTACCCCAAACAGGGGAAAAATAAGGTGTCAGGAAATAAAAAGAATGGAAGTGTAATCAGGAGAGGCAAAATCAAGTCCCCTAGTCCTAAAAAGCAAAATGTAGAAGAAGAAAGGGGACGGGAGAGAATTGAAGAACCCGAGGAGGAAAAACCGGAGGAAGAAGAAGGAACTGAAAGTTGGGATACTAACTCTAGTGATGATGAAGAATGTTCTGAGAAAATTGAAAAAGATAACGTCAATACAGAGGAGGATTTTGCAAACAGAACTGTAGATACGGAGGAAAACCAAAAAGTGTCAGAGGATGAATTTGTCCAGGAAGATCCTGTTGAGGACCCAACTTCTAAGAATGAAAAGGAAAATTCTGATCAGGATGATATTCAAAATATGGATATGGAAATTCAAACTAGAATCAAAGAGCGGGAACAAAAGAGTCGAGAAGATATCTTTGAAGAAGCCAGGAATAGTCCCAATAAAAAGTCTGAGGATTGGAGAGGGAAGAATCAGAATGATGAAACACACACACCTATGACCTGGGTTAATTGTAAAGCAGAGGCATCTTCCCAATTTGATTCCTAGATGTGTAGGGAGATCATGGATCTCAAGAGAAAAGCGGAAAC
Organism: Torreya grandis; assembly: GCA_037957365.1. Taxonomy (NCBI): domain Eukaryota; kingdom Viridiplantae; phylum Streptophyta; class Pinopsida; order Cupressales; family Taxaceae; genus Torreya; species Torreya grandis. Next base: position 4,199,567 of record JARHVA010000424.1, on the reverse strand, counting down.
TTTGGAAGATTCCCTGAAAGCTGCTTGGAACAAAATAAACAACATGGAAAATCAATTAAGCGAGATCCCAGTCAAGCTCAAAGCCTATGAAAACAACCTCTGGGAACTAATAAAGGACAACAGAATGAAAATGGAGCAAGTAACGTCCAACATTTGTGCTACTGCTATCAATATAGGTAAACGAGCCAATGAGGAGACCAAAGCACTAGAGGGTCCCAGCAAAAGGACGAGGCAAAGCTCTAGAAAGAAAGATACACAAAAAGGAGCTTTGCTGGAGGCTACCACCCAGGAAACTGTTTTGAAAGGAAAAGAAGCCATGAACTTGATACTGGAACTGGATGAATAATCTGGTCCTTCTTTTTGGTTTAGAAATTGGTACTGATCTTTGTTTTCTTTTTGTTATCTTTTGACTGTTGTGTTACTAGATCTCTATTTTTCTGGGTTTTCACCGGATGTTTCTCTGGTGGTTCCAGGTCCATTTAAAACTTGTTTTTGCTACTTCCTTGTAGTTTTTTTTAGGCTTTGCCTGTGGACTTAGACGTTCTTTCTTTCGCTCTTTGTTACAGGGTTTCGGGGGCCCTTCAAAACCTGTTTTTACCTCAATCTAAAACATAGTTGAATGTTATGGGAATTTTTATATCAATCAAACATAAGTTTCAAGTAATGAAATTTCAATTAAAAAGTAACATAAATTTCAAGTAAATTAAAATGTATTAGACAAGTGTATAATAATAGACAACAAAATATACTCCTTTGTAGAAGATCAAGACTTCAAATTCCAAGAAACACTAAACTAAATCTCTCTTTTCTGCCTTATCCCAATAAACACCTACAACAGTCTTACACAAAGTCCTCTGTATGTGAATATTGAAGGGTAATTTTATTCAATGACTAATTAAATGGCTCAAGTCAACTGACAAAGAGATCAATTTGAGAAGTAAAGAGTGTATTTGAAGGACTAAAACAAGCAAGAAGGGGTAAAGAGTCCATGATTGTGTTAGAGTTAACAGTGCACTAATAAAGAATAGAGGTTTGTGTATGCTTTAGTATATTTTCTTATATAATAATAAAGGTTTTTTTTTTAGTTCTAATAAATTGTGATCAATGTATTTTATCTTCAATAATGTGATTATAGTGTTTTTATAATGATTCTAGAACTACTTTGATATATGAGCCCTTTTAACCCTTAAATCCTTTGCTTTCATCATATACAATCATACACAGTCAGTCAAAAAGATATATAAACATTTGTATGGGCTCGATATAAAGATTGGAAAATTAATTTATTATTATTTAGGTCCTATTAGAGCTTTTAGATCAATCAAAGAGTCTATATTCTTTATAAACAATCTAATTGAGTCTCTCGAGGCCTGTGTAAATTGTGTAAACCCTAATACAAGGTTGTTGAAACAAAAATATTCATAACTTGAATTTCACTAAAAATAAATAATTTGAAACTTCATGATTATCTTATATGGGAGTATATGAAGCTCTCCAAAGAATTTCTAGGTTGAATGGAACCATGAAATCCCAAATAGAAGTGACTGAGTTATGTACACTTGTAGGTTATCACCGAGAGAATTCAAGAAAATGAAGGTTTGGTCATTTTGCTTTGTCAATTAGTTGCAAACTTTGTAAGAGTTACTGGATTTGTGCAAAAATTGTATAATTCTTGTATAAGGTGATTAAAGTCATTTATTGGTTTTTTTAAAGGTAGATCAGTTAAGAAGGTAGTGTAGGCTATTTAGGCCTAAAATATCAATATTGTTAATGGGTATAATTTGATGAGAAACCAATAAAGGAAATTGGTTTCTCATCTTCAAAGATACTTTCCAAACCTATTTAAGAAGCTATATAATGAATCTTTGATGATTTTTTAATGATGATGATATCTCAGTCAAGAAAAAATAGGCCTATGACCAGTATTGTATTAGATCAAAATGAAGTCAAATTTTCTTAGTCATTAATCACCCAACTAGTATTTTGAGTTTGTGTAACCACCTTAAAGGGGTCATTATCATTTATATAAGTTATTTATATCATCCTTGAATCCAATTATCCTTGAAGATTAAAAAAAATAAGATTGTGTTTAAAGACAGTTGTAGGTGCTCATTAGGATAAGACATAATCAAGAGATTTAGGTTTGAATTCCTGGGGAATTAGAATCTTGATCTTGTATGAGGGTGTATATATTGTTCATCATCATTTTACACCTAAATAGAGAAGGAATAAAATGTTCTCACATAGAGTTTTATTACAAACCCTTGAGAAGGTAGAACTAGGCTTACAAGCCTATTTTCAAGCTAAAATGTCATTTCAGTATAACGTTGAATTGGCTCATGATCAAAGAAGTTTGAATAACATAGGGAATAACCTCATGGTATTGTGTTCAAGAAGTGAAAATTATGCATTGGTTGTGTTAGGAGTGACAAAGGGTTTTGTTCAAAGGTAGACCATAGTTTTGAATGTGAGAATTTTTTTAAGGTCATTGCAGGTGTCTTTTATCAAAATAGTCAAGATTTAAAGCCAATAAGAGATAAGTGATAGGGACTAAAAGTCGTTGGTCTATCTAGACAAATATTTAAAAAGATTCTCTTGTGATAATTAAAAAATGGGAGATTTGGAACATGGCATCAGCATCCACCAAATCATAATTGAATGTGTATTTTCTTTAAATGTTGTAGTTGAAAGTACCTTGCCAAATATTTATTCAAAATGTGGAAGCATGCACAAGGTCTATGAAGTGTTTAACAATGTATATAAAAGATATATGATTTCTTGGACTGTAATGTTTGCACAAGCTTAAAAAAAGGGTTTGTTGAAAAGGACATGAAATATTTTAAACAAATGTGAAAAACATATGAAAATTCTCACTATACATCCTTTTCCAACTTTCTCCCAACATGTCTCATGGAATGCATTGATTAAAATATATGCACAAAATAGGTTTTTTATAAATTATATGTCAAAGTGTGATGCAGGTGCATCTTTTTAGACAAGTTAGAATGGTATTGTCAATGTCATTAGGAGTCCTATGAAGGTAGTTAAGTCATAATTGAATGTAATTTGATGCTAAATTGAAGTTTGCCTTTTTGAAACCTATTCATACCCCTATTTATGGGAATGCACAATGAATTTAGTCACTTGAAGCATGTACAAATCTATGCATAATTTAAATGTGAAGATTGAAATAGTTAGAGGAGTCTCATGAACATATACTACAAGGGTTAGAAGGATTCAAAACATTTTAAGTTGTATGAACATTAGTTAAGAAGCTCTCAGTTTCTATACATTGAGAAAAACCCTAAAATAATTCTAAAATATCTATACATGTTTAGAAAAATTCTCAAATTTTTGATACAAAGTATTAAATGGTGTTTTTGAATGTCTCTTCTATGTGCCAAATCATAATTCAATTCACCAATGTACTCAATTTTTTCATACCTACATCCATCAGCTCCTTAGTTGAAGTTATTCACATTATATCAATATCTTTCTCAATTGTATCTTCTAATAGTACAAGTTGTTTATCATTTTTTGCATCTACAATTAGTGTCTTCTTTGGTACTCATAGAACAATCCATATCCTTCAAGCCAATAAGACTCAACAACTTGGTTGCATAGTGAAATATATACCTTTTAGGTACCATTATTTGAAGCTCTTCCATACACTTTAAGTTCATGAGCTTGTGACATTATTCAAAAATATTCCTGAGATGGCAATGACTTGTCACTGATACTTGAGTTGGAATTAATAACTATGATGGGTCTATAATAAAAACCTTCAAGCCATTGATCTTTGTCTTGATAAACCATCTAACTTCTCACTTCCAAAGCTGAAATATTGGCACCTTCAAACTATCAACATGATAAAATCCTCTAGATCCATATTTGTTCTCCTTTTGTCAACTGTAGGAATGGATATGTCAAAATCAATGGAATTCTTAGCATCATCAATGCTAATATTTGAAAAGTTTTTTATTTTTTTAGGCTTGCCACCTAGCAGAGGGGTCAAATCAACCAATACTCTTTTCACCATTTATTGTTTCTCTTAGCAATAAAAACATGCAGGGTTGTTTGGGAGAATATGTTGGGGATCAACTAACAAACTTGATTACTATGTGAAAGAAACTAAACATGGAATTAAACCAGAATAATAAGTAACTAGAATCAAAAATAGCAAAGAATAAGAGATACAAGAAACCACCTTGAAAACTTGTATTAAACTCTTCCAAAAGGAAATACAATGAAGAAAATCACACTTTCTTCTCACACCTATCAGATGTACAGATCTCTTTCCCTCAAGAGTTCTCTCTCTCAATTACAATCAATTCCAACAACCTGGATTGATACACATATATTGTACAAATATCTTGTACTATTTTACAATTAGCTATGAAGATATATCCCTATTATATAACATTAGGGATTCATGAGCATACAATATCCACCGTTAGATTTACCTCCTAATCAAGGGCTCAAAACAGTCCTACTAAAGATAGAGATGCAGACTTAAGACTAACACTTAATCTTATCATGCAAACATTTTGTTCATCCATGAAAATAAACTTTTTGGATGCACAGGTGACCGATGTCGGTCCCTGCCTGTCTGCACATGACCGACGTCGGTCGATCCATAACCGACGCTGGCATCTCCCAGTCGACCCCTGACCAACGTCAGTCTCTCCTAACCGATGCTGGTGACTGTGTAACTCTAGCAACCTGTAATTTACTCATTTTGTGAAGCTTTTAGCTCCACAACTCAACAATCTCTCACTTGGAGATAAACAGTTGCACCAGTACCTGTACAGCAACATCTTCTAGCTTCTCCATCTTCAAACTCAATCTTGAAGACCAACAAAAGTTGAATGAAGATTCAACTTCTCCTTTGCTACCGGCTTGGTTAACATATCAGCAGGGTTCTTATCTGTATGGATCTTTTTCAGCTTCAACTCACCATCCTCCAATACATGTCTAATGAAGTGGTACCTAAGCTATATATGTTTGGTTCTTGAATGAAAGGCTAAATTCTTAGCCAAATGAATTGCACTTTGACTATCACTATATAATTTGCAACTCTCTTGCTCCTTTCCCAACTCTTCCATGAACCGTGTCATCCATATCATCTCTTTGCTAGCCTCTGTGATTGCAATGTATTCTGCCTCTATAGTAGACAAGGCAACAACCTTATGCAACTTTGAAATCTAGCTAACCGTCGTTCCACCAACAGTGAACACATATCCTGTGGTGCTCCTTTTGCCATCCAAGTCACCTGCCATATCTGAATCTACATAACCATGTAGAGAAGTGTTTGACCCACCATAGCATAAATGCCTACTGCTGGTCCCTCTCAAATATATGAGAATCCATTGAACTGCTTTCTAGTGTTCCTTCCCTAGATTGGCCATATACTTACTAACAACTCCCACTGCTTGGGAAATATCCGGTCTAGTACATACCATTGCATACATTAAGCTCCCAATTGTGGAAGCATATGGAACTCTATTCATGTACTCTACCTCATCATGTGAATTAGGACACTGTTCTTTACTCAACTTGAAGTGTCCAGCCATAGGTGTGCTTACCGGTTTTGCATCCTATATATTGAACCATTTCAACACCGTGTTCACATAATCCTCTTGAGACAAAATCAACCTGTGATGTTTTCTGTCTCTCTTAATACTCATGCCAAGGATTTTCTTTGTTGCTCCCAAATCCTTCATGGAAAATGTATGAGCTAATTTCACCTTAAGCTCAGAGATATCTTGCATGTGTGAACTTGCAACAAGCATATCATCTACATACAGCAATAGGATAATATATCTACCATTATCCAATCTCTTAAAATAAACACAATGGTCAGATTGACATCTACTAAAACCATGCTCAGTCATAAACCTATCAAATTTCAAATACCATTGTCTAAGAGCTTGCTTGAGACCATACAAGCTTTTCTTCAATCTGCACACAAGTTTCTCTTTACCTTTGACCTCAAATCCTTCTGGCTGATCCATATATATTTCTTCATCCAAATCTCCATGAAGAAATGATGTCTTAACATCAAGCTGCTCAAGATGCAAATCCTCAATAGCAACTAAAGACAATACAGTCCGTATAGAAGTCATTTTAACTACAGGAGAAAAAATCTCACCAAAATCAATACCTGGTTTTTGTGCAAATCCTTTCACTACCAACCTGGCCTTATATCTCATCTGTCCATTCTCACCTTCCTTCAATCTGTAGATCCATCTATTTTTCAGTGTCTTCTTTCCCACTAGCAACTCAACCAAATCCCACGTTTGGTTCTCTTTCAAGGAATCAATTTCCTCATTCATGCCTAGCTCCCACTGATTCTTGGATTCCACCTGTATTACTTCATCAAAACTCTCTGGTTCTCCACCATCAGTGAGCAATAAATAGAATAATGAATGGGAATATCGAATTGGAGGTTTACTTACCCTTTCTAACCTCCTGATGGGCATCTAAGACTCATTTACAACACGTTGTCCACCCAAATTCTTTGACAGTGACCGACCTCAGTCACATCCTGGCCTGTAACTGACCGACATCAGTTCCACATGACCAACGTCAATTCCTACCTGACCAACATCAATCACTGTCTGATCGACATCAGTTCCTATATTACTGACGTCGGTTCTTGCCTGATCGACATCGGTCTCTGTGTTTTCCTGTCTATGATTATTCTTTCCCGTGAGCTCATTTTGGACCGTCACCTTGTCCAAATCTCCATGGCCCTGCTCAGAATTCTTCAGCTTCTTGAGCTGATCACTATACATCACTTTTTCATTGAAAACAACATCACAGCTCATAATTATTTTGTTAGTTCCTAGATTCCAAAACCAGAATCTGAAATCTCCAGAGCCATAACCAATAAATGTGCACCTCATAGACTTAGCATCCAACTTCTTTCTATTTTCCTTATCAACGTGCACAAAAGATTCAGAACCAAAAACTCTAAGAAATGAAAGATCTACCTTTTTACCTATCCATGGCTCTTCTAAAATTCCACCATCCAGAGCTGTAGAGGGTCCTCTGTTAATCAGGTAAACTGCAGTATCTACAGCTTCTGCAGAAAACTATAAGGGCAAACTAGCCTGCAATCTCATACACTGTGCATGCTCTATTATTGTTCTATTCATCCTTTCAACAACTCCATTTTGCTGAGGTGTCCTTGGAACCATCCTTTTCCTGCATATTACATTCATATAACAATACCAGTTGAACTTATAGCTGCAAAACTCACCACCATTGTCAGATCTAAGGCACTTCAATCTCCTACCTATTTCATTCTCAACTAAAGCTTTCCACATCTTAAAAGTGTCAAAAACATCAGATTTCTTCCTTATGCAATAAACCCATACCTTTTTTGTAGCATCATCAATGAAGGAAACATAATATTGTGATCCTCCAATAGAAGCAACCTGAGCTGGTCCCCACACGTCGAGGTGAACAAGCTCCAACTTGTGCTTCTTCTTTGTTGACCCAGTCTTGAGAAAACTCACTCTCTTCTATTTCTAAAAATACAGTGCTCACAAAAATCTAGATATATGCTTTTCAAATCTGAAAGCTTACCTTTTGATTTAAGAATTGGCATTCCCTTCTCACTCATGTGGCCAAGCCTCTGGTGCCACAACTTCGCATCTACATCTAAAGTAGATAATACAGAAGGAGAATTATCAGTAATATAATTACATAAATAGAGAGTACCTACTCTCTTACCTCTGGCCAATACAAGTGCACCCTTGGAAACCTTCCAAGATTCAGTCATGAGAGTTATTGTACAACCCTCATCTCCTAACTTTCCTACAGAAATCAGATTTCTCTTCAGGATGGGAACATGCATGACATCTCTCAACACCCATGTGTTGCCATTCTGCATTTTCAGCTGCACTTTTCTTTTGCCAACAATTTTACAAGGCTCATCATCCCCTAAATAAACTATTCCAAAATCTCCATGGACATAGTCACTAAAATATTCTCTATTTGGGGTTGCATGGAAAGAGGCACCAGAATCTAAAACCCAAGATTCTATATTATTATGCAAAGAGAATATAAGAGCATCTTGTGCAACAATACCTGCAACTTTTGCTTCTTATTTACCTTCATGCTGATTGTCTTCTTTAGGTTTTGACCAGCAATCTTTGCTTACATGCCCTATCTTTCCACAATTCTAGCAGGTTATCTTTCTGCCATTTCTGGATTTGGATCTACCTCTCATCTTTGACTTAGACCTTGATCTCCTATGCTTGCTCTTCTTTTTTTGCCTTCCCCTGCTTTAAAAACTTAAAGCATTCCCTGATGTTTCCTCTGTGCTTTTACAACAAATTTCTTCATTCAAGATTACACTAACAACATCATCTACTTTTAAAATATTTGAAGCAGATGCAGTATTACTAACTGCCATTACCAAGCTATGCCAGCTTTCAGGTAAAGAGCATAAGATTAATAGAGCTTTAATTTCATCATCAAAAACTATTTTGACTGAATTTAATTGATTTACAATTCCATGGAAATCATTTAGATGATTAGATACAGATCCACCTTTCTGCATTTGCAAATTAAATAACTGCTTCATAAGATATACCTTATTTGAAGCTGAGGGTTTTTCATATAAATTTGCTAAAGTAGTCATTAACTCTACCGTTGACTTTGCCTGTGATAAATTAGATATCACAGTAGATGCCAAACTCAATCTTATAGATCCAAGAGCCTTTCTATCAAGAACTTCCCATTCTTCATCTTCCATGTCTGTGGGCTTCTTTGAAACCCCACCTAATGGTAAGTATAGATCTTTCTGATACAGATAATCTTTTATCTACATTCTCCATAATTGGTAATTCTTGCCATTAAACTTCTCCATTCTCAGTTTACTTTATTCTGCCATTGCTTTCTCCCACTCAAACAGAAACCCCTGTGAGTGACCTGTAATCAACAAACACTAACCAGATCTGAAACACTTGTTAGTCAACCTGAGCTCTGATACCACTTGTTGGGGATCAACCAACAAACTTGATTACTATGTGAAAGCAACTAAACACAAAATTAAACTAGAATAATAAGTAACTAGAATTAGAAATAACAAAGAATAAGAGATACAAGAAACCACCTTGAAAACTTGTATTAAACTCTTCCAGAAGGAAATACAATGAAAAAAATCACACTTTCTTCTCACACCTCTCAGATGTACAGATCTCTTTCCCTCAAGAGTTCTCTCTCTCAATTACAATCAATTCCAACAACCTGGATTGATACACATATATTGTACAAATATCTTGTACTATTATACAATAAGCTATGAAGATGTATCCCTATTATATAACATTAGGGATTCATGAGCATACAATATCCACCGTTAGATTTACCTCCTAATCAAGGGCTCAAAACAGTCCTACTAAAGATAGAGATGTGGACTTAAGACTAACACTTAATCTTATCATGTAAACATTTTGTTCATCCATGAAAATAGACTTTCTGGATGCACAGGTGACCGACGTCGGTCCCTACCTATCTACACATGACCGATGTCGGCCGATCCATAACTGACACTGACATCTCCCAGTCGACCCCTGACTAACGTCAGTCTCTCCTGACCGATGCTGGCGACTGTGTAACTCTAGCAACCTACAATTTACTCATTTGGTGAAGCTTTTAGATCCACAACTCAACAGAATATATACTAATAGTACATTCACACTTGGATGTCTCCTCCATAGTCATTCAACACCAAGATTGCTTTGTATGCTACGCATTTTGTAAGGATTATAAATGACATCATCATTGAGCCTGACTATCTCCAACATCAATGGTTACATGGATTAAGGATTCCCATTGGCCAACCGAGGGTATGCTCTCACCAATAACAAGTTGAGGTTGACCACCATATTCTGCTTGGCAAAATAATTTGTGGAATCCCTCCAAGTGGTATGCTCTTGGATTCTATACACAAATTCAGTCATAACTTCGTTTCTAACTGGTGGAATCCCTCCAAGTAGGGATTAGTGTTTGAACTTACATTAAAATACCTTTTTTAATACAAACATCAACACTTTAAGCCTTTCATTGGTGTTGTTAGAGGATTCACTCAACAAAAAGGTAAGATTCTAAGTTGCAAGGAGTCCTAATCAAGGTTCAAATGATTGCCTTTAAAAGTTGTAGGTTTCCTATAAGAGATTTAAAGTGAATAAAACAACCATTTGGAATCAAAGTGGGAGGTTTCAAAAATGACACAAACATCAATGAAATCAAAATCTAAAGTATTTTTTCAAAGGTTATATTTTCTGTCACCTAACTACATATATATATATATATATATATATATATATATATATATATATATATATATATATATATATATATATATATATATATATATATATGTGGAAGCATATACAAATCTTGTGAATTGATTGACATAGAGGATTGTTTATGCAAGTATGATAAATGGAGAAGATAGAGAGAGGATTAAATGGGATTTCCCAAATGGTTTCAAGCTTTGAAACCACTCTAATATCCAAATAATGAATTTTGTCTGCTCTTCGACCTGTATAAAACTGGTAAGACCCTGATCTAGGGTTTCATTAGGAAAAAAACTATAAAACATGTTCTAAATAGTGGAAATTGATAAAATTCCATAAGTAGTATAATTAAACATCCTCTATTATATTTTGGAGGTTTCATAATTTTTAGAAATGTACAGATGGATATACAGGTGATTGTGTTTTTCTAGGCCTAATTGAAGCCTAAAACAGGGCCAAACAAGTGCATTTTCTTCATTTTCTTGGATTTAGAAACCCATTTAAGAGATTTTTATGTTGATTATTACGTCATTTTTAGTGAATACCTGCTACTAGGTATAATTGAAGGCATGAAACTCAAAAAAATTGGGTTTCTTAACAAATTTTGAACTATACATTGTGAGAAGCTCTTCTACAATGAAATTTATTACTGTAATAAGAATGCAACAAGCCAACTAAAGCCTTCAATCAAATTACCTTCATCATATTCTCAATTTCAATTTATTATACTTAGATTTGGCCTCTAAGGTCTGCATAGAAGATTGTTTATTGGTTGGATCAGAAAATAAGAAGTCCTCATTGCATACACCAATGCATCATATAGATATGTGTTTTATTCCCACTATAGGCCTGGATTTGTGCACATATTCTTAAGAATGGTAATGAATATTTTAAGGATACGATATATACTATGGGAATGTATATTTATTTAAATTACCGTTGTGTTTTAAAATTTAAGTTTTTGAGCATGCATGTAAGTTGAGAATAGTTTTGACTTGTTGTATTTGAAAGAATGTTCATATTGGCATTTAAGTTAGATACATGACCAAAATGATGCTTTTATTTGTTTATAAAAAAATGTTACAAATTTTATAAGACATTAGGGATCTAAATGTTATAAAGAAGATTATAAGACATGAGATACGAAGGTGAGAATTGTAAAGTTATCAAGGACTGAGTAAGTTAAGAGTGAACACATTAGTCTCATAAGACCAATATAAAAATGAATAATCTAAAAAAGGATAGAACATTGAAGCAAGATTTATATCGAATAGATCTAATTACAAGTGTGAGAGTGTGCATAATTTGATGCACTATTATTAACTTTAACTCTCTTTCACAAAATCCTTTTAGAGGTAGTACATTTGTGCAATATGTAATGCATGTGGGTAGTTTAAGTGAACTATTCACCTTTAAAACATGTTATTTATTTATGTTAAAGGAAATATAAGATTTATTAGTCAATTAGTTTCAAATATAATTGATGATGCATCAAATGAATATAATTATATCACAAGATATAACAATAGTATATTATTGTCAATTGTACGTGCATTTATTATTATTGTGATACCATTGAAACCTACAAAGGGATGTAATCAAGTTGCATTATCTCTATTATGTCCACCCCTATCTCACTTCATTGCCCTGTTAAGATCGTCATCCTAGACATGTCATTTGAGATTATTATGAAGGGGGTTTGGGAAATGTGTTTTCTCCTCTGACATGCTCTGATGTTTTCATCTATTCATATTTTATATGAAGTCTCTTTATCTGTGTGTGTAAGTTCCATTACCATCCTACACTTGTTGGAATGGAAGAGCCATTGGGTGTTGTGCATTCAATATCTCCCTACTATGCACCTTATTGTAAATATTTATCATACAGTTTTTAAAGGATGACATAGTTTCTATAGTTTTATTTGTTGCACAACATTTCTCAAATATCTCTCATTCTCTGCATATCAAGGTGTCAACATCATCAACTCTAGTAATGGATGAGATATATTCATAAAAATAAAAGATTCTAGTTAGAAATTCTAAAAAATACAAAAAATAAATGAATGTGAGTAGTTATATGTCTTACACTATCAATCTCCCTCATCTAGTTTTTAGTGTCATCCACTAGATTTGTTGCAACACCTTCTACTACATGATTTGATCCTTACATATCCATAGTTGATACATTATGAATTTCAATGTTCAAACCTCCTATACCTATGCTTTCTTCTCCCTCATTTTCAATTCAAACTATGTTGTCTATGACATGGGAAATGAAAATGTATTATACAAACGACAGTCATCATGAACTTGTCAATGTAAAAATTGGATGGAGGAAGAAAACTTACATTATAATTGACATCAATGTCATTGATTCTCTCGTTAACACCATGCCCTACATCCTATACAACTACCTGAGTTGTCATCTTTCTCATCAAGTCCACCTTGATCACATGCTTGCAAATGTATCCTTGGAGTGAAAACAGGCAATCACACATTGACATGGATGGACTTATAATAAATAATTGATAATGAAATGTCTCATATTTCATACTTTATACCCATGTCATATGAGGTCTGATGTTATGGAAGATAACATTACAATATGGGATCTATAAAACCCATACCCTTAAAATATTATCAAGTATTTCTAATTCAAAGTTATTGTAGAATCCAATGTCCTTCCATACTTGTAGTCACCAATAATATATGTAAACAACTATTGTTAGTTAGTGGACTAACCAATCCACCCTAAAATGTGTAAATGTTTGTATTGTGATTAGGAAACAACATTTCAAATGGGAAAGGTAAGATTTTATGGTTGCATTTGGTTCTTGTCCAACATGCAAAAGTGTATGGTAACATCATGACCACATTCCAACCCTATCTACCTAATTGTGTTCCCAATATTCAATAAAAGTGGCTTGAGAGGAGTAATACCTTTATCCAAACCTTTTAGACTCCCATTTTTCCATGTTTTCAATGACACAACTATGCATTATGTACCCCAACCCATCAAACATCGCACATCTTACATCATCATCTTTCACCTTTGCTATCAAATTCTTCAACCACGCACAATGAACATGGAAAATAAATAAGTAGACCTCACAGTTGGATGTCTCCCTACATAAAATGATAGTGTTTTAAGAGTTAATGGTATAAAGTGGGGATGGTGTCTATGAAAATTCAAATATAAACTCCATGATGCATGTAGGAATAATTATGACACACCTAATAGCTTTTATATCCACACACACATCATCCACCATGAATCCATTGATTGTCCATTCAATGTCTTTCAAATGCACTCTTTGAATAATAATTTCCATCCATTGGATTATGTCGGTAGTACAGGACCATGACATAATGACCCATGCAATGTGTACACCTTTGTGTTTGTAATCAAACACCAACAATGTATATAATTGAAACTATACAAAAAATACATAACTCAAATGGGAGTGGATGTTTTGAATATGTATATTATCAACTACTATTACAAACATTATAAGCATACCTTCATTGCATTTGTCCCAAACATTCAATCTATGGCCAATAGTCTACACTTCCCAAATTCAATAATCATTCCAGCTATTGTGGGAGTTGGATGCGATAGACAAAGGGTATTTCCCCCTCGCCATCAATGTCTCCCCCATTGTATCCCTGATAGAAACAACACTTATCAAGATTTGTCAGTGCCCACTCCCAAACACTTTTAACATTGTCAAGACTGTACATATATTTTGCCTCCTTAATCAATAATTCTATGTTGTAAATAGCATCCTTGTTCAAGAAATCATCTCATTATATCTAACCATTAATCAATACAATTTTCTCATACACCATTTCTTTGTGTTTAAGGTGGGTAGCATCAGTAGACATTCCCAATAATAGTAGCCTATGAACTCATTCATTAAGTTAGGGGTTAATGTAAGGAGCAAAAAAACACTTCTTGCCCTTGATTTATTCATATTGTTGGCCATGAAAATAGTTGCATTCATTTTTTGTGTGTTTTACATGATTGTATGTTAGAAACACACAATAAAGTATAACAAGCATACATGGTGTGCTAAAATGACACCAATAACTGCACTTTATATGGCTTCAAACCGATCAACTACCCTTTCTAGACTTGGGCACTAAAAACTTGTCTTTTGGCATGGCATCAATTTCCTAGAAATCATTGGGCCCATAAGAACACTAGTATTTACACGATTGTGGTGGAAAAATGAACAATAATGCAAAGATGAAAAAAAGTGTACATCAATGGAACAAAAGAACCTCTTAACAGATACCCACTTGAAATCTAAAATGTGAGGTGACTTACATGGCATATTTATAGGTGGCATTGATTTTCTATTACAATGTGAAACACTAAAAATTTTATGGAATAACTCCCTTCCTGATTCTCCTTTGACAAAGTCATCAACCCTATCAGCATCAACCCAAGCAACCCACAAGTCTTTATCATTGATGTCAAGAAATTTATCCCACTTGATACTATTAAAATCAAATGGACTCTTGCCTAGCTTCTGAAGTGCAAGATACATAATTTCTTCCCACCTATTTGCCATCTATTCCAACCTACAAGGAGAACATCTCATTCAACCAATTAGAAATGGACTTTTGTTATAGAGTGAATCTAATTTGCCATATATTACAATGGACTTTGGTTATTGATTGAATGTTATTTTTGATATATTGAAATGTAGGAATGACAATGATTGAATAATACAAACAACATAAGTATATGGTGTTCAAAATATCATTAAAACAACATGTACACATCATCGCAATGGATAGTCAGACACATCTGAACAATGAACATGATAATTCTCATTTGGCTACATTTTTTGTACCTCTCATTGAAATACATTGTTTTGCATGCTCTATTCCATTTAACCCATATTAGGTCATTTAACCTATAAATTTATTTTATAGTTATGCTATGTAAAAACATTAGGAACTTCATCAGTGCATTTGAATAATGTAAACACATCAAGCTCTTAACTAGTTATGAAGCTTCAAACTTTAGGTGATCCACAATGGCAATACAACAAAAATATCATTACAACTATAATTATTACATAATGTTACAATAATGAAAAGAGAATCCAAACAACATATAGAGATCATGTAAACAGTCAAAATACATTTTGTAGAAAGTTTGTTGTCTTTCAATAAAACTGCAACATATATAGAAATAAACTTTTCATCACATCCATTCAACATCACATCGAGTTGGGGAAGACAATGGAGAATAGTATGACAATAACAAATGTAAACATTATAAAAGTAAATGAGAATAGATGCTTGTCAGTAATGATGTCAACCAATGGAAAATAAGACAAAGTATCAAAAAATTCATCTATAGGTACATCTTCTAAATTAGGCATGTGGAACGCATCCATAGTAATTTCCCATAGTTCATTTTGTTCATGCCTTGATGATGCTTTTTGAAGACATATGTTTGCATAATGGATGTTAACAGCTTGAAACAACCCATACAAGAAAGTCGTGTTGTCATGTAGCTCATAATGAAGACCTCCAAACACATCCCTATCCCCTTGTCATTTCCTGATAAACATCTTCATAATTGACCTCCATGCAAACACCTCTTTTATCACACAAATAGAAACATAAACTCAACCCATATATCAAAGCAATGTAAGAGGCATGATATAAGATTGAGCAGAAGCATGGAAGAGTGAATATAAAGAATCAGTCTTCAAAATGGAAAAGTGACAAAGAAGGCCAAAATTGGAAGCAAAAGGAAGGAAAGACTGGGAAGTGGTGTGATTATCAAAAATCTCGAACTCACTCCAAAGAAGAATGTCAAGCTATCAAATCATTGCTTTTTGAGTCACAATCCTCTGCTCTACCTCATACAGACTCTATAGTCGACGAGGTTGAAGAAGAAATTATAGATGCTGATCTTGAAGCCATTGTTGCTTCATCACAGACACACGACAAGATGCTAGATGACAAGGAAAGGTTGTTTCACTCTAAGTTATGGGTGAAAGGTAAGCCTCTACATTTCATTCTTCATAGTGGAAGTCAAAAGAATTTACTCTCTGCTCATGTTGTGAAAAGCCTAAATCTGTCCATGAAGCCTCACCCAAAACCATACAGCATTGGATGGTTGAGTCCAGGGAGAAACCTCCGTGTTACCCACCAATGTCTTCTCTCATATGCAATACAACCTTTCCAAGATGAGGTCTTATGTGATGTGGTCAATCTAGATGTTTGTGATGTACTCTTTGGTCAGCCATTCATGTATGATCGACATGGTATATATGAATCAAGAACTAGAAGGATCACTCTCACTCTTGGAACACGACGCTATAGGGTACCAGAAGTACCACCTTCTACATCTGTCTCTCTAATTAGTGCCAAGAAATTTGTTCTCATGGTGATCAAGCCACAGGAATCCAAAAGGGCCAATGTTACAGCCCTGACTACACAGACAACACAACAACAGAAGCAAATAGATATTGAGCTGCAGAAGATCACAACCTTCCATCCATAGAATGATGGTCAGACAGAAATGGTGAACAATCAGGTATGCAACATGAACCAAATACCACACTTGATGAAAAGTCTTGTTGCAATGGGGACCATTGCTTCTCAAGGAGGGAGGAATGATTTGGACAATAATTCGGATGACAATTCGGGTAATGGGTCCACCCCATTTGATGGCAGAATTTTTGGGAGCCATAACTTTTGCACCGTAGCTCCAATTGACTCGTCGTTTGAACCGTTGGAAAGATAATAATGAGGGGAATGTCGTGAGATGGCATCGAGCTTTGCTCGATGAAGTTTGACCCCATAAAACCCAATGGAAGAGTCCCAAATTTTAATTTTATTAGTCCAGTCTAAAAATAGTAAGTTTCTAAAAATAGTAATTCCTCGAATTTTGTATTGTTGTAAATCGTGGAAGTCAAACCACTTCATCTCCCTCGAGATTGGTGACCTTCCACATCCTCCCCACACCTTCAAAACATGTATAAATGAAGATGTAACCCGAAATGGAAATCAGACATCTCTTCTTAGAGATAAGCATATGTTTGGGTCTGAAATTTTGATAAATAAAACATCTCTTTTCAGAGATAGCATTATTTGAATTGTGTTATTCTTATTTCTTTGAATTATATTTCAGCCAAAGCTTTTGAGTTTTGGATCAGAGGTATCAGAGTGGTTTGTCTTGAGAGTGTATGATCCCAAGGACGAGGTCAGGCTACAAGAAGCTTGGGTGGGAAACAACAGAGCTTCCAAATTTTCCACCTGTTTGCTCCAAATGACTTCAAATGGCAGACAACACCGAGACATCCGATCCTTTCAAGGAAATGGTGAATGAAGCCCTCCAATGGAAACAAGCGCAGATGCTACAATAGTTTTTCCAAATTCTTCAAACACTTTCGATGGAAAATCTTGGCTCTGCGGCTCCACTTCATGGCTCCTCAACCAGGGAACGTCCTTTCAGTGCCCCAACACCCTTCAAGGTCCAGGTAAATTTTGATATTCCTACATTTGAAGGCAAAATTAATGCCGATGTAGTAGAAAATTGGTTGGATCAATTGTCTTCCTACTTCTCTGTAAATAATTTCACCGATGGAGAAAAGATTACTTTTGCTCTTTTAAAATTAACATTGCCTGTGAAAAATTGGTGGGAAGTATACAAAAAGAGGTTCAGCATAGATGACATTGGCCTTGAGGTGGAACCTACCTGGGATAATTTTGTGGAAGCGGTGAAAGAATAATACTATCCCATTGGAGCATATGATGATCTCTACATACAATGGCAACAACTTTGCCAAGGTAAGGAACAATCTGTTCTAGATTATACTGACATTTTACATTCTCTATCTGCGAGATTAAGCATCCAAGAAAGTGAGAGACACAAGGTTCTCAAATATCATGGTGGACTACAATGGTACATACGGGGAGAAATGGAACTCTTCAATTTGGAAACCATCGGTGAGGCATACAAGTTCGCAGTGAAGATTGAGTAGAAGCATGGAAGAGTGAATATAAAGAATTAGTCTTCAAAATGGAAAAGTGACAAAGAAGGCCAAAATTGGAAGCAAAAGGAAGGAAAGACTGGGAAGTGGTGTGATTATCACAAATATGGAACTCACTCCAAAGAAGAATGTCCAGCTATCAAATCACTACTTTCTGAGTCACAATCCTCTGCTCTACCTCATACAGACTCTGCAGTCGACGAGGTTGAAGAATAAATTATAGATGGTGATCCTGAAGCCATTGTTGCTTCATCACAGACACACGACAAGATGCTAGATGACAAGGAAAGGTTGTTTCACTCTAAGTTATGGGTGAAAGGTAAGCCTCTACATTTCATTCTTCATAGTGGAAGTCAAAAGAATTTACTCTCTGCTCATGTTGTGAAAAGCCTAAATCTGTCCATGAAGCCTCACCCAAAACCATACAGCATTGGATGGTTGAGTCCAGGGAGAAACCTCCGTGTTACCCACCAATGTCTTCTCTCATATGCAATACAACCTTTCCAAGATGAGGTCTTATGTGATGTGGTCAATCTAGATGTTTGTGATGTACTCTTTGGTCAGCCATTCATGTATGATCGACATGGTATATATGAATCAAGAACTAGAAGGATCACTCTCACTCTTGGAACACGACGCTACAGGGTACCAGAAGTACCACCTTCTACATCTGTCTCTCTAATTAGTGCCAAGAAATTTGTTCTCATGGTGGTCAAGCCACAGGAATCCAAAAGGGCCAATGTTACAGCCCTAACTACACAAACAACACAACAACAGAAGCAAATAGATATTGAGATGCAGAAGTTCACAACCTTCCATCCATAGAATGATGGTCAAACACAAATGGTGAACAATCAGGTATGCAACAGGAATCAAATACCACACTTGATGAAAAGTCTTGTTGCAATGGGGACCATTGCTTCTCAAGGAGTGAGGAATGATCCGGACAATAATTCGGATGACAATTCGGGTGATGGGTCAACCCCATTTGATGGTGGAAATTTTGGGAGCCATAACTTTTGCACCGTAGCTCTAATTGACTTGACGTTTGAACTGTTGGAAACATAATAATGAAGGGAACGTCGTGAGATAGCATCGAGCTTTGCTAGATGAATTTTGACCCCCTAAAACCCAATGGAAGTGTCCCAAATTTCAATTTTATTAGTCCAGTCTAAAAATAGTAAGTTTTTAAAAATAGTAATTCCTCAAATTTTGTATTGTTGTAAATCATGGAAGTCGAACCACTTCATCTCTCTCGAGATTGGTGACCTTCCACATCCTCTCCACACCTTCAAAACATGTATAAATGTAGATGTAACCCAAAATGGAAATCAGAAATCTCTTCTCAGAGATAAGCATATGTTTGGGTCTGCAATTTGGATAAATAAAACATCTCTTTTCAGAGATAGCATTATTTGAATTGTGTTATTCTTATTTGTTTGAATTATATTTCAGCCAAAGCTTTTGAGTTTTGGATCAGTGGTATCAGAGTGGTTTGTCTTGAGAGTGTATGATCCCAAGAACAAGGTCAGGCTACAAGAAGCTTGGGTGGGAAACAACAAAGCTTCCAATTTTTCCACCTGTTCGCTCCAAATGACTTCAAATGGCGGACAACACCAAGACATCCGATCCTTTCAAGGAAATGGTGAATGAAGCCCTCCAACAGCAACAAGCGCAGATGCTACAATAGTTTGCCCAAATTCTTCAAACACTTTTGATGGGAAATCCTGGCTCTGCTGCTCCACTTCCTAGCTCCTCAACCAGGGAACGTCCTTTCAGTGCCCCAACACCCTTCAAAGTCCAAGTAAATTTTTATATTCCTACATTTGAAGGCAAAATTAATGCCGATGCAGTAGAAAATTGGTTGGATCAATTGTCTTCCTTCTTCTCTGTAAATAATTTCACCGATGGAGAAAAGATTACTTTTGCTCTTTTAAAATCAACATTGCCTGTGAATAATTGGTGGGAAGTATACAAAAAGAGGTTCAGCATAGATGACATTGGCCTTGAGGTGGAACCTACCTGGGATAATTTTGTGGAAGCAGTGAAAGAAGAATACTATCCCATTGGAGCATATGATGATCTCTACATAGAATGGCAACAACTTCACCAAGGTAAGGAACAATCTGTTCAAGATTATACTGACATTTTTCATTCTCTATCTGCGAGATTAGGCATCCAAGAAAGTGAGAGACACAAGGTTCTCAAATATCATGGCGGACTACAATGGTACATATGGGGAGAAATAGAACTCTTTAATTTGGAAACCATCGGTGAGGCATAAAAGTTCACAGTGAAGATTGAGTAGAAGCATGGAAGAGTGAATATAAAGAATCAGTCTTCAAAATGGAAAAGTGACAAAGAAGGCCAAAATTGGAAGCAAAAGGAAGGAAAGACTAGGAAGTGGTGTGATTATCACAAATTTGGAACTCACTCCAGAGAAGAATGTCGAGCTATCAAATCACTACTTTCTGAGTCACAATCCTCCACTCTACCTCATACATACTCTACAGTCGACGAGGTTGAAGAAGAAATTATAGATGTTGATCCTGAAGCCATTGTTGCTTCATCACAAACACACGACAAGATGGTAGATGACAAGGAAAGGTTGTTTCACTCTAAGTTATGGGTGAAAGGTAAGCCTCTACATTTCATTCTTCATAGTGGAAGTCAAAAGAATTTACTCTCTGCTCATGTTGTGAAAAGCCTAAATCTGTCCATGAAGCCTCACCCAAAACCATACAGCATTGGATGGTTGAGTCCAGGGAGAAACCTCCGTGTTACCCACCAATGTCTTCTCTCATATGCAATACAACCTTTCTAAGATGAGGTCTTATGTGATGTGGTCAATCTAGATGTTTGTGATGTACTCTTTGGTCAGCCATTCATGTATGATCGACATGGTATATATGAATCAAGAACTAGAAGGATCACTCTCACTCTTGGAACACGGCGCTACAGGGTACCAGAAGTACCACCTTCTACATCTGTCTCTCTAATTAGTGCCAAGAAATTTGTTCTCATGGTGGTCAAGCCACAGGAATCCAAAAGGGCCAATGTTATAGCCCTGACTACACAAACAACACAACAACAGAAGCAAATAGATATTGAGCTGCAGAAGTTCACAACCTTCCATCCATAGAATGATGGTCAGACAGAAATGGTGAACAATCAGGTATGCAACAGGAATCAAATACCACACTTGATGAAAAGTCTTGTTGTAATGGGGACCATTGCTTCTCAAGGAGGGAGGAATGATCCGGACAATAATTCGGATGACAATTTGGGTGATGGGTCCACCCCATTTGATGGTGGAACTTTCGAGAGCCATAACTTTTGCACCGTAGCTCCAATTGACTCGCCGTTTGAACCGTTGGAAAGATAATAATGAGGGGAACATCGTGAGATGGCATCGAGCTTTACTCGATGAAGTTTGACCCCCTCAAACCCAACAAAAGTGTCCCAAATTTCAATTTTATTAGTCTAGTCTAAAAATAGTAAGTTTCTAAAAATAGTAATTCCTCCAATTCTATATTGTTGTAAATCATGGAAGTCAAACCACTTCATCTCCCTCGAGATTGGTGACCTTCCACATCCTCCCCATACCTTCAAAACATTTATAAATGAAGATGCAACCCGAAATGGAAATCAGACATCTCTTCTCAGAGATAAGCATATGTTTGGGTCTGCAATTTTGATAAATAAAACATCTCTTTTCAGAGATAACATTATTTGAATTGTGTTATTCTTATTTGTTTGAATTATATTTCAGCCAAAGCTTTTGAGTTTTGGATCAGTGGTATCAGAGCGGTTTATCTTGAGAGTGTATGATCCCAAGGATGAGGTTAGGCTACAAGAAGCTTGGATGGGAAACAACAGAGCTTCCAAAATTTCCACCTGTTCGCTCCAAACGAATTCAAATGGCAGACAACACTGAGACATCTGATCCTTTCAAGGAAATGGTGAATGAAGCCCTCCAATGGCAACAAGCGCAGATGCTACAATAGTTTTCCCAAATTCTTCAAACGCTTCCAATGGGAAATCCTAGCTCTGCGGCTCCACTTCCTGGCTCCTCAACCAGGGAACGTCCTTTCAGTGCCCCAACACCCTTTAAGGTCCAGGTAAATTTTGATATTCCTACATTTGAAGGCAAAATTAATGCCGATGTAGTAGAAAATTGGTTGGATCAATTGTCTTCCTACTTCTCTGTAAATAATTTCACCGATGGAGAAAAGATTACTTTTGCTCTTTTAAAATCAACATTGCCTGTGAAAAATTGGTGGGAAGTATACAAAAAGAGGTTCAGCATAGATGACATTGGCCTTGAGGTGGAACTACCTGGGATAGTTTTGTGGAAGCGGTGAAAGAATAATACTATCCCATTGGAGCATATGATGATCTCTACATACAATGGCAACAACTTTGCCAAGGTAAGGAACAATCTGTTCAAGATTATACTGACATTTTTCATTCTTTATCTGCGAGATTAGGCATCCAAGAAAGTGAGAGACACAAGGTTCTCAAATATCATGGTGGACTACAATGGTACATACGGGGAGAAATGGAACTCTTCAATTTGGAAACCATCGGTGAGGCATACAAGTTCGCAGTGAAGATTGAGCAGAAGCATGGAAGAGTGAATATAAAGAATCAGTCTTCAAAATGGAAAAGTGACAAAGAAGGCCAAAATTGGAAGCAAAAGGAAGGAAAGACTGGGAAGTGGTGTGATTATCAAAAATCTCGAACTCACTCCAAAGAAGAATGTCGAGCTATCAAATCACTGCTTTTTGAGTCACAATCCTCTGCTCTACCTCATACAGGCTCTGCAATTGACGAGGTTGAAGAAGAAATTATAGATGCTGATCTTGAAGCCATTATTGCTTCATCACAGACACACGACAAGATGGTAGATGACAAGGAAAGGTTGTTTCACTCTAAGTTATGGGTGAAAGGTAAGCCTCTACATTTCATTCTTCATAGTGGAAGTCAAAAGAATTTACTCTTTGCTCATGTTGTGAAAAGCCTAAATCTGTCCATGAAGCCTCACCCAAAACCATACAGCATTGGATGGTTGAGTCCAAGGAGAAACCTCTGTGTTACCCACCAATGTCTTCTCTCATATGCAATACAACCTTTCCAAGATGAGGTCTTATTTGATGTGGTCAATCTAGATATTTGTGATGTACTCTTTGGTCAGCCATTCATGTATGATCGACATGGTATATATGAATCAAGAACTAGAAGGATCACTCTCACTCTTGGAACACGGCACTATAGGGTACCAGAAGTACCACCTTCTACATCTGTCTCTCTAATTAGTGCCAAGAAATTTGTTCTCATGGTGGTCAAGCCACAGGAATCGAAAAGGGCCAATGTTACAGCCCTGACTACACAAACAACACAACAACAGAAGCAAATAGATATTGAGCTGTAGAAGTTCACAACCTTCCATCCATAGAATGATGGTCAGACAGAAATGGTGAACAATCAGGTATGCAACAGGAATCAAATAACACACTTGATGAAAAGTCTTGTTGCAATGGGGACCATTGCTTCTCAAGGAGGGAGGAATGATCTGGACAATAATTCGGATGACAATTCGGGTGATGGGTCCACCCCATTTGATGGCGGAACTTTCGGGAGCCATAACTTTTGCACCGTAGCTCCAATTGACTCGTCGTTTGAACCGTTGGAAAGATAATAATGAGGGGAACGTCGTGAGATGGCATTGATCTCTGATTGATGAATTTTGACCCCATAAAACCCAACAGAAGTGTCCCAAATTTCAATTTTATTAGTCCAGTCTAAAAATAGTAGGTTTCTAAAAATAGTAATTCCTCAAATTCTGTATTGTTGTAAATCGTGGAAGTCAAACCACTTCATCTCCCTCGAGATTGGTGACCTTCCACATCCTCCCCACACCTTCAAAACATGTATAAATGAAGATGTAACCCAAAATGGAAATCAGACATCTCTTCTCAGAGATAAGCATATGTTTGGGTCTACAATTTTGATAAATAAAACATCTCTTTTCAGAGATAGCATTATTTGAAATGTGTTATTCTTATTTCTTTGAATTATATTTCAGCCAAAGCTTTTTAGTTTTGGATCATAACTTACACTACTCGAAAACTACTTTTATGTACCATGTGTTGAATCATCATCCCTGGTATGAATTAATATTACACAGTAGTGTAATATTTTAAATATACTTTGTTAATTAATGTCTTTAAGACTTGTTAATTCAATCATATGAAATATCTTTAAATACTAATTTAAATAAACATATTTGCTTAGGTTATTTTAGAATGATTATTTTATAAAGTAATTTTAGAATTTATGGTCTCGCATTGAGAGCAACACGTGTATTTTTATATATAAAGCAGCCTTGTCATTTGCAAGTATGTAAAGACATTACCTTTCTATCTATAAGGTACATATTTTTGTTTCTCCCATTTGAAGAATTTATTAGTTTCTATTAAACTATTCCATTCAAGGATGGTATTTAAATCAAATTTAACACAAACCAGGGAAAATAATTGCAATATGCATGTATCATACCTTTAGAAATGGAAATTATATTTTTATTAGTTTTAGTCGCTCCTTTGATATGTCTTCAAAATTCCAGCGGTAAAGAATACAAACTTATCTAGATTGGAAGAATCAGCTATGTTTAGTGAAAATATGAAACAATATTTTTTTTGGGCAACTAGTTGACAGTTTCTAAAGAGACTTTTTTTAACAAAAAACATTCAAATAAGCTTCTTAAACCCAAAATATATTTCTTCACCTATAATCAAATCCCAAAAAAAATATTGAGTTGAATAATGAAATGAATAATCGTAAATATAAAACATTAAAATAAATTATTTAAAGTGTAAAAGGAAATGTTAAGTTATAATTTGTATTATATAAAAATATGCAATTCAATCATGAAATGAATACTTATTTTAACTACTTACAATCTAATAAATTCAATGCATTTGTTTCTTCTTTCAATTAAAATGTCAAGGCAATTAATTATCTAAGAACCATTCTCATGTAAAAATGCTCCTTTCAAGGAAAATGATCATACAAAAATGTCAAGGCAATTACTATGTCCAGTGAAAATTGCAATGAAGGAACTTTTTGAGCTCTATATTTCCCACTCCGGCCAGATTTAAATGCTAATGCTTATCGAGAATAACTAAAGCATTGAATTTTCAAAGAGGCGTGCCCAAATATTTGATTTTGCTATAAACCTTTATTGCTAGAATTATTAACACTATGTCCCCGACTTCTAGAAACAACTAAATTCGACTAAATTCCACCTTCCTCAAAACTAATTTTAGGAAATATTCTATTTTTTGTCATTTATGGCAACTTACAAAATAAAAATGGGAGCTCTAACCTAAGAATAAGAGTTATAGAGTGACGGCTTCTCCCAAGATTGTTTAGAACAAGGGCCTAAATTTTATTTTTAAAGAGACGTAGTAGATGTAATATAAAAAATAAATTAAACCATAATCAAAATTTAAGATTTATTCAGAGTAACGTGTAAAGCCTCCATGAACAACAAATGGGTGTTAAAGTCATTAAAAGATATAACGAATGTAATTATTTTAAGGAAACTTATCTGATGATGAAGCAACTTTAATCAAAATGAATGCCATCTTAATCGGTAATAAAATTTGGCTTTGTCCTCTGACATGCAGGTTAGGATAGAGAGATGAAATATATTAGATACCATTATAATATATTATAATATTTATAATTAGTATATAAATAAACAATACATTATTATAAAATAACATACAAACTCATTTTCTACCATCACCTCCACCCAAAAATATAAAAGTATTGTTGCTTAACATTTTGTACATAAAAGGTGAGATGGGGTCAAGAGTCATGGGTTTTGACTGAGGTACAACGACCAATTTACATTCATTTACTTTATAAAACCTTGCTTTGCATCCCTTATTGTATGTAAATAAAATTATATTTAAAATTTTAATATATAAAATAAATAATCCATGTTAATGGGTCGATGGTGTTGACATCTAAGAATAGGAGGAAAGGGAATGTGGACAGGGGCCCTCACTCCCCTAATTGGTTTAAATTGAATTTTGATGATGCATCGCATGGCAATCCTGGGATGTCAGGCGTGGGATGCATTGTTAAGGATTATTATGGGTCTTTGATTAGAGTTGATTCGATCAAGTTGGTGGATGGAAACAACAACAAGGAAGAGGCCCAGGTGCTAGTTTTAGGGGTGGAGCTAGCTTTTCAAGGTGGTGTGGATAAGATAGTGGTGTAAAGCGATTTGATGGTTTTGAGTCAGGCTCTATGTAAACAAGAGGCAAGGCATGGAATATCAATAACATTTTGAAGTAAATGTGGCCCTAGTTGGATTCACATTCAAATCGTGAAGTGCACCATTATTATCATAAGGTTGATTCAGCTACTGATTTTCCTACCAACCATGGCATTGATCAAGTCAAGGAGATTAGGATGGACAATGTGGCCAAGGCATGGCTATAGTTTTTTTTGCCCCCTTGTATAGTTCTTGATTTTTAATTACATAAGTGTCACCTCAAGTGATGTTTGGATTATGGTTGTAGTTGGTGATAGGTTTTTTAGGACACCAAGCTATGTAATTATGTAATTTATGCAATGTTTATAGATGGAACTAGAAATGAATCCTTGCACATTATGGAGGTTATTATATCCACTTAACTAGCTATGGTTTGGTTTAGATTTTTTTGGTTTGGTTAGTTTTTGGCTATAAATGGCTCAACTAGAAGGAATGGAAGTCATAGTGGCGGAGGCAGCTGCAATGGATGTGGTCTACTTCTAGGGTAAAAAATAGGAGATGGAATTCTCAGGGGAGATATCAACCACTCACTTAAATAAGATCTTTTGGTTGCCTTTGAAATAAGTGTTGTATTCCATGTAGATAGTGTTGGGTGACTCTTACTTTGGGTGATTTGTACCTGAGTGCATCTTGATGGGTAAAGGTGAACTCAGACATTATATTGATGTTTGCTAGTAACCTACTATTAATGGTGGAAGATAGTCTATAAGAGGTGGAGATGTTGGAGTTATTTGTTACACTATAATTTAGGATGGTGCAGTTGGAAGTGGTGGAGGCGGTGTATGTTTAGCCTCAAACATGCTTGCCTTT
This sequence comes from Torreya grandis, assembly GCA_037957365.1. Lineage (NCBI taxonomy): Eukaryota > Viridiplantae > Streptophyta > Pinopsida > Cupressales > Taxaceae > Torreya > Torreya grandis. Next base: position 4,172,065 of record JARHVA010000424.1, on the reverse strand, counting down.
TTCAGGTCGAGATGTGGCAAGTTTTGACGGGTTGGATTAAACCACAAATTAAACCAACATAGACCAATCTTTGTACATAAAACCATGTCTATGGGACAAATTGGCCACTTGGATTATTAATCATGCTACCTCATTAATTATCAACAATGGTGTGTTTAACTTGACAAGGTGTCAACATGTATGTGCGATATTAGTTCTCTATGAAAGGTTGGGTCCTAATCATTATGTAAATAGAAACATACATGCATAATTTAAATTACATGAAATTAAATAATTAAAATAATTGAATTGTGAACAATACACATAATTAAATATGCTTACATGAAAATAAAAGTTCAATCATACATATGATAATGAATAAATAAATAACACATTAAATAAATCTAAGCTAACATACAAGGAATCAATCTACCAAACTGCATGAGTGGGCCTTGACTCGATTGGGTTGGATGTTAACTCATCTACTTCTTAATGAAAATTAATTATATCAAGCTGATTTTATTTCATAAACATAACAATTTTGCTCATAGTAGAGTTACAGAATTACTCTCTCACTTTCTTACTAACTATCTGACTATCTGAATAATACTAACTTATTAATTAATGGTCTTATGTGACCTAAATTATTCTTATTATATATGATAGATAGGTTCCTTATTTATAGGATAATAAATGCAAGAGGTTATAACCAAAAATTATGGTTATAACTAAATACAATCATAAACAACATTAGTTATAACCAAATACATAACTAAATGAAGTGATTCATGTATAGGGAGAGAAGGATTTAGTTGAATGAATCACTGCTTCTTATATTCATGGCACAATTCTCTCACCTAGAATCATGGAAGAGATTCTTGTTCCAAGTCACCAGCGTTCTGCTAAGCAGTTGCTACAGGATAAACACAGTCGCTACAAGAAGTTTGTTATAGATGCTTCATGAAGTCTATTGGGTAGATGTTACAAGATCTGGGTAGATGTTATGGGATACAACAAAACATATTAAGTTGTCCTCCTTGGAACCCTATAAGCTTCTCAAATGACCTTGAATTCTTTCATTAGAAAACTACATAATAAAATCAATTAACCACATTCCTTTACTCAAAAATCACTATTTTATATCAGAACATAAGATTATGTAACAAGGATATAATTGGGAGTAAAAACATGGTTTGAGGTTTATATAAATTGCCAAGATGGAAATGTTTATAAACTAATCATGTGTCAGATGAGTGCCATTTCTTGGACTCATCAGGGTTTGTCCCTCTCTCATTTTTCTAGGAGTTGGAAGGTAAAGTTGTGGTTCTCTTGAGATTTGTGGAATCTTTGGAGATAGTTTTCAAGTATCCTCTTACCTAGTTTCATTACTTTATACCTTCACCACTATTAGATATGGTTAAGGCTCCCATCTTCACCCTTGTTGCTGTTCTTGAAGAAAGACATTTAAAGGAAAGGGTTGTAGCTTCCAAATCCCTCTCAAGGGTTGAGTTGTGTTACTATCTTTGATCCTAATTGGGTGCAAAAATCCCCACTCTAGGTTGCTTCTAGGATTATAAAGGAATGTCTAGATGTAGTATAATGGGCCTCATGCTTGGGAGGAGTCATGATGCATGGAAAATTGGTGGTTGGGTCAATGAGGATGTCTCAGTTAGGCAAGGGTGGTTTGAGTCTATTGTGTGATGTGATTGGTTCTGATGTAGTGATGGGTGGTGAGGAGGATTTATGTCTCAAAGATGGTGCTATGGTGGAAATTGTCTCTATTCCATATTAGCACTCTGTGGATCGATGGCATTGAGTGGGATGTTTGGATATAGATTTGGTTTATTATGTCATTTTTATCTCTCTTGGGTGTTTTTTTCTTTGTACTAGGCATTATTTTCTTGGTGGTTCCTGCTTTGTTTTTGTTTGGTAGTGCTTGGATTATTTTGTGGTTGGTTTTGTTGTCCTTGGTCTGGTGGTTTTATTGGTTTTAATACCACTTTTTTATACTTTTTTAACCATTTATATACTTCAATAAAAATGGGTAATGGACCCACTAACACTGGTTATCTATCTAAAAAAATCAAATAATAATAATATAATATAATCATATTTAATAATATGATAATATTATTATATATTTTTATAATTATATACTATCATACATATTTATATATTATATATTATTTTAAACACCCTAATTTGGTCAAGCAACCACAAGTAATGTCTTTTGTTACACTTTCACAGGAAGGTCTTAGTGATGAATTTAAGTCTTGTTTGTGTGGTCCCTTTGGGTAATTTGATCTTTATTGTGAATTGTTTATCATGTTGGCTTCACCCCCAGTGGTCCTATGTCATCCCATCCCAATCCCAAGGACCCCTGGCCTATTTTACATATTTTTTGCTCAATTTTGTGATCCCAAGACACTAGCGCAATGTGTTAGTGTCTAGTTCAACACTAGCATCCAATTGTTACTTTTTTAGCATGTTTTAGGTCCTAACCCTTCATTAAGACTTATTTTATGGTTTTATCTTTCTTTTGCATCTTAGTAGCCAGCAAACAATGGTCTTACATTCAAATCAAAGTTCCTTCTATATAAAGAGCCCCATAAAGCATTTTACATCTACCACTTACTACTTTGGCACTTAATTACATAAAATCAGTCAATATTATAACTCAACACACTACATATTACTCAACAATCACACATAGACTTGTATGGTTGATCAAATAAGGGCCTAAATGAAAGTCATTCTAACATTTTGTGTGTGTTGATTATGAATGTTCCATAAGGGAGAACTACATGAGTTTCAAAACCCCTATCATTGGAGTTAATAGAGGTAGTAGTCAAGACAATAGGGGTGTTGTATCATGTGATCATAACATCCCACAACCCAATTTTTTTATTCTTTTTACATTTGATTTCATCGTTGTTTTATGTGGGTAGGTGTTCATTAGGTTTTGGAAAAAAATGGAAAAATAATGACACAAATGAAGGATCAAGATCTCAAACTTCACCTACAGGCCCATAAAACCCACTCATAACATCCTTGAAAGTCTCAGGTAGAGTTTCCACATAAGGACATTAGTGTTGTAACTTGGACACTAGCATTGCAACACTATTGTCCTCCCAACTATTGTACTATCTAAAGCTGATTTTCAACCCCGATTCTAGAGTGAAAGATTCTTAACTGATCTTCAAGACTATTCTATCCTTTATAACTTTTGACAAAGACTGTTTCACTCTAAATAAGTCAATTTTCCCATTGTGCTTACATTTTGGGTAAATTAGTTTGATATATCTATTTGAAATGTTTGTCTGAATATACCCCTTGTACCCAGCGCCTTTAATAACCTAGGATTTACATGTCTTATTCCTAAACTATTAAAACATTTGGTGAACATGACTTCCTTTGAATATTGCTTAAAATTGTATTTCCATCATAAGGTTTGCCTTTTACATTCTTGTGCATTAAATTAGGGTTACAAAATTCTCTTTTTTGCATAACTTAACTGATCCTCTATACATGTAATATTTTATAACTCTTATTGATTACTGACACTTTGTATTTTACAGGGACTTGTTGAGTCTCAATTCATGCCTTAAGGGGTGCACCAAAAAAAGGGTGGGTAGACCATCGATGCTTCATAAGATTATTGTCCCTTTTTCCACTTTCCATCTACACAATCATCTCCTAAAACCATTAACCCTAAGCTTATTCTTCTCATTCCTACTCATTTTGATCATTTTCCTCTTTGCATCATCCTTTTCTTACTTTAATCCCCTTTTGGACTGTCAATTGTACTAGGTCAACCATGGTCTACCCTATATAGTTTAGGGGTATTTATAAGTTTTTGGGTTTGTTAGCCTTTTACTCAACCTAGCTCAGACCTAGTGAATTATCCCTAAAAACATACAAGGTTGACCATGGCCGACTCTGTACAGTCAACATTTTTGGTAGGATTTAGGGCAAGATCTGCCTATATATACAAATTCATTTACAACCATTTTTAAGAAGAGAATTAAAGAAGAATAAGTGTGAACAAACATCTACTTATTAAGCATTTTACTTGAGGAATAAAGCTTAAGGTTCCATACTTTCTTTCAAGATATGAATCTTGTCTTGTGGAGAAGTCTTTTGGATGCATAGATAGGTTGTGTATCCTATATCTTATTTGTCTTTGTTATCCTTGCATACCATAACAATCTCTTGCAAAGCACCTTCACCAAGGGAGAGATTGAGGCTCGGTGGGTTCGTCTTCAAGGTAAGTATTTCTAACTTTAATTATCTTTTGTAAGAGTAGATAGATAATACAATTACGCTTCTTTCTTCCATGCATTAGGATTCTGTATACATTGACATGATTATATGTCTTCTATGCATGTTTAGTTTAGTTATTTGTTTTGGTTTTAACCCTAACTTTGTGCCACAAGATTTGGTGTGCACTAGATTAGATTTACTTTCTTATTTATTATCATATGTGAAATTTCAAACCTTAGGACTCTATTAGGGTTGTTGTGTGATTGTGTTAGATTGTAGGCTTTGGAACCCTATCTCACATGGAGTATTGTGATAAGTGAACCCCTAATCAAGTCTAGTGGATCCCCATATTGGTTATGCTCCCGCTTAACAAATGTATTCCCAATTATAAGTGTAAGTGTGTTATATCTTCTCTGAGCCAAGATTGATTTATAAAAATGATGCATTTTTGATTGCATATATTCTGGTGAACCCGATGTGAAACTAACCCTTACAAGATTTATTTCACTTTCTTTCACTATTTTGAGCATTATTTATATCATATATCTATCATATTGGATTGACTCTATCGACCTAGTTCTAATCTTTATGCACAGGTTTTCAAGAACAGGTAATTGCATCAACTGAGATGACCCAGTATAGGTTTCTAGACTTCTAGTTCAGACTACTAGGTCAACCCAATTAACCCTGTACACTTTTAGGTATCTAGATTCAGCTACTAGATCAACCTTGGTTGACCCTATACACTTTTAGGCATCTAAATTTAGCTACTAGGTCAACTCTAGTAAACCTTGTACATTTCAAGCATTCAACAACAAGACAATGCAAAGCTTGATCGACCTAGTCGACCCAATTATCAGAGTTTTCAAGCATATTCCAAGGTTCTTGACTAGCAATCTCCATTTTCAGCATAATCTGATCCACCAAGGTTCATTTCTATTTCTCTATCTCTTTCTTTTCTATCTTTCCTTTCACAATTTGTAGTCTTCAAAATTGCCCATGGCATAGTCAATTAAATAGACCCTATTAACCCAGTTATGTGTTCTATGTGTTGTTAAAATAATTGGGTCAGACCTGGTTAACCCTATTCATTTTTAGACCTTGCTTCTGGAGTATAGGTTCGACCCTTTTGACCCTATTATGTATTTTGTGCATATAGTGTCAATACTATACCATGTTTCAAGTTGGAATTAATCTCTATATGCTAGTAATTAGTTCACACCTTTATTTTCTTATTGATTACATGCTTAGAATAGTTCACATAGTCTCATTAGGGGTTTTTTAATTAATCATTTAATTTCACTATTTATATTTTATGCACACATGGACAAATCACATAATCTAAACAAACACTTTAACATTTGTCTACCCAAGGAAAACCTACTTGGATTTCATCACCAAGGGGGAAGCCGACTTGATACTCTGGTCAAGTATAAAGCATGGTTAATGGTATATTATAGCTAAGCACCCAACACCCTTATCATTGCGGTGTGTGAAGTGAGGGGGTAGGTCCCAATACCAAACCTGTATCATTTCCACTACAATCCCTTTCAGCCTAAACTCCTTGAAACCATCCTTAGATTGTTATCTAGTTCCTAGCTTATAGCCAAATTCCCATCACATTAAAAACCATTTCTTAATAATCCAATAAAATATTCAAGTTGACCAATTAGTTAGCTCTTTACTTTTCAAGTTGATTGCTTGCTCTTTGCTCAATTGTGTGTACAAAAATTTGCATTATCCAGCATTAGTGCAAGGTTTTATATTGTGTGCTTCAATTATATTGGCCAACGTTGATCTAATATACTATTTGTTTCCCTTCAGTTCTTACTTTCCTAGATTAACTACAAAAATTGTCTTATTTCACTTCACAACTTGTTATCAACCTTTCCTTTTTCCCTGTCTATTGTACTAAGTCAACCCAATCAACCCTATACCTTATTCCATCCCCTATGCACTGTACAAGATCGACCTAGTCAACCTTGTACTATCTATAGCCCCTTTTACCTCTTTTTCTAGTCTCTCTGCATTATACTAGATCAACTCAATCGACCCTGTACTATTTTGCAGTCTTTGTTTCTATGCTAGGTTAACCCAATAGACCTTGTACTATTTTGGTCAATTCTTGATTCTTTGCTTTCTCATCTCTCTTGGATGTTATTAATTTTCATATTTTCACTCATACAATGAACTATGGGACCCCTCCTAATACCTCTTTGAAACATAATCCTCTTTTCTCTCTAGAAGATCTATCCAAGTTAGAGGATACTCTCAAAATGATCTTTATCTCTGAATTTCCTTAACATCGAAGAAAGAATCCTTCTACCATTTACAATCTTAGGATTAGTGATCAAGTTGAATAGCCTCATTCACCTACTCCTACATTCTCAACTAAATTTGGGGGTACCACTTTATTTTATTCTCAACCTCTTCCTTTGATTATGACCCCTTCTCATACAATGACCTCTTCTTCTCTAACTTCTTCCACCTCCATGCTTAGTATCTCAACTAACATGGCATGTTTTACACCTAGTGGGCCTCTCTTAGAATCCAATATCCTTAATCCATCTACTAGTGTTTCATTTCCTACCCAAGGTAATAATGCTTCTAGTGCTTCTTCCTCTCAACCATTCACTAGTCCATTTTTTACTACACAAGTAAATTTTTCCACTAGTGCATCACAGTCTCATAATTCTTCTCAAGCTCCTATCAACACCAATAGTGGTAACCAAGCCACTAATACCAATCCTAATGCTTCTAAAAATTCTAATCAAACCCATCAACTTTTGTTGCAAACTCTCAGTCAAAGGAATAAATTTCAATCTCATAACACAAATCAAATGATGAGAATGCAAAACCACCTTCTTCACCTTCAATCTCATCTGCAACCAATGTCTTGGGGCACACATAACTAGAATGTTCGTCCTCTTCTTCAAGATTCTCAAGGCAATCTTATTTCTCAACCTCCTTTAATCAACAAAACCATCAAACATCTAAAAAATAAACCTCTCACTACTCAAATTGCTAAGATTGATATAGGAGGTATAACACCTACAATTTCTTATAATGGATCAATCGATTGTACCCTTCATCTTAAGACATATGGAAATATTTACAAGGATTGGGTCAAATTAAACACCTTTGTTGCTACCAAGATCCTTGCCAAAACCCTCATAGGTGATGTATTGGATTGGTACAATCAACTTAGACCACATTAAATTACTAGTTTGGAGGATTTAGTGAATGCTTTAGTGCAAGAATTCCAAACTAGTGACCTTTTCGAAAACACTTTGCCCCATTTCATAAATTGCAAATAAAAAGAAAATGAAATTGCTTAAACCTTTGTTAAAAGATGGAACACTTTGTCAAATAAATGTGAACATAACATGGATGATGACAATATTTTCCATCTCTTTACCAATGCCCTCTTTCCTAAATTGCAATATCAAGTTTGCACTCTCTCTCCATGTACATTGGAGGAGGTTATTGACCAAGTTCCACATAAAGATTTCATAATGCATCAATTCTAGCCACCCCAACCTTCTGCGAGTCCTCATCTCTTACTTAAGAGAAAAAATCACAATGTTACCAATGATGGTGTTATAGATTTTTATGACACCATTCACAATCTTTAAGTTGTCATTCTTACCCCTTCATCAAAATCAATTCCTTCTTCTCAACAATATACTAATCCTCATTTCTCTTCACTAAATAACATCAACATTGACAAACCTCTGTCCTCAATTGAATTTCTCAAGCGTCTACCTATGCCTCTTCTACAAGAGATTGACCCTACTCATCCTATGAAATCTTGGTATGATCCTAACAAGTTTTGTTGGTTTCATGCTAGTTTGGGTCATTCTCATGAGACGTATAGACAACTTCATAATTTAGCTATAGATTTTCTTCTTGGACCTAATTTTGATCATGATTTCATAATTATCAAGTACCAACAAGCTTATTAAATTGCTTTAAAGGATTATAAAACACATGACAAAACTCAAGCCTTAAATCAAGCAAACACTCATTTAGCTATTTACAGAGACCCTCTCCCTAATCATCAACCAATTCAAGACACCCAAGACAAGCCCACCCATTCCACAAATAATTTAGAAACTCTTGTTGATCTCAATTTTAAAGATACTATGGTTAACATGACTAATATGAGAAGGGTGGTTACTTTCATTGATTCACAGCCTAACTAAACTCCTCCTTTGTCTCAAATATATCGTGTTATACAAGATTCTTCTCTAACTCATTTAAATGAGTTGGGAAAAGATGACCTTATTACCTTTGACAATCCAATTTGTGATTCTCACTTGGATAACACTTCTCATTCTATTTATACCACTCTTCCAGCATCCTCTAACGCTAATGATAACCAAGCTTCTACTAACGCTTCTTCTTCCAATTCTCAAAATCAACTTGAACCAACTAATTTATCATTTCACCATGATTTACAACCTTCTTATTATCAACAAAAATTCCAATTTACTTAGGCTCCTCCTTCTGAGGACCTTCTTAACCATTACGCACCTATATCTAATAACCTTCTTATGGTTATGATGAGTGGGATCCCATTACGTAGTTCATTAATCGCCCATTTCAAATTATGTTCCTTGAGCTTATGAGGACTTCACCCCATCATATAAAATATCTTATGCAACTATTATTTGAGATGAATTTCCCTCATCCTCCTCTAGTAGGATAAGAGGCAACTTTGTCTGGTTTTGAAGATAGTATATTACAATAATGTGAAGATATGTCTATCAATGTTGACAAAACTATAGACACTTCTCTATCCTTAAAATTTCCCATAGCTTATATGATTCCCAATGAGATTCTACTTCGTGAAGATGATCTTCCCTTATTCATTAGCATTTTAAAAAGGTGATATCCAAGTTAAGCATGCATTTATTGATGAGGGTATTAGCATTTATGTTGCTTCTCTCGATTCATTAAGGCTCTTGGATATTCAAAATGCAATCTCAAGTTTACATGTATCACCTACTATGGATACGATAGAAGGCAAATGTCATCATCTATGCGAAGGTGATGATCTTTAACTTCCCCCTTTCTTATAACAATTTGCTTAGTAAGCCAAGGACTCACTGCATGAGAGCTATCGCTTCTTTCGCCTGCTAATGTGTTAAATTCCCTCATATTGGAGCCATTTATAAGATTTAAGGTGACACTAACCCTTGGAATTTTAAACAATTTCAAGATCATGGTGTCTTCAAGATTCCTACTCTTGAACCTTTTCCTAGCATTCCATTATGTGAGTCATAGTGTCTCAACTTTCCCATTAACTTAACTCGAGGTTACAATGGGCATCCTGAGCTCATTATTAATATTCCTCCTAACCTATTAAATTCTGATGATGATGAATGCAATGACATTAACTTAAAGATCAAAACTTCCAATCTCTCACCTCATCTCATCTCACATATTCTTGCTTCCTTGCAACCTCACTCTTGCAAGCCTTCTTGCGATGACATTCTCATAGTCTTGACCAAAATTAGGCATTTTATTCACATACTTATTTGGATAATAAAGTCATCCCTACCTACATCATTGACCTTCACACCCCAAATTATGATGATGATTATTCCTTACATGATCTATTATTAGGCAGTCTTGTACAGGACCTTGATGCTAAGATTATCTATTATCATTATTCTTTACTTGAGTCTTTTCATGCATCTCATAATTTTTATTCACTTTAGTTCCTAATTTTTGTATTTTTCCCCTTTATCATAGGGTAGAGATGGCACTGACACCTCTAGTTTTAGAGGAGTCATATAGGACTATGCTCATGGATCATGCTATGATTGGGCCTTACCACTTTGTTAGGTACCCTGACTCTTATAACCGGTTTACCCTTGAGGTTAGTGCAACTCTCCTTAGACCTTCTATGGATCTTAACCCTCCCTCAAAAGATCCCTTATCAGAATCCACTCTTGCTTTCACTATAGTTGAGCCCATTCTTGTACCTGCTATAGTTGATCTTATTTTTACTCCTACTATTGTTTAGCCTACCCCTATTCTTGATTCCATTACTCCTTTAATTGAGCCTATTTCTATTCCTTCCTCATCATCACCCTCCCTTGGTGATGGTTTGCTTCTATTGCCTAAGATGGCTCCTCTGCCCACCAAATGGGTCGATGAGTATTCTATGACTTCTACTCTTATTTCACCTCCTTTTATGAATGCTTCTACTAAAACCACTCACAAGCGTATCTATTGCTTTCATAAGATAGATAATCATTCTTTCACCCATTATCGCAAGTTGTGACAATATATTGATACCTTGCATCCTTCTTCCCTATCATCAAATAAAGCCATACCTCTCTCAAAGATACTTCCTGAATATCTACACAAGTATGGTGAGGTATATTATCTATGACATCTATGTGGCACCCATCATACCAATCATTATCGCATCCTTTAACAACATCTTAAGGATCACCTTATAGCCATTCTCAGACCTTCTACCACTTCTCCCATAGGTCATTCCCACAAGAAGGTTCCTCTCTATTCTCCCATGGATCCACCTTTTGTGGTTCCATTGCCTCATATGATCCCTTCACCATCTTATGTACCTCCACCCGTGATTCCTTTACCTATGGACCTTCCCTCACCCATGGATCCTTCTCCATTGGTGATTCCTACATCTCTCATAGAGCATGCTCCCATGTATTCTCCTAACGATCCCTTGCCTAATTTCCCTCCTTAGCACGATCCTTTGAGCATTCTTACTTTTTGGAGGAGATTAGAAGAGAAGTATTTGCCAATTATTTATTGAAGATCGACAAGACATTGGAAACAATTCATCTCCAGCTTCATAAAGATTTATCAGATGTATTAGATAATGCCTGTGGAAAAATTTATTAGTATTTATGATCACATGCATGGTGCTTTCACATTTTAATTTGGGTTGCATGTGTGATCCAATCATATTTTTATCTATCTATTTTATTACTTGACACTGTGTCAAATTTTTCCTTATCAAATATGGTGATTGCTTGCTTGTTGTACTATATCTTACTTATCTTATCATTTATATTTAGTATATGATTGCCTTTCTTTATCATTATTTTCTCTCTCTTGCTTAATTTTTTCTCAAACCTCTTTTCTTTACCCTTCATGATTGTTTGTTTTCTTATCTTTATTTTTCATGGTTAATTATCATTGTGACTTGGTAATACAAACCTTGTTCCCTTTGGTCATTATCTCCCTTTTACCATGTGAATAGTTAGAAAACAATCTTACTCATTATTATCTCCTTACATTGGTCCACTTTTTGGATCTCCTTTTTACCTTCTCCTTTTTTTCAAACTAAGCATATACATGGTTGAGACTTGAGATCACATGCTAGCTCATTGTCAAGCCTAAGTGTCCTAATCAGTCTATGTCTTTGGTTACTTAGATTCCTTTAGCCTTAGCCTGCAGCTCATTCTTGTGTATCACTCTATCTTTCATGATTGGTCCTTCCAAATCCATATGGAGGAGGAATATTAAAAATCCATCAAAATTTAAAATCCAAATCATTTAAACAAAAGGCAATGATACGAAAGGTAAATTTATTCTTAAAAGTCAAATCACACTAAAAGAATGATTCAAAGCACATCTCCTTCTTCTAGTAGAAGCTCAAACTCCATAATTGGCCTCATAGTAGAGCTGAGGTCCTTTGGGGTGTGGTACGCCAGTAGATTAGATGAGGAGAATAAAACAATGTTTTAGTGCTACCTACTTTTTCATGCAAGTACCCAATCTTCGCAGTAGATTGATGGCTCTGTAAGGGGTCCAAAAGAATGGGGACACATCATGTGAAGGTAGGTCCATTTTATTTTTATTGTACCAATATACCTTCATGAATTGATCTTAGTAGCATGTATATTTTCCTACAAAGCTTTGTGTCTATAGTGAACATGTTTCCTTTGTACATAGATGACCACTAGTCACTTAGTGTCTTCTTATATCCTTAGTATGCATCATATCTCCTAAGGTCTTCTCATAAGATGCCTAAGTATTATTTTTTACATTCCCTTCTTCATTCCCTATATCCCTCATATTTCCTCTTGAGAAATATTGTTTTGTCTAATGATCACTCCCCTTGGCATTTCATTTGTGAGTTGCATTGTAAGATTATGGATAAGACCCGATCATCCTCACAAATTACCATCTTTTCCTTCTTTTTACCTACATCCTTGATTACCTATTTTTTCCACCCTAGTGGTGTTTTCTTTGTGAGTTACAGTGTAAGACTGTGGATAGGACCCAACATTCCTCACAAAATTTTCCAATACCCAAGTCACAAAAAAAATTTATGTGTCAAATATGAGATAAGATTCAATTGAATATAAAGTTACACATCATTGACATTCTTCCCAGCTTGATTTAGTGTGTTTTATGCTTAATTCATTTCTCTTTTGCCTTTTATCTTCATTTTTTCCTAGTGCATGTAAGAATATAACCATTTTTTGATTTTTTCATACTTCCCAGCTTGAATTAGTGTGATCATTTTAAGACCAATCTTTTGCCAATTTTGTTTTTCTCTTATACTTCCCAGCATGATTTATTATAATTGATTGACTTAATTTTTTTTTTATACCATTTGTGCCCTTTTACATACCTTCCATTTTATTACATTGTTTTTCATACTTTCCAACGTGAATTAATATGATTTTACTTGTTTTAATTTGGTGCAAAAATCTTTAACTTTGGTTTAAAAACAAATCCCTTTTTACCATCTTGTTTTACCATTTCTTGGTTCTTTATACTTAGTCATTTCTTGTTATTACACATTTCCCAACTTGAAATAATGTGTAGTACATTTTATTGATTGATTATATTTTTCCAAGTCCTTTTTTGCCTGTTTCTTTTTAACCATGCATGTGTTTTCATAATGTTAGAAAAGAAACCACATCTCATATATTTCCTATAGTATATACAACAAAGCTAAATACATGTGCTAGAAAGAAATATATCTAAAGCATCCACAACGTCAACCATAATAAACCATCATAATGATAGAATACACAACCAACAACAATATGCCAAAATGATATATATATATATATATATATATATCATAAGATGTGATACAACAAATACAACCATATACAATGCTCCAACTCCACGATTGGGTCCCATCCTATCTATCTCATGGCCTAGCTAGGTTGCTTATTGAGGCCTCAATCTGAATCCATTGAATAGTACACTGTAAGGAGGCTATTTTGGATCTCAATCCCTCTACCTATCCCTGTAGGTGTGCTACCTGCACCTTTGACTATGTCAGCTAGGTCTAGATCTTTGTCATCTATGCCACTATAGCTAGATGTGAATCTCTCTCCTCATCTAGGGCCTGTCATGCTCACATCTCACCTACATTCATCTTTGTTAGTGGTTGCATCCTCTCTTTACACCCATATTTGTCTTATTGCCTCCACAAACTATTCTAAACTAGTTCATCTAAATTAAGGCAAATGGTACACAGGGATCCTCCAATGCAGTAGGATCATATGGTTGTAGACTCCAATCCAAGACATCATGGAGTGCTCCCCTCACTAGGGACCCCCATCTCTCCTCTGCATCCTCAGCTATACCTATAAAATCACACTAGATGGATATTAATCATTGTTATATCTCAACATATCTATCTCCACTTCCAAATAAAAACTTAAAGCAATAATTTAACCACCTTTTCTTACCTATCTGTGTCTCGACTATATGGTCTCATCATCTGAGAAACTGCCTAACACATTATCCCCATCTATATGGCCTCTTAGTACCTCCTTTATAGGCTACCTACTCAACTCAAATCCCTATGTCGTATCTCATGTCCACCTTAAACTACACTTGAGCAGTCTTTCTATCATTTGTCCCTCCTATGGCTCCTCTATTAGCTCATCAAGGAAGACATCGATCTCTACTATCTCCTGATGCCTCCATTGCCATCATGTCCTCAATAGTTACAACTCTTCCTACTATAAAATTAGTAGTGGTACATCTGGTATGTCTATTTTTGCCTCCCTATCCTCTTGCTCTATTCTATATTGTGTTTAACCAGTCCATCATCACTCACGACATGGTCTAAGTGTTTGTCTCACTATATGTGGTCCTAGTCCTCTCCTCCCTTGTGGCTCCCTCACATTCCAACCACACTACTTGGTCATCATTATCAATGTCACTAGATGAGGTAGGTCTATATATCCTAGCACTCATGCCATCGAATGTGGCTCTCTTCACCATATTTAGTGTCCAATAACCTTTATCCTCGATGTCATTGGTACAACTTTATGCTAGCTCGCCCATGTATTCTCTATGTCTCCATATGGATGCCACATAATGTTTATGTGTCTCATTGACTATAGCACTGGTATGTAGGGCATGACCTATGCTACCTAGTCTTCCCTCCATCTCCACACCCAAGGTGACCTATCATCAATTGCATGGGGCAACCTAGTTGATTGATACATAAGAAACCTCTCATATATGCAAGCTATCAGTAATATGATCAGTCTCATGCTATTTTACCCTCTTATCAACATCTCATATAGATCATGTATGATTTTAAACCAGATGACTAATCTCAGATCATATAGAAATTGCTCCTCTAGCATCATCCTGCTCAAGGCTATCATGAATAGTGGTACCATGCCATCTGACTTATGACATAGCACCCACTATTTCACAAGTACTATAATAAATTTTTGTATATTCAAAATATATGATGTATATACATCATCCACATTGACTCTCTGTCCTCCCAAAAACATCTCTAAGCTTGTAGCCCACACGGCTAAGGCTCTCCTCTCCTCTATGATATCTAGTATACATGTGGTCACAAGTGCTCCTGCTATGGGTATCCTGAGGATGGCATGGAAATCCTATAGTGTGATGGCCACCTCCATCACATCCCCATCCACCTTCGACTTGAAGGTATTAGTCAGTCATTCCCAGCAACTGAGGAACATGACTAACAGATCTAAACTCATGGGGATCCTACACATATTAGCTATGCCTCTTAGACCTATGGATACTCGTATAGATCTATATTTATCTGACAATAACTTCAATAATGTTGGTAACCATACCACATCCACCAATTTCTATAATATTCATCATCTCTACAAATAAGAAATAACAAAGGATGTATCAGTTCCTTCATGTCATGTATAGTCAAAATACATTTTTTATGTTTTTAAATACAAAACAAGCCTAATTACTTTTAAAATTATTAATTTTTATTCATCTTACCCTATTTCTAGCCTACTCGGTCCTTCTTTCCCTCCTTTGGTCATTTTGAGCCATTCTAGCCCTCTTTCAACCTTTTGCATGTTTTTTAGTGTTTATTCTAGTTCTTTGGTCAACCTGGCTTGACCAAAGTTTCCCTATTTTGCCCTAGTTAACTCCAAAATCTTAGTCAACCCTCTTCTTTTCCCCTTCTTAATGTTACATTTATTAGTGTAGGTTTTTATTTTTTCCTATTATTTAATTAGGGAAATTATATGTTTGTGCATACATGGAGTTTTCCTACATTCATGGGATAGGCTAGCTTATGTGGAGATGTGTGTCATAGATGTGTCATAGGTGTCATAAGAATGTCATAAGTAACGCCCTTGATGGGAGTTACTTCTCTATTCTTATCACCTTGTCACCACCTTTCATGGAGGAGTTACAGTCTATTATGGGGGTGCTTTGACCACCTTTTGTAGAGGAGTTACTTACGTGCTCTCTTATATGTATTCTTCACTTTTGGCCATCTCAAGTTAATCAGATATTAGGTTTTCTCCTATTTGTCTTGTGAAATTTATCTTCTTGTATAATTTCAAATTTCTTTAGCATCTATGTGATGTGCACTAGCTTCATCTCGTGTGATCATGTCTCCATTGCATTTGCATTATCCGGATTCTGGCAACAACTCTGATATGGTAACAGAGCCACTCTGGTAATCGTGTGTCTAGTTATGCTATTAGTTTATTCTAAAATTCTTACTTTGCTTTCTTAGTAGTTTTTTGTTTAACTCCATTGCATTTGAGAGTTTTGGTAGAGTTTCTTGAAAACTCATGCAAATCCATACATAAACTTGTTAAAAAAATTACTTTTGAGTTAAAATTTGCCAAGACATCTTGTATAGATCTGTTGTGGCTTCAACAAAGGCAGTGGAATTTCTTTTTTTTTGTCATTCTGCAGGAAAAAAAATCTCTGCAAATCTGGTTTTTGTTTCTTGGATGCTGGAAGGGCAGCTTTCAAATCAACAGCTTGGTGCTCTTCTGGTATTTTCAGATCTCACGCTAAGTAATGGTGCCAAGCCTGAATCGATGAGGCTTCTTCACACCACCGGCTGCAAGGGCTGACTTGCACGCCGATTTTGTTACGCACAACTGGTGAGGGGCCTTTCCTCCTGTTGATTTCCTCACCGTTTGCTTTGTCTGTGCCATCTCTCCTTTAAACAGTGACTGCAAATAGAAATTAGAAGTGCACGCCTTATTTTGGTGAGAAAATTCTGCCACCCCTGATGTCTTTTTTGAAAATGGCGCCCCTTCCTTGTTTGGCGTCCCATGTGGGCCATTAATACTTGGCCTTCCTTTTCATTCTGTCTCTTTATTATTTTCAGTTAAAATTGACTTGTCAAAAAATAATCAGTCAATCTGACTGAATATTAAGTATTTTAGACAATTTGATAATTTGGGGTTTTAAAAAAAAACTTGTATCTTTGACCTACGAAGACAAAGGGTGAGGCTCGAGTTGGCAGGAGGCCAATTCCCCCTCACAAAGACCTCCTTTGGATTCTTCGCTCTGTGCCGAGTCTAATGAGTGGTTGGAAGGCCACTTTCTCTCTCAAAATGGGCTTTTTTTAATGTTTTAGTGTTTTTTTGCAAAAACACTAGTTTACGGAAAAATTGGATCTTTAATATCTTCCAAACAGTAACTCGGATTTAGGTGCCATTTTTTGTAAAAGTGTTTGTATTTAAATTCTCCACAGCATAGGCTTGTTATTTGTTAAAAATTCACTAATTTATAAAGTGCCTAAAATTTGGGTCTCCTAAGATGCATTTTCTGCTGAGTCCGACGTTCTATTTGCTTAAAGTCTTGCACTGATTGCTCTAAGACACATTCTCGACTGAGCCCGACGTCCTTTGAGCGTGCACTTGCATATTTGGGGGGCTCAACATTTTAAGGGGGTGTGATTGATTTTCACAACTTGCATCTTTGCTTTCATTCTCCTTTCTGCATAATTTCACAACTTGCAATCAACACAACTTCACCTAAATTCAGCTTAAAATGGATTATTTTTAGCTTAAACCCCTAACACCATTCAACTATCATGAATGGAAGGTTAAAATTTCAATCATTCTTAGAAGCAAAGGGTTGTATAGGATCACCATGGGTACCGAAGTAGAACCCAACACTGATGCTGAAAAGGTCAAGTGGTACAATCGTAGTGATGAAGCCTATGGATTACTGAGCTTGTCCATGTCTCCAAAACTTCTCTTCCATTTAGAAACCTCCAAGACTTCCAAAGACATATGGGACACCCTAGAAACCGTATTTGGGAAACTTGATGAGATGAGAGGTCATGAACTTGAAAACGAACTCATAAGTCTAAGTCCTAGCAACTTTGACACCCTACAGGACTTCTTCACTAAGTTTAAGGCCCTTAGATTGAAATTGAAAGAATTTGGGATAGAGAAGAAGGATGATCAACTCATCCTTTCTATTCTCGCAGAGTTAGGTCCAAGCTATTCAGTCTTTGTCTCCACTTTTCATGCCACAAAAAGTGCCCTTGGCACTACATGGAAAATGCCTTTTTTGGATTCATTCATTGCCGACTTGACTAGGGAGCAAGATAAGCTAATTCGAATGGGCACAATAAAGTCTACTCAACCCATAGATTTGATAGCTGGAAATGGTAAGGACAAGACTTCAACAAAGGAGAAGAAGAAAAAGAACAAGGACCAGGGGAAGAAGAAAGAAAACAACAATCCTGCCAAAAATAACACTGAGTCTTCATCCTCAAATGCTAAACCTAAGAAGGAGAAGGTTAAGTGTGCCTATTGTAAAAATATAGGGCATGATGAACACAAATGCATGAAGAAACAAATAGATCACCTAACTCATCTTCTAGAGAAGCACAACATAGGTGTTCCTGAGTCCATCAAGCAGAATTCATCTACCCAAGATTTTACTAAGGCAAAAGGCAAGGGTAAGGAGAAAGAAAATGGCAAGGCCCTTGTAGCTACAACAGCTTCTACATCTTCATGGGTCATTGACTCGGGTGCTTCTCACCACATGGGCTCTTCACTAGTTGAGTTTTCATCTTTAGAGCCTTGTAGCATGACTTCAATTAGTTTGGGTGATGACACATCAGTTTCTATTGCAGGGAGAGGGTCAGTTGAAATGGAAGGAGGAAAATTCAATAATGTTTTAAGTGTTCCTTCTCTTTCAACCAATCTCCTATCAGTATACCAAATCACTCACATTGGTTAGGGCATGAGAGTTGAGTTTTCACCAAATTCAATGGCTATCAGGGAGTTGCATAGTGATACTACAGTGGCAGTGGGTAGGGCAGATCACCAAGCAAGGTTATACACCTTCTCACATTTTACACCTGATTCTTCTCCAACATCATTGCTAACTCATTCAGATGGAGTTAGAAAATTATGGCATGAGTAGTTTGGCCACCTTAACTACCGCTACCTTGAGCAACTTTGTAAACATGACATGGTCATTGGCTTGCCTCGTGTCCAATTCTCAAAAGGACTTTATGAGGGGTGCTCCCTTGGGAAGCATCCTGAAGCAAAATTTGATAAAGGCAAAGCTTGGAGGGCTTCACAACCTTTGGAGTTAGTCCATAGTGATGTATCGGGACCCTTTCCCAAATCAGCTTTCACAAGGGCCAAGTACATCCTCACTTTTATTGATGATTTCTCTAGGTACACTTGGATATATTTTCTCAAACAAAAGTCTGAAGTGTTTGAAAAAAATTTAGACTTTAAGGCTCTTGTTGAGAAACAAAGTGAGAAATCAATCAAGGTTCTTCGAACTGATAATGGAGGGGAGTATGTCAGCATCAGGTTTGAGCAATTTTGCACCATAGAGGGGATTGATTTACAGCACACAGTCACTTACAGTCCTTCACATAATGGGGTTGTAGAATGCAAAAATAGGTTCTTAAAAGAGATGGGTATCTGTATGATTCACTCCAAATCCTTAACACCATAGTACTAGGCCGAAGCCATTAATTGTGCTTGCTACATTCAAAATAAGGTTCCTCACAAAGCTTTGAAAGGGATAACACCCTTTGAAGTTTGGCATAAAAGAAAACCTGATGTTGAGCACCTTAGGGTTTTTGGATCCCCAGCCATGGCCCGCATATCGAAGAAGAAATGCAAAGCTATGGAACGTTAGTCCAAGCCTTGCATCTTTGTAAGATATTTGGATGGTATTAAGGGGTATCGCCTTCTAGATCCAGTCACTCATGAGTTGTTCAATGAGAGAAGTGTCCATTTTTAGGAGAGTCCTAGAGACTCAACACTCGGCACTTCTTCTCCCTCATCGGATCTACATCTTCATGATGATTCCTCATCAGATTCAGATCAGCCACAACAGGTTCTTGAGCCATAGACATCTTCTTCTTCTTTGAGTTTAGACAATGAGGATAGTGATGCAGAGTCATCTACATCTAGTCAGTTAGAGGATGAGGAGTTAGCACCTGACTCTCCCACTTTCAAGCCACTTTGGGCCAGACAGACATTTGAGAGTGCTGGCACTTGGGAAAGAGATCCTGCATATGACAAACACACTAGGGGGGATTTTTAGAGAGATACACATGCCTTATTTGCTTCAGTTTTAGATCCATAGACTTTTCGAGAGGTATCAGGGGTACCTAAGTGGGATAATGCTATGGAGGAAGAATATTCTTCCTTAATCAAAAATCACACTTGGGATTTGACTTCACTTCCTAAGGGAAGAAAGATGGTTCGATGTAGGTGGATATATCGGACCAAATTTTTAGCAGATGGGTCGATTGATAAGTACAAGGTGCGATTGGTTGTCAAGGGTTTCTCACAGGTGGCAAGCATTGACTACTCAGAGACCTTTGCACTCATTGCAAAGATGACTTCTATCTGACTCACCTTGGTTATTGCCGCAACACATGGTTGGGATGTGCACCAAATGGATGTGAAGAGTGCCTTTCTTCATGGAGACCTAGAGGAGGAGATCTACATGGAGTAGCCGCCATGATTTGTTTAAGATTCTTCCTTAGTATGCAGACTTAATAAATCTATCTATGGCCTCAAATAAGCCCCTTGGGATTGATATGCCAAGATGGACTCGTTCTTTCTCATAGTAGGTTTCACTAGGTGCCATTCTGACCCCAATGTCTACTTCTTGTGGCAAGATGACTCGCTCTTGATTTTGGTTATATATGTTGATAACCTTTTGATCACCGAGAGTTCTTCATCAACTATTACAGTGGTGAAGGCATCTCTCTAAGATATATTTGACATGACAAACTTGGGTTTATTGCACTACTTCCTCGGCATCGAGATCTCACAGTCAGATTCAGGGATTTCTCTTGGACAACCTAAGTATGCTCTTGATTTATTGTCTCAGTTTCACATGGCTTATTGCAATCCATCTCCGACTTCCTTTCTATTAGGATTCAAGCTTGAGGCTGATTGTTCTTCACCATTGATTGATGCCACTTGGTATCAAAAACTTGTTAGTAGTCTCATCTACTTGACTCACACCAGGCTCGACATATTATATACAGTGGGACTTGTCTCCAGATTTATGCAGAAAACTCATGAGTTGCATTGGAAAGTAGCTAAGAGGATCTTCCATTACATACAGGGTTCACATAGATATGAGATTCATTACAGATTTGGCATAGAGGTTGACTTGGTTGGATATACAGATTCAGACTGGGTTGGTGATTCACAGACTCGCGAGTCCACTTCTAATTATAGTTTCTCTCTAGGTTCTAGTCCTATCAGTTGGTCTAGCAAAAGTAGAATGCTATTGCTATATCATCCACAGAGGCAGAGTACAGGGGAGTTGTTAATGCAACTACTGAGGCTATTTGGCTTCAGGGAATACTTTTTGAGTTTGGCATTCCTATCAGGCAGCCCACCATCATTTATTATGACAACTAGAGTACCATTCAAATTTGCAAGAATCTAGTTCAGCACTAACAGACCAAGCACATAGAGATTCACATGCATTTCATTCGGGAGCTTATTCATAGTTAGGTCATTAACTTAATCTTTTGCCAGTCTTTGGAGTAGGTTGCAGACATCTTCACCAAAGCTTTCACCGAGAGCAAGTTCATTCATCTACGAGCTCTTCTTGGGGTGCACTCTACATCTGCAACATCATCTTCGGGGGGGGGCCTTCTAGCCACTTCATTTCTTTTATGACTCTCTTTTGGGGGGGAGTTTTTTCCTACAGGTTTTCTCCTTTTTTTAATCTTATGAGAGATTGCATTTGTACATGGGTACCTTATCAGGCCTAGTTGCCGAAACCCATTTTATATTTCCACACTGCCCATCTAAGCTATGCTTATGGGGGGGGTATTAGTGTAGGTTTTTATTTTTCCCTATTATTTAATTAGGGAAATTATATATTTGTGCATACATGGAGTTTTCCTACATTCATGGGATAGGCTAGCTTATGTGGAGTTGTGTGTCATAGATGTGTCATAGGTGTTATAAGAATGTCATAAGTAACTCCCTTGATGGGAGTTACTTCTCTATTCTTAGCACCTTGTCACCACCTTTCATGAAGGAGTTACAGTTTATTCTTGGGGTGCTTTGACCACCTTTTGTGGAGGAGTTACATGCTCTCCTATACGTATTCTTCACTTTTGGCCATCTCAAGTTAATCAGATATTGGGTTTTCTCCTATTTGTCTTGTGCAATTTATCTTCTTGTATAATTTCAAATTGCTTTAGCATCTATGTGATGTGCACTAGCTTCATCTCGTGTGATCACGTCTCCATTACATTCGCATTATCCAGATTCTGGCAACAACTCCGATAGCATTGTCATTTTACACCTTGCAAATCAGTTGGCAAACTACATTCAATTGATAACCTATAGAATGTACAAGGTTGACCCATACTTATTAGGTTAGCACTATGGATTTTGCCCAGTTATAGCCTACTGAGTCGACTGGGTTGACGTAATTCATTTTACATACTAACCCCTTACATTTTTTTACTTTCTTCCTAATTCATCTAAACCCATTTCCTGTCTTGTTACTTACAACCCCTAGAATCTATTTATCTCATTCTCATATCTAGAAATTCTTAAAATTCAAAATTACTAAAAATATACTTAATTCAATACAAATTTTGAAAACTAGTTTGAGATTTACAATTGTATGCCTACAGTGCACCCATTGTTGCCTCTGGAACCTCTCCTTGTCTAGATTATCATCCCCTCACCATCCTAGCTTGTTTGGTCTCCAGAGCTCTTCTTTCTCTCTTTCACAAGTCAAAATAACAAATGACTTGTCTTTTCCCCTATTTTATAACACCTTTTCAAAATTCAAATTCTTCAATTATTATCATACATATTCCTTCTTATTTTATATCTTCTTTTTACTCATCCATTTTCAAATCTATAAAATGTATTAGATACATGATGAGGTAGAGATTTTTTCCACTAGCATATGCCTATTTTCTAAATATTTCAATTTTTGCCTATTTTTTGCACTAACTACTATAGGTTCGCCTAGTGTTCTTCACATTGGATGTTTTACCTCTCTCTTATAGTCTACTTTTTTATCTACAACACTAAGGTAAGGAAAGGTATTCATTTCTCAATTCTATCATTTCCTTTATCTTATTTGTTGCTTATTTCAATTTACTTAGCATCAACATTGTGTGTTATCATGTTCTATTTCCTAGAGCACCATCCCATATTTTAATTACGTGATACATGATGAGCTTCGATTGAGGTATATGTATACACATAATATTTTCAAACTTTTATTAATTACTAACACTTTGTATCTTGTAGGAACCTGTCGAGTCTCAATCTCTCTAAGTGTATGCCTTAAAGGGTGCACTGAGAAAAGGGTGGGCAGACCATCGGTGCTTCATCATATTGTTGTCCTTTTTGACAATTTCCATCTACACACTCATCTCCTAAAACCATTAACCTTAAGCTTATTCTTCTCATTTCTACCCATTTCAGTCATTTTCCTCTTTCCATCCTCCTTTTCTTGCCTTGATTTCTTTTTGGACTGTCAGTTGTACTAGGTCGATCATGGTCAACCCTGTATAGTTTAGGGGTATTTTTCACTATTTGGGTTTCTTAGCCTTTCGACTAACCTATCTCAGACCTAGTGAATTATACCTAAAAACATACAGGGTCAACCATGGATTACCCTATACAACCAACATTTTTGGGAGGATTTAGGGTAAGATCTGCCTATATATACAAGATCATTTCCAACAATTTATAAGAAGAGAAGAAAAGAAGAATAAGTGTAAATGAACATCTTCTTATTGACCATTCTACTTGAGGAATAAAGCTTAAGGTTCGATACTTTCTTTGGAGATATAGATCTTATCTTGTGGAGAAGTATTTTGGATGCATAAATAAGTTGTGTAGCTTGAAGCTGATTTGTCTTTGTTATCCTTACATATCACAATAATTTCTTGCAAAGCACCTTGGCTAAAGGAGAGATTGAGGCTCAATGGGTTTATCTTCAAGGTAAGTATTCCTAACTTTATTTCTCCTTTGTAAGAGTAGATAGATAATGCATTTGTGCTTCTTTCTTCCATGCATTAGGATTTTGTATATATTGACATGAGTATAAGTATTTTATGCATGTTTAGTTTAGTTATTTGTTTTGTTTCTAATCCTCATTTTGTGCCACAAGCTTTGATGTACACTAGATTGGATTTACTTTCTTGTTTATTAGCATAGGTGAAATATCAAACCTTAGGACACTTTTGGCATTGTTTCATGATTATGTTAGACCATATCCTTTAGAACCCTATCTCACATGGTGTATTGTGACAAGTGATCCCCTAATCAGGTCTAGCGGATCCCCATATTGGTCATGCTCCTGCTTAACAAATGTATTCTCAATCAGAAGTGTAGGTATGCTCTATCTTCTCTGATCTAGGATTGATTTATAGACATGATGCATTTCCAATTACATATAAATCCAATCAATCCTCTAATAATATTTTATTAAAATTTAATACACTCTAGATTTTGTCTACAAAACCCTCAAAAAGCCTAGATTTGCATACTAGGTCCCTAAACATCTAAATATTAGCCCTTAGGGTTTCAAATAAAATTTTGATTTTTTTCCATACACTGGGCTAAATATTTAGTATATTTGCACATATACCTATGTTATATTACATTCTACCTATTGTATGTTTTTTGTTCATTATTTACATTCTCTTTTTTTGTAAGTTTATAATGACATCCAAGAATCCTCTTACCCCTCACCCACTTGATGAATTTCTAACCTTTTCTCATAGTTATAAGAATGAATGGACAAATTTTCAAGATTGCACATCAGCACTTGATAATGATTTAATTTATAATGACGATGATTATTGTTGCAATGACGGATATGATGATTACTATGAACATGACAATGAAAGTATTGATGAAGATATATTAGATGTATCTTCTTCTCTTTCTTCTCATTCTTATCTTACTTCTCAAAATCAAACTAGCAATATAATGCCAAAAGAACCTTTTGTTGGTAGCGCTTTGTTCCAATGAGATCCTAGCTTTTCAACCACTTTTGCTACCTCCTTATTCAAATTAAAATAATATAAGTGCAATAACCTAAATCAACTTTTGCATGATTTAAATAATATATAGAAGAACAATGCATCTTCTTTACCCTTATAAATTTAATTTGAAAAAGCATGTATAAATTATATTACACCTTTTATCGATGCACAAACTAAAGTAGATGAAATTATCTTATCACCTTCTTTTACATTCTAAGCTCAACACAATTATTCTTTGCAAAATGTTTATAATTAAAATATCTCTAACTCTTCTCCTATACATGTCATAATGTGTCAAATTAAAACATGATTGATAGTTCTTCTTCCCTTGATTCCAATATTAAAAATAATGATCATACATGCATTCCACTCATAGCTAGTGAAGACATGCATTGCATTGCACCTACATGTGATGATATATTTCATAGTAGTAAAAAGTTAAAATATTATTCTACTCTCTCTCTTAATGACTATGCGAATGAAAATTCTTCTAGAATTATCTATATTAGTGAATTAAACTCTAATTTTGATGAACCTTGGAATAATGATGATTACTATGATTTTGGTGAAGAAGACATTGAGTCTTGTCCTTCTAGTTATCTCCCTACTTCACTTATCTCTCATGTTCAACTTGATTTATTATCCAATGCTATTTTAAATGATTATATGCCTTCGAATAAACCTAAATGAACTTGTACTTATGTTCACAGTTTAAACAATTTACATTCGCATGACAATAATATATCTTCTAGTCCATTAACATGTGATACTTCTTTGTAAACTAATAAAATAAGAGATACCAATGAATCTTCCTTAACCCCATTACTATAGTAGAAACCATTTCTCATCCTAACTTACACAAGGGTGATATCCCATTTCCCTCTCACTAGGTCCAAGCTATTACCCCTCCAAAGGTTATAGAGAGCAAACCAAATCTCCATAAAAAAGGTCCTCGATGCAGTGTACCAATGGCTAAAATTAATAACAAGATTCAAGAATTAAATGAACCCCTTGATGATGTTAATATACCTTCACAAGAGGTAATATCCTTGATGCATGTTGTGGGTGCTTTATAAGAACAAGTCCACCAACTCACCTTGGAAAATAAAGCATACCACTCTCTGCTTGACTCCAATGCTATCTATCATAATCCAATCCCACGTAGAATATTCACTGCAAAATTTACTAAGTAGTTTCAGATACCAATATTACCAAAGTTAAATGGACATGAATACCCATACTTTCACCTTCAAGCTTATGGAAAAGCTATGGCACATGTCACTAGTAGTTTGACTCTACTACAATTATATCCACTGTCTCTAGAGAGTGAGGCATTAAATTGGTTTCATCATTCACTCCCCAATTGTTTAATATATACATATGATTAGTTAGAATAAGTCTTTCTCATGCACTACATATAGAATAAGGGACCCTGAGTCACATATGAGAGGTTACCTTCACTAAACCAGGGTAAGTCAAAAATAGTGAGTGATTACATTCTACGATTCAAATCATGCATGAAATAGTTTATCTATCAGTCGATAGATTTATAAGTATAATAAATCTCTACTAAAGGTCACATCTTCCCTCTTAAGGATAAATTACTATATGAGACATCCAAATCATTCTGACATCTATGTAACACAACTATGGCATTAGAGAAGTTGGGACAAGTTAAGACAGATTCAGAGGTAGATTTGGATTTGAATCTCCGATAACCATAATCATCCAATATGGTACAAGCACCTAATACACCTATGAGTAAGGAAAATGTGAAATAGAATAACCAATCAAGATACTTAATAAAGGTAAAGAACCACTTTACACAACATCTCCTATAATGGATAGAGCATAAGACACCAATAGTGGCACCATACAATCTTTAGACAAATATAGGCCTCATGACATTTTACTTACATTACTAGACACTGGAATGATCATCCTTCCTCCTACTCAACATCATCCAATAAATCATTTGCATAGAATAAGAAACAAACCATATCGCAACTATCACAGAATTAATGGACACTGAGACAATAATTATGATGTACTTAGAGATCATATTGACCAATGTGTTGATAGAGGCATTATAATATTCACATAAGGGCACTAATATCTCCTTCTCCACACTCTCCTAGATCACACTCTTCTATAAGTTAGTTATCTTAGGATGATCCTTTTAAGGAACCATTGGTTACTCATCATACAATCCATGTGGTTTGTAGGACACCTACTTATGCGAGATCTCATGCACCATAGATTCAATAGAGATGGAAGCCAGTTCACAAATATTGACCTACTTATAGCAGCATGGTAAAAAAATGGAAACCAATCCCATCACTAGTTTCAGTTCAACCAACAATTAAGATATTTGTCAATAATCATAGAGATCAGAGCACAACTTCAATTTTACCACTAACTAAGATATTTGGTAACAATTACAAATATCACAACATAGTTTTAATTCAATTGCCAATTAAGATATTTGGAAATAATCATAGAGATAAAAGTATAGCTTTAGTTCAATTATTGATTTAGATATTTGGCAATAATCATAGAGATCAGAGCACAACCTCTGTTTAAATGCCAATTAAGAATTTAGCAACAATCATAGAGATCAGAGCATAGTTTCAGTTTAACCATCGATTAAGATATTTGATCACAATCACATAGATCAGAACATAATTTCAGTGCAACAACTAATTAAGCTATTTGCTACATAGTCTACACATTTAACTACTAGTAGTGCACTATGGGTAGTATCAGTTCCAAAGTCTACATCTATGCCTACATAGTATGAATAGTATGGTCACTTGTTTACCATGTCATCTGGATTCAGATAGTGCAGGCCACAGTCACATTATCCACACTCAGTTATGCTATGATACTCCTATAAAAACTAATAACTAACATCTAAAATTACTAACCCAATATACATATCTACTCCAACATACATAGACATAGGAGTAACCAATTACAATTCCTTAGCTAAATAAATACATCCATATATCAAAATACAAGCAATAAATACAACTAAAACACTTGCTCAAATAAATAATGACCCAAATTAAAATATCAGATAACACAATACCCATGTAATAAAAAGTCCACATATATATGATTTGAAGCAAGTTTTAATACAACAATACATGATCACTCAATAATTAGAGTTTGGTCACCGAAACCACCCTTTTCGCTCTCACTCTCAGATACATCAACACTAGAACTAGATTCCCTTTTATCACCTCTAGATATTGATCGACACTACGTCTCCTCTCTCAAACCCATAGTACTACCGACTTGGCCATCACCTCTGCATGCTCTCATTGCATATGAATGTAGTTATCCATGATGATACCACTTGACCCACCCAAAATATCAGGTAGGGGCATAGTTTGCCTCTACATATTGGTTAATACCTATCTCTATCAACAATTGCTCGCTTATATGTTGTAGTGGTAATGGTTGCTCAATCAAATAGATGTGCATGAATGCTTGTAACTCCTATGGACCTCTCTGATGACCCATCATCCACAACATCAAAAAGGATATGCCATGTCAACTATCATAGTGTAGCCTCAATAATTATCTCCTAGTACTCATCATCTCTTAGACCTACACATACCAACATAATGCATTAGATATGTCATTCAATAAGTTAAACAATAAATTAAATAAAACATGTAAATCCACAATGACAACATACCCTCAACTACCCTAATGGGATCTAGATCTAATACCTCCTACATGATATCCCCATATCTAAGAAATAGTGGTGGCCATATATGTTGCTTCTACCATACAGTGTAGGCATTAGTCACTCATATGTCAACTATATCATGTACATCTAGCACTGGATCTCACTTCGTCATTGAAATCAAAACCAACTCAGTAGTTATGGGACTTGACCTACTACTTGGCCTCATTAGCACTTGAGAACTCCTCAAACACACTCATGGTGTTGATGGCATATCCTGGATAACACCAAATTATCATGTCACCTGCTCATAATAAAATCTCTTAAATACATTAACCCAACGATCATATAACCAACAACTCACTTGAACCCATTTCAGCTTAACACCAACCTCAGGGTACCCTTAAAAGCCCCTATAGGGTCTCCAAATAATGTCTCCAACTATCAGCCAATCTAACACCTGTTAGTAATGCATCATGCTCTTCGAGTGAATGCATGTTGTACTAGTCTATCTCTCTACAAACATATGTGGGTGAGCCAAGCCATATGTGGAAACCCCTCTAGTCTAGCCACTATAATATGTTCATGATTCTAATAGTGCTATAATGTTGAAGACCCAATGCCCCCTACGTACAACTCCTGAGTAAAATAATACAAATCTTGATACAAGTGAGCTAGCATAGTGTGACCCCACGAGTATAAATTCTCACATTCCTCTATATCCTGCATTATACCATGCATCTTATATGAGATAGATACCCCAATCCCATCCACAATAACAAATTAATCTAGTACCACTACCAGAAACTTATGTAACCATGAAAAATTAATCGTAACAATCAAAGACAATAACACATCATCGCTACTTCTTGGTCGATGGGTCCCTATGGGCATAGTTGTAAAGTACCTAGCAACCCGCTTTATAGTTTTGTCCCTAGTAACCTCCTATAACACTACCCTTTTAGACTAGTAATAAGCAATTTCAATATATTATACACATCCTCCAACGTCATAGTGATCCCCACAATGGGCAACCAAAATGTGCAAGTATCAATGTTTCACCTCTCACACAATGTTGTCATCATATGGTTGTCCCAGGGCATCAAAGCACTTGATGCCACATGGCCCAAACTAGATCTATCGATCACTACTCTCTAATGATCTACCAAGGGCAGTCCATGTAAACACTCCATCATATGGCCACTTCAAAACTCCCTCATACATGCATTTACCTACAAAACACAACTAAATATGACACTAACATCTTTGAAGGACAAATAAATATGTGGTAACAATCAACAAGCACAAAATAGAAGCAAAATTAACAAAATTAGCTCTAGTGGACACTAGCACTTCACCTTAGATAGTATCAATGTACCTAGAATAGTAACATTGTACCCAGAACAATAGCATTGTATCCCAAGACATTAGCAACATATTGAGGATACTAGTGCGATCCTCCTAAACAGGGTCTTTAACTATCAAATTTTCACTAAAAAAGATGAAAAAGATAATAAATAAGTCAAAAACAGAGAAAATGATAGTTTCCATATCAAGGTAAACCTTTTTTGGCTTTGTCTTTTCTGTCTCCTTCATCCCTCGAGGGCTATCTTCTGCTACTTCTTTGGCTCTTTGGGCTCCCTTCTGGTTGGCGCTTAAAAGATCAATGACTATTTCATTGCCATAAAATTGACGTTCACGAGCCGGTCGCCATTTGAAAACTAATGACTAGTTCATGGTGCCCAACTTTGACGTCTATGCACTCGTCACCCTCCTTGGCAATCCCTTTAGCTTTCTTGTTTGATCATTTCCAAAGGAGAAGTGTCCCTTTGGCTTTGGAGAAGTGTCCTTCATTTTTGGCTGAGAGTCCCTCGCAAGGGCACCTGCCCTTCGGGGTCTTTCGGGCTCCTTGGTCCTGAAATCCTTCAGACAAAATGTTTGAAGGAATTCCTTCAAACATTTTGTCTGAAGGATTTATTCTGTCTTTTTTGCTTACTCCTTTTCAATCAGCTTTTCTTTCGCGGCTCTTCCTCTGAATTCCTTTGGGAAAAAAGTTTGAAGGAAATCATTTTTTGCCTTTGCCTTAGTCTTGTTTATTTCCATAAGAATTCTGACTTGCCTTGTTCACTTTTCAGAAGGAAAACTTACCCTTTTAGCCTTCTCTTTAATCC
Source organism: Torreya grandis (assembly GCA_037957365.1). NCBI lineage: Eukaryota > Viridiplantae > Streptophyta > Pinopsida > Cupressales > Taxaceae > Torreya > Torreya grandis. Next base: position 4,141,170 of record JARHVA010000424.1, on the reverse strand, counting down.
CTTTGAAAGTGTTCCCTACCCTCCGCAAGGGCACTTGGAATGGTCCATTTTGTGCCTAAGTATTGAGAACTTGTTTCTTTCTTGTAGAGTCTGTAGAAATCATAACTGCAGAGTCTGTAGAAATCATGCCTGCAGAGTTTGAAGAAATCATGCCTGTGGAGTCCATAGAAATCATGCCTACAAAGTCTGTAGAAATAGGCCTATAGAGTCTGTAGAAATAGGCCTATAGAGTCCATAGAAATAGCCTGCAGAGTCCGTAGAAATAGCCTGCAAAGTCCGTAGAAATCAGACTTGTGCAAAATCAAAATAATGAACTGGCTCAGAACATCAAGGGAAGAAGGGGAACTGATTTTGGCCTATTGGACCAAAATAGGTCAACAACCCAAATACACAAATTATTTCAAACACAGATTGACTCAGATTGGTTCAGGTTGACTCAAATTAGTTCAAAGTGACTCAGATATTAGAATACACAGATTTGCTTAGATATTCAAATACACATATTTGCTTAGATGTTCAAACACATGTTAAATCATATTTATAGGGTTCCATAACCTTATTAGATATTGGTTCACATCCCTAGACTGTGCATAGGGTTTTTGACATAATTCTAGGGTCAGATGATGACTATAGGGGCACATACATGGTACATCATCCCTGTACATATATAATTTTATACACATGGCACATAGTTATGTTACTCAAATATCAGGTTTGAGGGCATGATGTAAAGCATGTGTCCTTGATCTCATAGGTTTTCACCATATTACATAAATGAAATGTCACATTATAGCATTCTCTACATGCAAATTATCAAATTACACCTAGATTATCACTAGAATGCCCCCAAGGTTTCACTAGGTTGGGTCATATAAATGACTGCAACGGTTGATCCATAATTTGTCAACAAACCCATATTATGAAGGTCAAGTGACAGTCTCGACCTTTGAGTAGATTAATTCTTAGATTCAATTTACATACCAATGTGGGGGTAAGCAGGGCTTCTTTATCCATATTTATAGATACCTCTCATGACTTAGTTCGCATATCAAGGTGGGGATAAAATAGGGTTTTTTTCCTCAAAATTCATTTCATCACTCATATTCAATATGAGGATATCCACATTCTGGATTTCCTCTTCACAGACAATATTTCAGATATTGTCCACTTCTCTGGCCAAGAAGTGAGCCAAGCCTAGAGCACATCCATATTCCATATGAATTGATCACAAATGTAAGTGTAGGTATGCATTTTGTTTTTTATTTTACTCTAGCACTTCCATTTCATTGCATTACTAGAATAAAGGGGTCAAATGTACACACCCTAATTTGGTCAAGCAACCACAAGTACTATGTATTTTGTTACTCTTTCATGAGAAGGTCTTAGTGATGAATGTGAGTCTTGTTCGTTTGGTTGCTTTAGTTTTTTTTAATCTTTCTTATGACTTGTTTATTATATTTGTTGCACTCCCAATGGTCTTATGTCATCCCATCCCAGTCCCAAGGCCCCTACTGGCCTGTTTTGCATAGTTTTTACAAAGTTTTATGATCCCAAAATAGTAGCGCAATCCAGGACACTAGTGCAGTGTGTTATTGTCCAGTTCAGTGCTAGTGTCTAATGGTCACTTTTTTAGTGTGTTTTGGGTTTTAATCCTTCTCTTATGATTGTATCTTTCTTTTGCCTCTTGTCGGCTAGAGAACAAGGGTCTTACATTTAAATCAAAGTTACTTCTATATAAAGAGACTCACAAGGCATTTTACATCTATCACTTACTACTTTGACACATCATTACATAAAATCAGTCAATACTATAGCTCAACACATTGTATATTACTCAACAATCACACAAAGTTTTGCATGTTTGATCAAAGAAGGGTCTAAGAAAAAGTCATTCTAGTATACCATGCAAATTGATTATGCATGTTCCCTAAGGGGTAACTACATAAGATATGTGACCCCTATCATTGGGTTTATGCAATGATCAAGATAATAGGGGTTTTGCATCACATGATCATAATATCCCACAACCGAGTTTTTCTCTTCCTTTTGCATTTCATTTCATTTTTGTTTCATGTGTGTAGGTGTTCATTAGGTTTTGGAAAATATTTGGTAAAATAGTGACATAAACGAAGGATCAGGAGCTCAAACTTCACCTACAAGTCCTTGATACCCTCCCGCAACATCTGTGTAAGTCTCAAGCAAAGTTTCCACTGAAGGACATTGGCATTGTAACCTGGATTGCAGTGATATTATCCTCCCAATCACGCTACTATCTAAAGGCAATTTTCAACCCCAATTCAAGAACAAAATATTCATGGCTGATCTTCAAGCCTGTTCTAGTCTTCCTGACCTCTGATAATGCTTGTTCCACTCTAGATAAGTCAATTCACCAATTTTGCTTACATATCAAGTAAATTAGTTCTATATATCTATTTATAATATTTATCTAAATTTACCCCCATGCCAAACCCCTTTAACAACCCAGGATCTACATGTCTAAGTACTAAACTATTAAAATAATTATATAAATATTATTATAAAACTAACATACACATCTTAGATATATCTATGCAAAATATGTTGTTACATATCATTTTTGAGGGACCTATTCCACTAAAGTCAATTCAATATGATATAAGTGCCTCAAGATTGATATCTATCGACGTGTTTTACATATATTTATCTAAGATATGTATGCTAGTAGCACTTGTTGACCCATAAGGTAAAGGTAAATATTTATTATTCATAAAATCACATTTAATATAAATATTCAATGCAATATTAAAATGGGAAATATAGAGCAATAAATTTTTTGATATATATAAACAATATAACAAAAAGTCTATGATATTCAAATTACATGCATTTAATATTAAAATGGAAATTAAAGAGCAACACACACACACACACACATAGAATCTCAACAAAGTACTAAAGCTTTTTCTACAAACCCATGGTTTAGAAATGATCCCTGGATCTTATCCCCTTGCTGTTAAATATCAAGGTATGTATCACTTAACAAATACCTTACACATTACTGTTAAACACAATCCTACACAAGGCAAAAATGTGGTGTAGTGAGCTACTCAAAATAGTCAAATCATTTCTAAAAATGGTCAAATCATTCTAGTCAAATCTATATCCTGGACCGATTTGAAATTTCCAAGAAAATGGATTGTTGACACAGATTTTATTCAGAAGCCTAGAAGATCTTTATCTCTGGCTACCTCTGTTAAAGACTTGCCTAATAAATCTATAATCAAATTTTATTCTCATAATGGGTTAAAATATCATATGCAAGTTCTACAGTTACAATCATCTCAACCCTCTTGTAGTAATCCATGTCTGCATTTGAGAAAGATTCATGATCCTCATGTGGACTCTTTATATTACATTGATTGTCAAAAGATAATCAACCATCCAAATCAATCTAGTATCCATATGACTAAAAGAGATTTGGATCTAGAGAAAATGCTAGAGAAATATAAAAAAACTTATAGCTAAGGCTAAGAAATTTAATATGGAGAGAACATCGTCTGAAGAAACAGGCCATATCTAGAAAACTCTATTAGGAGACAAATCTTATATAGAGAAAGGTTTTCCAAAACTTGCAGTTTTCAATCAGTATTCTCTTGATGGCAAGTTTAGAGCCCAAATGTATTATTTAAGGTCTACAAATAAAAGCCTTGATCAGTCCATAGAAATAAAGTTGATGAACTGGAATAACTTGGCAACAATTTTTTTTAAAAACGAGGTCTTTGAAATACAAGAGAGTTTGTCTCAAATTTCAAAGCTGCTTAGAAGTATAGACTTATATCAAAAAAGAAATATCATTTAAACCATTGGTAACCTGCATGAATCCACTGCAACTCATCATACTCAAATCATACAAAAACTTGATGATTTTGTTACTAGTCTAAGAAATCAACACTAAATAGTATTTGATAGTTTATCTTTTGAAAATAAAGTTATTCAGCAAAATCCAAATATGGATAAAATACCGCCTCAGATAGAAGTCATTGAAAAACAAACTCAAATTCAACAAAGTATAAGTCAGATAAGTTCCATTTCATATAGTATTGATAGAGAAATGGTATAACAAGTTCCTAAAGTCTCCTCCATTCCAAAAATATTAGAGGTCTTGAGGAAATATGAACAACATCCTAGATAGATTGAACCATCCAAAGAGTCTATTGCTCTTTATGATGAAGATTATACTAAAAGCACTGAAACCTGGCAAGATGTACTTCAAATTCAAAGAGAATCCTTTAAAAAGGCTAAGGCTAAGAGTTTGCCAGACACAAAAAACTCTTTGGATAAATTTTTTTAGATAGGTATGGCTAAAATAGAACCTCATGAAGCAGAAGCATACTTCAATCCTGAAATTAGTTTTTCTTCTAGGCCTCCCCTAGATTCTCAGATAAGAACTATGAATCTACAACCATTCTTTTGGAAGTTTAATTATGAACCTCCAGAGAAAAGAAAAGAAATGATACATGTTATGTTATTTTAGGCAAATGTACAAATTTATGGTATGAAAAAGGATCCATTTACAGGTGTTCAACAGATATAAAATGGATTTATAGACAACATTAAAGAATGTTGGAATGCATGTGGTGAATCATTTCACACTGCCATTTATTCTCATGATCAATCAGTTTTTGTATTATGTAATGCATTTTTATCATAATTTGTAGGCACACTTGATAATGAGAAGGAAGCCAGTAAATCTAAATTCATGAAAGCATAATTATTTGACATGACAAGGATAGATGAATATATGTGCTACATGAAAAACTTGTTTTACAACACCAATGAAATATTTAATCCTACATACAAGTTTAGATATATTGAATCTTTTCCAGAGTATTTTGCAAATAAGTATAAAGTTGTCATGAAAGATGAGTTATCTACCATGTCTTTTGGTTGAATAAATCATAATATCAAAGTTGTAAATAATCAATTGTGTGCTGAAAGAAAAGCCCAAAAAGAAGCCCTCAAGTTCTATAAACAAATTGGAGCTAAATTTTGCAACACACTAGATGATAATTTTGGTTTTGGGTGCATAGATGCATATAAATATAGACATTATAGAAGGAATAAAAAGGACTATTCTTGCAAGTGCTCTACTCAAAAAAAATTCCAAGAAGAAAGACAATGGAAACCTAGATATAAATCTAAGAAAAAGAAATTCATTCCCAAGAGAATTTTTAGAAAGAGAAAACATGGATATCAAAAGAATCTTGTTAAATTTTTTTGTGCCAAGGAGATCATTATGTTAATAAGTGTCCTAATAAGAAGAAGGAATCTAGTAAAATAAATTTCTTAGAAATCCATGATTTGAATGAAGATGAATATATTTTGATTTCTGATGAAGAAGCTTTATATGAATCAGATATTATTTGGGATACAGATGAATCAGATAATCAGGTCAACATGAATTTTGTCAATAGTGACTCTGAACCAAAATCTTCAGATTATGATTCAGAGGTAGGTTTTCATATTCATATGATGTCAAGTTCATTTTTTGATGCACTCACTTTATCCCAACAACTTTCATATCTGATAGATAAGTATGATCAAACACCTGTATATCTGATTTCTACAAGAATGTCTATTCAACAACAAATTTCTACTTCAGAACAAAAATATCAAATGCAATTGACCAATGAGAAAAGGCAAAAAGAAGTTCTTACAAATAAATATTCTCATATGTTTCCTCATGAGCATTTTAATTCTAAGATTGACATAGCTTATCAGTGTGATACTTATGCTAGATCTTTCTGGCGTAAGAAAAGAATTCATCAGCTCCAGATTTTCTTGAGTAAAGCTTATAGAGAATTAGAAGAAGCTCTTGCTGATGAAGAGGCAAAATTATTTGAACAAGAATTGGTCCAAGTCACAAATGAGATAGAGTCTTATTTTGAGGAGGGGGAAAATAGTCATGAATTATAGAATAACCAAATCCATTAGATTTCTGCACACTTCACATATAATCTTATTTGCGAAATTTAGATTAAATGGAAAGATTTAAAGCCTTACAGTCTAGATGTCTTGCTAGACACTGGTGTAGATATTTCTCTTGCTAGATTTCATGTTATTCCTTCTGACATGTGGCAATCTTAAGTTAACATTCAACACTAAGACTGTTATATCAAAATTATCTGCATTGGTTCCAGTATAGTTTGGAGAATTTGTTTATATGTTTAAGGCTGTTCAGCGTGAGAGGCCCTCATATGACATGATGATAGGATCAGATAATTTTTCAAGCTTGTATCCTGTTACTATTTAGCCTCATGAAATCATTCTGGCTAATAAGTATTCTTTATACAAAAAATTCAAATATGAGTGAAGAATACCTCTTAAGGAAAATCCAAAGAAAGTTGTAGATACAAGATGGATCCAACAAAAAATAAATCTTTGTAGTGCTTGTATTGATCCCGTCATTGAGAAAATAAAAAAGGATTGTTGTTCAGAAAATCTTTTAGCCTTTCAGTCTAGAAAATTTCATGAATGTAGAATAGAATTGAAAATGATAAAGGATAAAAATGGAAAACATGTTGAGCCTAAGTTTAAAGCTCACCACTTAGGTATTTCTCTTAGCTTATGTGAAGAATGTTTAAAATAAATTGATCAATTAAAGAAATAATGATTAATTAGAGATTCTACTAGTCCTTAGGCATGCGAAGCTTTCTATGTAGATAAATGATCAAAACAAGTCAGAGGAAAGACAATATTAGTGGTAAATTATGTACCTCTGAATAAGTATGTAATCCCAATCCAACATCCTATTCCTTATAATATGAAATTGTTCAAAGAATCAATGGAAGCAAGGTATACAGTAAGTTTGATTTAAAATCTAGATTCTAACAGATACAGGTTACAAAGAAGGACAAGTATAAAACAACTTTTATCACTCCATCTGGACATTATGAATGGAATGTTCTTCCTTTTGGTTTAAAAACTGCTCCAAGTATATTTTAGAAGATGATGAACAAAATCTTTGCATCTCATTCTGAATTCATAATTGTTTATATTGATGATATTTTGGTATTCTCTAAATCTCCAAAAGATCATATAAATCATCTTTAATTTTTTTATCAAACTATATATGAAAATGGCTTGGTACTTTCTGAAAATAAGATGATGGTGTTCAAAGATGAAATTGAATTCCTAGGTGTTATCATAAAATCTGAAGAAATTGCTATTCAAGAACATATCTTAAAAAATATTAAGAATTTCCCTGATATTCTTATAGACAAGAAAATGCTTCAAAGATTTTTTGGTTGTGTAAATTGTGTAGCCGATCACTACTATAATATTGCTCAAGACAGACTGTTGCTCAATAAAAAATTATCCAAAAATCCTCCTGCATGGAATAATGAATGACTAAGGCAATGTAGAGAATTAAACAAAATTGTCAAAAACTTCCTCCATTATCTTTACCTGACAATGGTTTGAAGATTATAGAAGTTGATGGGGTGCAGTGTTAAAAGAAAAATTGGTAAATGGTATAGAAAAATCCTGTAGGTTTGCTTCAAGAAGTTTCAAACAAGCACAGAAGAATTATCATTCAAATCATAAAAAAAATTAGATGCAATAAAAGCTATTCAAGCTTTTATGTTCTTTATTAGATCTGAGAAATTCCTTCTTAGATCTGATTTGAATAATTTTGTGAGTATTTTAAATTCTTCTGATAATCTAAAAAAAGGTGCTACTAGCAGGTTAACCAAGTGGGCTACATTTCTATCAAATTTTGATTTTACAGTAGAGCATATTACTAGAAAAAGGAATTGCTTAGCAAATTTTGCATCCAGAGAAGCAAATTTAGAATATTCAGTCAGCATAGTTATGACAGAAATACGGGAATAATTTCATGAACATATTTGGTGATCAACTCCTTCAGTGGCAAATCAGTTGAAAAATGAAGCCAATGCTCTAGTAATAAAATCTTATGAAACTTCTATTGATCTTAATAATTCACATCTAGGATGGACATCACAGTTTCAAGAACCTAATGGTAAAAGATGGTCTTCAGTGATTGTGCTCTATCATGAAAATAACAATCCTAGACTGTGTGGACCCAATAATCTTTTCAAAAAAATTATACTAAGGCAAGGATTTGATTTTCTTATCCAATGGTCTTCTTTTTGGCCACAATATAACTTGACAAGGGAAACTTTTTGGTTATCTGATGAAATTCCAAATTATTTGAAAGAATTTCTAGACTATGTTCTTCCTCTCAAGGCATCTAAAGAACATGATGTGCATATTTCTCCAGATCAACTAAGGAATATTTTTATTGCTCTAAAGATTCCTTTCAGGATAAAATTTGAATTTTTTTCAATTCAGAATCATCAAAAAAATTTGCACAGCAGTTTGTTTTTAGCCCAATTGTTAACAGCTTTATGGAAAAGTTGTACCATTACCCATGAAGTTATATTTGCTCCTACACCTCCAGGTCATCTAGTTCATGTTCCATCAGCTATGTACCTTGATGACGATGATCATACCAAAGAAAATATGATATTCTCCCCATTTCCAGATCATCATTATGACTATGAAGTTAATCATTATTCCCCACAAGGAGAATATGAATTTGTTGACGATGACTAATGTACTTGAATGACTACTTACAAGATCTGTTCGTAGGTGTGAACATGGGCACGATATCCCTCTATATATTTTGTGAACCTCACCACTATCTAAAGGTAGTATTTTGTCAGTCGTGTTGATAGATGCTTTGTACTATTTGACAAAGCGTAGTGGATCCTTTTTCCCACTGCTTTATTATTTTTATTTATGTTTGTTGATATCACATCTTGAAGACAACCGTTGATCTCTTCTCTATCCATCTATAAATAGAGGAGGCTCTTTGTATTTCATTCAAGTTTTGCTAAAGATCAAAGTCTGAGTCTAGTTTATGTTTAAGGAAGCGTATGCTCTTTGCTTGCCCTTTCAGGATCTTGCAAATCAAAAGCTTTCTTTTAAGAAGTCCATCAAGTCTGTTTAAGTATGTCTCAAATATCTTTGGTATCCTCTGTGTGCTAAATATCTATCCTATACTCGTGTGCCTATGTGTGTACCCTTTTGGTATCAGAGAATATATATATAAAGGCTAAATATCTATCTTATACTCACGTGCCTATGCATGTACCCTTTTGGTATCAGATAATATATATATATATATATATATATATATATATAGAGAGAGAGAGAGAGGATACAAAAGATATTTGAGACAGACTTAAACAAACTTCATGGACTTCCTAAAAGAAATCTTTTGATTTGCAGGATCTTGAAAGGGTAAGCAAAGAGCATACGCTTCCTTAGACACAAACTAGACGCAAACTCTGATCTCTAAAAAAAATTGAATGAAATATGAAGAGCCTCCTCTATTTATAGATGGATAGAGAAGAGATCAACGGTTGTCTTCAAGATGCGAGATCAATGAACATAAATAAAAGCAATAAAGTAGTGGGAAAAAGGGTCCACTACACTCCACCAAATAATACAAAGCATCTATCAACATGGCTTACAGAATACCACCTTTAGATATTGGTGAGGTCCACAAAAGATAGAGGGATATTGTGCCCATGTTCATGCCTATGGACAGACTCTGTAAGTATTCATTAAATTACATTAGTCATCATCAACAAATTCGTATTCTCCTTATGGGGAATAATGATTATCTTCCGAGTCATAATGATGATCTAAAAATGGAGAAAATATCATATTTTATTTGGTATAATCACCATCATCAAGGCACATAGCTGATGGAACATGAACTAGATGACCTGGAGGTGTAGGAGGAAATACAACTTCATGGGTAACGGTAAACCTTTTCCATAGAGCTGCTAAATGTTCTTCCTTTTGATATGTGTGTGTGTGTGTGTAAACTTATATATATGCAATATAGCAATAAGTTTATGATATACATTTTATATTAAAATGACAAATAAAGAGCAACACACACACAGACACACACACAAAAAAAAAAAAAAAAACTAGTATAACAACAAGTTTATTATATACAACCTGTATACACGTGATCCTCTAACAATTGAAACCTTTGTTCTTCCTCTTTTCTTTTCTCTACTCTTTTTCCATTCTTCAATCTCTCAAACTAGTCATATGTGAAAGGGGGTGCTATCCTCAATCCATGTAATGAGTTGACATGTGATATAACAACAAATTTTAAATATTGTCTTTCTATATGTCCTATATCAATTATGGCTTTGTCAAGTGTTAAGCCATGCGATTTTGGATTATCAATCTCCATGATAATTTGAAAGGTAACTAACACACGTGACCCCTTTGTATAAAAGTGATTAGAATTGTGGTTGGAGTTTCACCAATCAATGGAATCCCTGTGTAGTTATCAAATTGAACCATTACATATGTAGGCGGTCCAAGGTGTGTCAGACTTGGTTTATATACAATGTTTTGAACATATCCAAGTGTGCCATTGACAGAACCTTCATCTATCTATAATTTTTTGGTGAGCACCAGCCTTGCACCAATAAAAATTAATAATTCAACTTCCAATTGTTCATCATCCAATCCCGCAACATTATTGTTTTGTCATCTAGTTATAATGCTTCAAACAACAGGTTGATTCAATGCATATAATTTTCTCTTATTATGTTGATGCACATTTGTTTTTATTGAAACTAAATGCATATGTTCGTTAAAATCCTCTTTTTCAACTATTTTAGATGAAGCATTTGTTCTAGACATTAACAACTACCAATCTTCAATAGTTGGATTTGCATCTCTTAGATTTGTTAGCAATTCTCAACATTGTGGTTGTTCTTCAATTTGACCTTGTTGTCTAAAAAATTTATCGAGTGTAACAACATATGCCATAATAACTTTTCTTACCTTGTACTTGTATATGGAGGTTTACCCATTACTAAAGGCAATTGTCCCGATTCCCCAACCAAAATCATATACCTTCCACCAAAAGCACATATCAATATTTTTTGGAAATGCTTGGTGTAACCGATAATCTATATTTTCAATCATCGTTTGACCTATTAAGTTTATCTCATCAATAAAAATATACCTAACATGTCTAATCTATTCTTGAAAGCTTGTTAACCTTGTTCCTTCTAATTTTTCAAAATATGAAACAGGCATTCACAAGGTTGTATGTATTGTTGATGTGCCAATGTTAAATGTTGCAACTCCTGTTCGAGCAAACAATAAAAGGGAACAATGTTGTGGTTGTGATAACTCTACAGGTGCTAGTTTAATCCATCTAATAAGATAATATTTCACTATTCTCATCATTATTTGCATTATCACATGCAACGGACATGTAGTTTGTCTTTGATTATAATGTCTAATAATTATATCAAATGCTATTTTTTGTTTCACTTAGGCTTTTCTAACAAAAATTGGTCTTTATTTCTTCCATAGCAAGTCATTTTATTTCACCATGCTTAAAAATTTAAGAGTTATTTTCAATTGTTCTTCACCCAAGATATTTGCATTCCAAAGTTATTTTCTATTAATATTTCTTCGACCCAACATACCAATCCTAGAAACATGTAAAAACTATTTTTGGTGTAGGACTGATATGATCTCCCACTCATGTTTAGTTGTATTTTGTTAGATAATATCATCATTTTCATACTTTATTCTCATTGAATGTCATTCTTTGTTTAAATGACCCACTCTATTTAAGAAGGATTATATTGAAATTGACCCCAATTATATCTCAATGTCATGCAATGGTTTGTCTAATAGTAACTATAACCAACAAAAATCCACAAATTTTTGACCATCTTGTTATGGAATGTTGAAAAAACTTATCCATACCCTCAAAATAGCACATGTTTTTCTTAGTTTCCATTTTTCTCCTCTACTAATTTTAGGATTATATATCCAAGATCTTATGGCCTCGACGAGTAGTACATGTTTTATCAAGTAAGGTCTATTAATGTACCCACCAACTATTGATTTTACATTTTTTCATTTTCATCATCCTCTTTTAATATTAATTTTAAAACTTTACATCCAACACTCAACATGTAAACACCCTAATTTGGTCAAGCAACCACAAGTACTATGTCTCATGTTGATCTTTCACATGAAGGTCTTGGTGATGAATACAATCCCTATTTTCATGGTCATTTTGAGTCTTTTGACCTTTGTTGTCTTATTTTCCCTATTTATGGCACTGTCAGTAGTCCTAGGTCACCTTCTCCCAGTCACATGAACCCCTATCCTATCTTACTTGGTTTTAGTTATGCTTTAAGCCTTAAGACACTAGCGCTATTTTAGGATAATAGCACCACATGGTGCTAGTGTCTAATTATGTCTCTAGTGACTGATGGGTATTTCTCCTACGTTTGCATCCCAACCCTTTATTGATCCTTCTCTTATGTTTTCTTATCCCTATTTTACAGCTTATCGACCAACACACAAAGTATTAAAATTAAAGTTCTTTCTATATAAAGAGACTCCCAAGGCATTTTACATATAACACTTAATATTTTTCACATAATTACATAAAATCAATCAATAGTATGACTCAATACTCTACAAACTACTCAGCCATCATATGTAAACATTGCATGCTTGATCAAATAAGGGCCTAATATAAATTCATTCTAGCATATCATGCAAGTTGATTATGCATGTTCCCTAAGGAAAAACTACATGCAATCTGAGACCCTAATATTGGGGTTAATGTAAGCAATGGCCAAGACAACAGGGGTTCTGCTCTACATGACTGTAACATCCCACAACCTAAATTTCCTCTTTTTTGTAATTGATTCAATTATTTCATGTATGTAGGTACTCATTAGGGTTTTGGAAGAGATTAAGCTAAAATAGTAACACATGCAAGCCCCAAAATGACACAGGGCCACCTATAGGACCTCTAGAGTCTCCCATAGCTTCCTTGAAATTTTTAGATAGTTTTTACAAGAGGGACACTAGCACCATAATTGGACACTAGCACCACATGGCACTACTATCTTGATATTAGCACTACTATCCAATACCAAATTTTAACAATAGTCATAAAATAAAATGTGTCCTCCTATTTCTCTAGCTTGTTTTAGTCCCCTGATTTATAGAAAAGCTTGTTTACTTCCAGATAAGTACTCTCTTTTCTCACTTGCTATTTTGGGAAAGGAAATTAAATTAATTATTTCCAATTTTTATTACATATTAACATCATGCTTAGCCCTTTAAAAACATAAGATATGCACCAAGTTAAGTCCTAAAAGGTTAAAACATTTAGTGAACCTGACTTACTTCGAATATTGCTTAAAACCCTAGTTTTGCCTAGGGTTAACCTTCTCCCAATTTTTGTGGACTAAATTAGGGTTACAAACTTCCATTTTTCTAATTCTTTGGTAGAACCTAGCTCATTTAATCAATCCTATATTAGGGTTTCATTTATTCAATATAATTTAATTTTTTGCACAATAAACCTCATTCAAAACCCTGGATCCACATACTATGTCTCTATACATCTAAATACTAGTAATTAGTGTTTCACTTGTAATCTTAGTTTATATTACACACTTGGTTCAAAATTTCTCAATTGTACATATACTTATGTTAGATTACATTCTATGTCTTATGTGTTTGTTATTCATTATTTACATTATCTTCTTTGGTAAGTTTAAAATGGCATCTAAGAAGTATTCTACCCCTCACCCAATTGATGATTTTTTGAAGTTCTCTCATAATTATAACAATGAATGGACAATTTTTCAAGATTGTACATTAGAGCATAATAATGACTTACAAATGATAATAATAGTAAAAATAGTAAAAAATTCATTACAAATGATAATAATAGGATATAGTATGGGCTCCTTACCAGGGTAATCTCCTCCTCAACCTAGGTCTGTGCCTCCACTTCCTCATATTGGGTCACACTGGCTCGTCATCTCCTTGAAATATTTATCTAGCTCAGACAAACAATTGCTCTCAACTCAAATTCTTAAAATGAAGTGACAAACTAATCAAATAACTTATTAAAAACATATTAATCAAATGTCACTTTATTAAGGTTAACCTTACGTACCAATTTCACCACCTAATACTAATTTCTTCCCAGCACGATATCTTGAGAACTGTAACTCCAATTTACAAACCATTTCTTGCACGTGGGACTTGACATCAATGTGCCATACCCTATATTGGTTAAACCAATATCCCAATCACTTTTAACTCTACAAAATGACAAAAATGATATTATCATAATTAACTTAATATAGACAAAATATTTATCACCTTACCAATATCAACAATCAACTCTGTCACAATAAATAAACTATTCAAACTTAAAACAACATCACACCCACTACTTAACACCAGTACAACTGATCATCACCACTTTTGGTTAGACACCCTCACCAGAGTCTCGGCTCTCTCACCAAAAGGGGGGAAAATACACATAGATTGATTTTGATATATAGAGGTTCATACACATCGATTGCTTCATACATATAGAGGTTTATACACACAGACTACTTTAGATATACAAAGGTTCATATAGACACAAGACTACACAAATATTTAGATTCACAGGTTCACAAAAATATATAGTTTACTTAGATACAAATTTAGACACATAGGTTTACACAGATATTTAAATTCATGTGTTCACATAAATATACAGTCTACTCATATACAAATTTAGACACACAGTTCTACATAAATATCCAAATTCACAACTTCACACAGATATATAATATACTCAAATACATATATTCAGACACACGGGTCTACACATATATTTGGATATTCAAGCACACATGTCTACTTAGAAATATAGATGTTCAAATACATAACTACATTACTCAAATACTAGGATTAAGGGGCATGATGCAAATCACACATCCTTGATCTCTATTTTTAGATTATTAAGTGACGCCCTAATCATCACCAAGATGTCACCAAGTTTGCACCAATTTGGGTCACAAGACCATCTATAACGATTGATCCATATCCTTCTACCAAACCCAATTTACATACCTAGATTTTGTTTAGATACCAAAGTGGGGGCAATCAAACTTTTTTTCTCCACACATTCAGTTTATATATTCAAATTTAGTATGTAGGGCAAAACAAGGTATTTTTCCCTCATGATTCAGTATGGATATCAAGGTGGGGGCAAAACAATATATTTTTCCCTCGTGATTCAGTTACCATTTAAATTCAGTACAGAGGACATCCACACCATGGAGTTCTTATTCACATATTTCATTCTAGTTCATGTCCACTTCTTTGGCCAAGAAGTGGGCCAGGTCTAGAACACATTCACACAAGTGAGTGCATGTTAGCGTTCCTCTTTTTTTAACTCTATTACTTTCATTTCATTGTATTACTAGAATAAAATGGGGCAAATATAAACACCCTAATTTGGTCAAGCAACCATAAGTACTATGTCACCTATTGCTCTTTCACATGAAGGTCTTAGTGATGAATATGGTCCCTATTCGCATGGTAATTTTAAGTCTTTTGATCTTTCTTATTTATTATTTTCCCTATTTGTGGCACCACCAGTAGTTATAAGTCACCTTCTCCCAGTCACAAGGATCCCTAGCCTGTCATGATTGGTTTTAGCTCTACTATAAGCCTTAAGACACTAGCACCATTTTTAAGATAGTAGTGCCACATGGTGCTAGTGTCCAATTATGGCTCTAGTGTTTGACAGGTATTTTCTCCTATTTTTGAGTCCTAACCCTTTTTTGAATCTTCTCTTATGTTTTTAATCCCTTTTTTACAACTTGTCTGCCAACGAACAAAGTCTTATTTTCAAATCAAAGTTATTTCTATATACAGAGCCTCACAAGGTATTTTGCATCTAGTGCTTACTATTTTGGCACATAATTACATAAAATGAATGAATAATACAACTTAATATTCTACATACCACTCAACCATCACATTTAGACATTGCATGCTTGATCAAAGAATGGCCTAAGCAAAAGTCATTCTAGCATACTGTGTAAGTTGATTATACACATTCCATAAGGGATAATTACATGTGATCTAAGACCTCTAGCATTGGGGTTAATGTACGCAGTGGTCAGGATAACAAGGGTTCTATTCCACATGATCGTAACAACCCATAACCAAATTTTTTCCTTCCTTTTTGTATTTGATCAAGTTGTTGTTTCATGTGTGTAGGTGCTCATTAGGGTTTTAGAATAGATTCAACTAAAACAGTGACACAAGCGAGCCCTCAAATGACATAGAACCACCTATAGGACCTATAGAGCCTCCTTCATCTTCCCTCAAAGTTTCAAATAATTCTTACGAGATGGACACTAGCGCAATAATTGGACACTAGCACTACATGGCACTACAGTCCTGATATTGGTGCTACTATCCAAGACAAAATTTCAACACTAGTAAAAAAATGAAAGGTGTCTGCCTATTTCTCTAGATTGTTTCAATTCCCTGATCTACAGAAAAGCCTATTTACTTCCATATATGTACTCTTTCTCTTCTCACTTACTATTTTGGGAAAGGGTAATTAAATCAATCATTTCCAATTTTCATTCCAGATTAACATCGTACTCAAACCTTTAACAACATAGGATTTACATTGAGTTAAGTCCTAAAAGGTTAAAACACAATGATATAAATACTCCACTACACTCCATTCAAGGAAGTTAAGCAATATGTGATATGTCTACATTGCCCCCATATCCCTTTCAACAATTGTTTCAATTAACATATGTCTATACACTCATGCGGTAGGTTACTCTGGGTTTTCAACATTTACAAGTCACATCAACATTTGTTCATATGTTTCTTAACTTCTTTGTTTATGTAACATACTTTGCAATGTAATTTACATCAACATATTTTGAGAGTATTGGTTTCCACCCTACATTTACACATCATTAAAACACAATGATTATGAGTGTTCACATGATAATCATTCCTTTTTGGCTCATATTATTTATCCCCTTTCTCTCCATCAATGTATAGTTTTGATCAATCGAGATGTAAAGGCCAAAAGGCATTGTATCTACATCAAAGATAATTTAATGTTATTATTCATATATAAAAAATGCTTAATACATATTTTTAAAATAATACGTCTTAACTGAGAAACTTCATTCCTCTTTTTTTCCATAGGTAAGCCCCATCTTTACACATGGTATGACGCTCCACACAATTAACCAATTCTTCATAGTCTTGTTCTGGATCTATTTGATTAATATTGAATGTGTTCTTCAAACATGTATGCGAACTCAAGTTGTGTATTCCATGTATCACACATGAAATCATATTCATTTATACTTTTATAATAGTTACTTTATGATATTTTATGCATGGTGAGTGCAGGTAGAAATTTAGGTGCGATCGCAAGTAGTAATGATAAGGATACATAAGGAACTATGGGTTCAGGTGGGTCTCGAGGCCCCAAATTCAATAAAGGAGGTGGTTCTATTTTCCCAGCTTTAGCTGAGGTTCTCATAGTTAATTTTGAAGATAGTGTCTTGGATTTGGAGATCAAAATTCTCAAGGAGAGGGTTATGCTCTGCAAATTCATTAGATATTGGCCTAGGGTTTCCATTTTAAAGAGTTGGCTTGTGAAGAACTGGAAAGTCTCCAAAGTCAAGCTCTTCCCTCAAGGCTTATTTTAAGTTACTTTTGATAGTGTTACTCATAAGGATGACATCTTTCAAGGTGGCCCTTAGTTTCTTGGTCATGTTGGGATGTTCACGAAGTCCTAGGAAAAAATCTTTGATCCCAAATTATGGACTTGAACAAGGTCCCAATTTGGACCAAGCTTTATGGGTTGCCCTCTAAATTTTAGAATGAGGAGATTTTCAAACTTATTGGAAACTAGCTTGGGGAATTTATATGTTTATCAAACCCTCTAAAGAAGCTAGTCTTGCGATTTATGCCAGGTTCTGTGTTAACATCAATCTCTCTAACCCTCTTCCTTTGTCTCTTCAACTCAAATTGGACACATGGGAATGAATTCAAGAGATTTACTTTGAAAATGTTCCTTTTTCGCTATTGTTTTTGTCACTCTCATGGACATTTTGCTAGATACTGTCATGATCAAGAGCCTTTGCATGTTTTAGATAATGAGGTTTCAAAGAACAAAGGGAAAAAAGAAATAAAGGGGCTAAATTCAAGGCCAATTCTTTCACCAAAGCCCCCTCAATACAAAAGACTGATGTATCTAATTAGTTTTCCCTTCTTGAGGAGGAGGTTGTTACTGATGCGTAGCTCTGCCCTGCTTCAGAGATGAATCTAATAGTCTCGATTGAGGAAGATATTATGCCCCTCACAACATCTTCCCCTCTTGACATGAAAGATGGGGAAATTTTTAGGTCTGAGTATGATTTAGACATGGACAAGCAAGTGGTGGATGGAGAAGAAAACCTGTCTCAACTCCAGATAAAGCAACTTTTTCCAAGTATGTTAGATGTTTCATCTCTTGCTACCAAATCAATTCAAAGCGAGAAAAACAAAGCTGGCAGGCCTCCTCTTTCCAATTCTAGGAACTTGGAGGCCTAAAATAATATTGGAAAAGGCAGTCAAAAATAAATCTCTGAAATGTTGACAAAATAAACTTAGAATCCCAACTCTCTCAATGAGAAGGACAAAGGGAGAAAAAATCTTAGTGCATGCAAAATTCTTAAAAAGAAAACATTTTTTTTGGAGGGGAGAAGCCCCAAACCCGTAGTAGCAATGGGAAAAAACCATCTCAATGATCATTATCTCCTGGAATATGTACAGGCTCAACTCCTCACAAAAACAAAGATTGTTGAAGTAGTTAATTAAGTCAAAGGTACCGAATTCGGTTCTTATTCAAAAAACCAAAATGGAGGAAAATTTTTGTCAAGAAGTCTTCAAAAGATTCTATAAAAATTGTAAGTGTATTTCTAAAATCTCCTCTGGCTCCTTGAGAGGACTTGCTTTAGCTTGGAATCCTTTTTCTCTTTCTAGCACTTTGACTAATGATTGTGCCAATTGGCAAGTGGCAAAATTCTCTATGAATGACTCTAATCAATCCTTCTTTCTCACCAATGTATATGGCCCTAACTCTTGTTGGGGTAGAACTTTGGGCTGGTTATCTCTCAAAAACATCAAGGCTCTATATCATTCTGATAAATGGATCATAGGAGAAGACTTCAACACTACAGCCTCCCCATTGGAAAAATCTAGAGGAGTGGGTTCTTTCTTCCTATTTGCGCACTTCCTGACATCCTTCATCGAAGACATTTCTATTTTTGATCTTAGGCCCAAGTCAAGAGAGTACACCTAGAAAAATAGAAGGATTGGTGACACTTTCATTGTAGAAAGACTTGATAGATTCCTTCTCAACATGGATTAGATTCAATAAGAATGCATTCTTGAATCAGAAATCCTTCTGGAAGCAGGTTCAGATCAATGGCCTATCTACTTGTCTATTTCTAAAGCCACACCTCCTAATCATAGACCCTTTAAATTTGAGCTAATATGGCTTAAAAAACCCTATCTTGTAGACAAAATCAAATCATGGTGGGAAATTTTTCTCTATGGCACTCACTAATATAGATTGGTTCAAAAATTGAAAAATCTCAAAGCTCATTTAAAAGTTTGGAATCAGCTTACCTTTGGTTTTCTCTCAGACCAAAAAGCTCTTCTTCAAGATAAAATTTTTGATTTAGAAAAGCAAATCTAAAGATTTGGATTAACCAATAAACTAAAAACTGAGGAGACTTTGTTCCTATATGACTAGAATAAATTACTTCTTCAAGAAGAAATTCACTGGAAACAACAGTCTCCAGTCAAATGGCTCAAAGAAAGGGTTAAAAATACAAGCTTCTTTCACAAAAGAAGAAATTTCAATAGAATCTCCAAAGTAACTACTCTTGTTGGATTCACTCTCTTTGAAGAAGTCCAAATAAAAAAAGAAGCAGAAAATTATTTCAAATCCCTTATCTCTAAATCTGATCTTAACACATCTTTGGCTCAAAATGAAATTCTCAGCCAGATTCCCTCTCTTGTATCTATGGCTGATAATACCTTCTTAACAATGACTATCTCTGAAGATAAAGTCAAGACAACTGTCTTTTCTTTCAAGCCACATAAAGCCCCTAGTCCTGATGGCTTTCCAACAAGGTTCTTTTAGCATTTCTGGGATATTGTGAGCCATGATGCCATTGCTGATGTCTAAGAATCGAGCACTAACAATCAGGTTCTCAAGTCGATGAATTCTACTTTCATTGTTCTCATTTTAAAAAAAGAGGATGCCAAGTATTTTGATTCTTATAGACCCATTTGTTTGTGCAATGTAAGCTACAAAAACATTGCTAAAGTTATGGCTAATAGACTCAAGATTATCTTACCTCAGATTATCTCCAAAGAATAAGGATGGTTTATTGTTGGAACGCAAATCTTGGATGGCATTATCATTGCTCACGAACTAATTCATTCAATATCAACCCAAAATAAAAGCAACATGTTTATCAAACTTGACATGAACAAGGCCTTTGATTAGGTGAATTGGGATTTCATTCTTGCCATCATAAACAAGTTTGGTTTCAGTCAAGCTTGGAAAAATGGGATTTATAGCTACATCAATTCCCCCAAATTCTCTGTTCTCATCAACTACAAACCAGCTAGCTTCTTTGCTTCCTCTCATGGCCTCAGATAAGGAGACCCTCTATCTCCTTGTTGATTATTGTTGCTGAAGCATTAAGCAGGTGGCTCACCCACCTTAAAGATACAAAACTGTGAAAGGTATTTTGCTTGCTTATAATGCTCTAAGAATTTCTCACCTTCTATTTGAAGATGACACTGGCTTCACTGGTATGACCACCCTTGAAGAAGCAACCTCTTTCATTCAAGCTCTTGTGCTCTATGAAAGGGCCTTAGGTCAACAGCTCAACTCTGAGAAATCAAAGATTTTAATTTTTAATATTAACAATTTTATTCAAGCAGCCATTTGTAGGATTCTCAACATCTCTTAAGGATCTCTTCCTTATTCTTATATTAGAATACCTCTCTTTTCTCGTAGAAACTCTTTAGATCTTTGGAAATTAGTAATTGATAGAACCGTGCGCAAGATGGAAGGATAGAAAGGCAAGTGGGTCTCATTTTCTAGAAGAATCCAACTTATTAAATCTTGCTTTCAAGCTATGCCTATATACATGATGCCTATTCTTTCTATGCCTAACAAAGTGGAGAAATATCTCAAGTCCACTCAAATAAAATTTCTCTGGGGAGGTACTGATGACATTAAAAATTTGAATTTGATCAAATGAGTAAAAACCTATCTGCCGCGTGTTTGGGGAGGCCTTGGATTTAGAATCAACAAATTCATGAATTGGGCCCTGGATGCCAAACTTGTTTGGAGACTGTATTCTGAAGATTCATCTCTATGAAGCATCATTCTTAGGTGTAAATATCTTGATAATGTGATCCTAAAAAAGGATTTTCACAACCAACTCTTTGCACAAAGGTTCTCATGCCTATAATCTAATGATATAAGCAAGACACATAATCAAGACTTTACTTAGATGGAATGTCAGAAAAGGTAGCAAAGCCAATTTCTAGACTGATACCTGGATTCTACCTTATCCCCTTTCAAGCATCAACTCTCTTCAAAATCTTTGTACCTGGTGTTCTTCTCATGCGAGAACTTGGGTGTTTGATTATTTCAATATTAGTAAAGATGGTTGGTTAGACTTGCAAGTTCTTGAGCATCTCAAAGAAGAAGAAAATAAGTTACAAGAAACTCTTCAAACTTTCCACTTCTCCAAAAAAGATGACACCCTTATCTAGAGAGGATCTAAATCTGGCAATTATTTTGTTAAAGAGGGTTACACAATATTTTCTACTCAAGATGCTCAGTTTCTGGAGCCTTTTCCTTCTTCTACAATATGGAATAAACATCCCAAGGCTAATTCCTATTTATGGATTGCTTTTTGGGACAAAATTCTCACTGTCAATAATCTTAGAAAGAAAGGCTTTCAGGGACCTTCAAGATGTATCTTATGCTACTCTCAAGAAGAAAGTACCAACCATCTTCTCGTACATTGCCATTTTTCTTTGATAATCTAGAAAAAATTTCTGTTATGCTTCAATTGTAATTTGGTTTTCCTTGACTCTCTCAAGGAGTTAATTCTTAGTTGGAATCTCAAAATCAACTCTCCTATATTCCAACAAATCTGGAATTCTCTTCCAACCATCATATGCTAGAATATTTGGCTTGAAAGGAATAGAATAATTTTCAAAGACACCAGTCAAAATGAATTCAGAATCATTGACAAAATTTTGAAGACCATCT
This sequence comes from Torreya grandis, assembly GCA_037957365.1. Taxonomy (NCBI): domain Eukaryota; kingdom Viridiplantae; phylum Streptophyta; class Pinopsida; order Cupressales; family Taxaceae; genus Torreya; species Torreya grandis. The sequence continues at coordinate 4,118,888 of JARHVA010000424.1, read as the reverse complement.
AAGAACTACTATTTTGTTGGCCTCCCATAAATGGCAATATTACTCCAGTCGATAATCATCTTTTTGAAAACTGGAATGACACCATTACTGGTCTCCTTGATAACAGGGTCAAAGCAAAATTAGAAAAAATAGGAGAGATAATTGGACTCCTCTGTCTAGCCTTAGGAATAAGGTTAACTTTGATGGCGTAGCTAAAGGTAATCCTGGTATGGCAAGTCTGGGGGACATTCAAAGATTTTAGGGGTAATTTCTTGCTCAGAATTAGTAAAGCACTTGGCTCCTATTCCAACAATGTTGTTGAAGCCAAAGCTCTATGACGTGGCCTATCTTTAGTGATACAAAAGAATTGGTTTGATTTGGAAATAGAAAGGGACTCAAAAATCATCAATGAAGCCCTCTCGAATGGATCTATGCACAATTAGATCTTAAAGGATATTATGGAAGATTGCAAGTCTCTATGTAACATTTTGAAGACTTACTTCCCCTTACACATATTTCGTGAAAGCAATATGTTAGCTGACCATATGGCTAATGGTGTCACCCTCAACCACCCAAAACAAAGCCTCCATATGACCAACACTCTCCCCAAAAGATCTAAGGCTTGGAGGATTGCATAAAATGATTTAAATAACCACCAAATTAATGAAGATCATCATTAATCAGTCGGGGTCTGATTTTTTGGATCTATGGAACATGCTAATTAATTATAGGTAGTGGATAATGATTGTTTTTGGGAGGTGAAAACATCACACGTGTCTCACGGCATGCTATATACCTCTATCTGCACCCCGCCTTGGGCATTCTACACCCTTCTCTACTTTACTCTCTTAGATCTACAGTGATATCATCTCTGGTGATATGGATTTGGGAGGATTAGGCAGTAAGCGTCCCAGGCAGGCCAAAAGTAAGACCTCTATTGTTAATTTGGTTAATGAAATTAATAACAATTTGCTACATAACTATTCCTTAGAAGATGTTCATTCCTCCTTTTTGGGCCTGGTGAATGATCTAAAGCTCTGCCATATGCTTGACTCAGGCTCCCTCCTGGATCAAAAGACTCACTTTACAACCTAGAAGGCACTGGATTTTTGGCAAAAAACCCTACTGGAAGGTGTGAAGGATGAAAAGTTGCTAAAATGGATGGCTACAAATATGCTTCATGCCCAACTTGTTATTCATATTGGTAGCAATTACTTGATGGATTTTGTGGAGGCAGTGATCAAAGCTATGGAAAAATATCGGTCAGTGTAATGCTCACTTTGACACCCTCAAAGTTGCTCAACTAATTAGAATTCAGACTGTTCTCTTTAGTGCTAGCAATTCTCTTGTTGTTCATGAAGATGTGGATCATTTCAGTCATCTGATGGACACCATGCTTGATCAAATTTGGATTATGATTAAGGCAATGGTTAAAGAAAACATCCTGTAGCATAGGAAGCTAAAGGCAATCTGTGAGAGGTTGGGCATTATGCATGACACTGGGGAAATTATCCTGGCAAGCTCCTTGGCTGCTATCAACCTGGAAGAAGAAGTTCGTGATGCTGGCAACAATGCTAATATTGTTATCTCTGATGAAGACTAGTTTTTGTTTCTAAGTAGCTTAGAGCTCCTTGCTCTTTTAAAACTTTGATACTCCTACTGTATCTACCAAGGTTTTTGATAAAATATTTTAAATAGATGGGATTTGCCCTTTTTGTTTTGACTTATAAAAAAAATAGTTACTTTTTATAGAAGGCAAGCAAATTATTAATCATTTCTTACCTTTATGTTTCTTTGATGTGCATCTCCATTAAGATTCAACATGTATAATTCCATCAAAATAATTTTTGGAAAATTCAACTTGATCTTTATTTTTCTAATCTAGAGTGTCCATATCTCTCCGTCCAATCATAAGAAACCACGCATAGGGGAGACCCTCTATGTTGCCATTCATATCTACACCAAAAATCTTTTACCTTCATAAACTTTTATAATATCTCTTTTCAAAACATTGTAATTTGAATGTGCATATAATAAGCAGCTATATATGGGTGGTCAATTATGTTTTGTTTTCGCCATCTTTATGCTTCGTATGGAGCGGTAGGTGGGGTTCCTGGGATCAGTGCATGGAGGTCTGGCCAATCCCTATTTGTTACACTTAAAGTAAAGAAGATGGTTGGTGTTCTAATTTGATGCAGTGGGTCGATTAGTTCTACATGAAACTTTGTCCAATAGGAACATGTGCCTCGTAATATAGTTCCATATCACATCAAGTGATCAAAAAGATGAGATTCTGACATATTATCCATGTGTTCACGTAATTCATCAATTGTTGGGTAAATATTGAAGGCTTTTCTTTACAAATATTACCGACGAATTTTGTGCTCGATTTTACATCATCCCATTCATGGCAAGATATCTAAATTAGGGTGTGTCCTAAAATAATTATCTCGATATCGAATCAGATGTTTCACATATTCATGTAGATGTACACATTTTAGTCATGATTCTAACCAATCACACCTTCCATCAGGGAATAAAGTTGGGAAAGCCATGTCTAATAAACCTTCCATCACATATGCATTCAGTAGAGATGTATCAATTTTTGGCCAAGCTATTAGTTCACTAGGATTCGTATTCGGATTGTTTACCCATGCTCGAATCACTTCCATCTCTATCAGGGAATTTGGTGGTTTGGTGGCCATCGATGATGTGTGATCTATAATATTTCTTTTATCTGTGTCAAGTATTAAACCTAGAAAAACATATTCATTGAAATATGTATTAAACTCCATGCCCACAAAATTCAATTTTTCGAAGACATTTGTAGACTTATTGGGTGAGATATTTTTAGTGTTTTTACATCAATCTTCACATCTCTATAGAACTTATTATGTTCAATCTCATATATAAGTGCATTATATACTCGATCTTTATTCACATTAAATTTGTAAGTAGTTCCACATTGTTGCTTTCTCCGTACTATGATAATCGGAAGATACAAAATATGACGTGGTAACATTTTTGCAATTTCCTTGACTTCTTGTGGAAAACAAATGTTATGCCATTTGTATTTTTATTGCCCTCTAATTGCATGGGTTACTTGAAGAATTGGATTCACACGAGTCATCAACATCTCTTCCACTTGGGTCAAATTTGCCAATTTAGGTGGCTAGGGCCCATGATCCATGTTATTAGCTTTAGAGAACCAATGAACACCTTTCTCTTATTGGCATCTACTACAAACATGCCCTTCCGGATCTTGAAGAATATTCATTTCAAGATAACACTCTTGAGAAATATAATGTACATACGTGGCGAAGCAAGTTTGTCTAACTCACGTTGAAACAATAATTGTATAATCTTGAATCTATCTCAACATTCCATTTCGATAAAGTTTTTTATGTTATCTATTTCCATTGGGATTAATATTTTTTTTTGGTTGATTTCTTTCGGACCCTTGCATTTCACTTGGTCTTTTCTCTTGTGGGGATTCACTATTTTGCAAGTTATTCTTGTTCTTATTTCATTCGAGTGATGATTTGAGTTGCAAATCGGATGTTGATCCTTGGCACGATTAAATAAGCTCTCATAACATCCTCATCCACCCTTAAAAATAGAAAATGACCCATCAAAGATGCTACCACCCTGCAAGATGTAGACCCCTTTACAATGGGTACAGAGCATGTAAATCCACTGGTTGCCTTGAATTTGGGTCTGGGGTACAATGTCCCTTGAAATACCCTATCATCGCTGCTCGCCATCATCACTTAGATCACTTTAAAATCTTTCACCATTTACATTGTTTGTATGTATACCTTTGCCCTTCCCCAATATTTGACAATTGCCCTTGCTCACTGTGAAATGAAACATCTCTTTTTCGTACAATACATTGCCACATCGTATAAAGAAACACAACTTCAAAATATCAATATCACCTTCACCAAAAATTCAAAAGTTTTGTTATTTAACTCTTTATACATAAATATTAAAATGGATCAATAATTATAATAATTTATACACCTTTACCTTACATAACCTCATTATAAGAAAACAAAATATTACCTCTTTTACTATAACCTACACCTTTAATACAAGTGCCAATATAATCAAATAAAAAAATTAAATCCCTTTGAAATTGCCATTGAACTTCCAATTGACTTGGGTTGGATAAACTTTTTCTTCATTTTATTAAAATAAATTTTATTCTGAGTTGTTGAATCCAGCTAGATAACACTACTATGTTAATAAATGAATTAAGTTGTTTAAGATTAAAAAAAAATATTTTCCGGGATTTAATATAAAAATACAAAAAAAAATATTTAATATACAATATTTTTTTTACGGACATTAACCTACGGACAACTTACTCTCTTGAGATGCACGTTAACCTCTTTCCCTCATCATGAAGTCATGATCCAGTTGAGGTAGTAAAGCTTAGATAAAACAAAAATTCAGGTTCTAATAAAGGTTATTTAGTTGTTTTTAAAAAAAAAAAAAAGTTTTGATGGAACATTTTCCATAAATGTTTGTACGTTTTTTCCTGCTCTCCGGACCACCGGATGACACCCCAAGCCATTGATTAGGTACCTTCTGCTTTTTCCTTTTTACGAGGAAGCTTCAACTGACTTATAGAATCATATCGATAAATTCAGCGCATGGAGAGCTTAATGGCAGACACGGAGCCAGAAGTTTATGATGCCTATTTGAGTAACGTTTTAATTTTTTCCTTTCCATTTCCATATCGGAAGATACCATCATTTGCTTCTCTGCTGTACAAAGAATTGCAGGTAAGCTTACGTCTACTGGGTTTTTTTTTTTTGGCCGAATCGTTTGAGATATAAATGTAGACAGAGTTTTCAAGACAATATATATCTGTAATATGGGTAGAGAAGTGAACTGTTAGACTGCAAAATTACAATTAGATAACAGGGCATGTTTTCCGGATACTTTTCTCACAAATGGTTAAACAGTTTATGAAGTGAATTACAGTTATTTTGTCCTGATGTTTAGACACAGAATTCTTGTTTAAGTATGATATACCCACAAAAGGGTCTGTTTCTAGTAGTGGGTAAAGTAAGGTGGATTATCTGTAAATAGCTTCTGTGAGTGGAAAGTAATGAGAATTTTGAACACCAGTGCTTGAATTGAAAGGCATTAAAGGATGAGTTATCTAACATATTTTTGTGTTCAAAAATACTGGTTGCGTAGGATTTAAAAATAGTAACGAGAGATCATATTAAATTGTAATGAATGATAGTGGAGTAGACTGGGAGTCTGGGCTGCTCCTCTGTTACCAATGACTTACATTTCTATTACTGGTTGATTTTATGTCAGAATTATTTGAAGAGACTAAAATAAAAAGGTTAGGGGAGCTTATAAACCTAAATCAATCAGAAAAGGAACAGGGTTCTTGAAAAAACAATCCCACCCCTAAATCTTTGAGAGCTTGAAACAGCTGGAACACTCTGTGGTCTAATAGATAGATTGGTCTGTAGATGCCATTATAATCATTTCATTTCAGTTTACTTTAAAACAACTTTCAGTAGTAATTTAAGGTATATTTGTACTAAAAGTAATTCAATTGGAGAAAAAATATTCAGAAGGTACATTACAAATCTTTGGAGATAAATTTCAAATTGTCATATTTTTATCTATAGAAAAAATTTCAATATTTGTGCATTTATAAATTGACATTCGGTAAAATATCTTTTTATAAAATAAGAGTGAGTGCGAGAAACTTCCAACTCCTCCTTTTCACCCACTCAAACATTTTACCTAAAAATTTATTAATTTCTTATTTTTTTGAAAAAGATAATAAATTTCCCTGTTTCTATGTTTTTAATTTTTCATGAAACCCCCCTCATCATAAAAATTAGGAGTCCTTATTACCTTTATGGAACCTTTGCTTAAGGCTATGGATTCATGGAGGGGGCTTACTGAAATTTCTTAATAGAGGTTATTGAAAAAATTTAGAAACCTTTGAAAATTTAGTGATTTTATAGATTTATAATTTTTCTATGCTCATAAATTTTAAGTGAGATATTATTAGATGCAAAATAAGTGGCCTAAACTTTTATCATATCTTAAAATGTCAAGCAAAATATTATTAAAGATGTTTTGTGAATAAAAAGTTGTTACATTCCCCAAAGAAATTTTCAACATCATTTTTAATAAATTTAAATTTGTTAGTAAAAAATGTTGGACTCCTTTCTTTAAAAAAATCATTAATTATATTGTTTAAACTTTAAATATAAAATTAATCTCAAAATAAAAATAAGAGCTCAAGCCCCTCCCATAAAACATCTTAAAATTAAAAAACAAAAAACAAAAAACAACATACTCATATCATGCCCCCTCCTTACTGTTGACAATTCTTCCACAGGTCAGGATTGTCTCTCGCCATTCGGAAAATTCACGTCTCTAGCCAAAGAAGAAATAATACATAGTGTAAGAGGTAGACGAATTGAAATAACTCATTTGCAAAGGACTTAAGTCTGCAGGAAATTAAACAAGGATAAAGGACCAAGGAGGAGCCAGAAAATCAAAAGGGCAGGGTTAGAAATGGCACAAAGCAATGAAAAAACAAAGGAAAGAGCCTACAACAAAGGAAGTAATTCGTTTGGACTTTTTGTCTGAAGGAATACTCTAGAGAATTACAAAGGAAAGACCTGCAGCCTCCCTAAAGGTCTGCCAAAAGCAAGAAAAGACCAAGGAATAATTCCTTCGGACTTTTTGTCCGAAGGACAGGCTTCTTCTTTAGTCTATTTCTCCGAATTTCTTCGGACTTTTTGTCCGAAGGAATTCCTTCGGACAAAAAGCCCGAAGGAATCAATCCTTTGTCTTTTGTCTTTGCCTTTACCTTGTTGGCTTTATTCCACGTATTTATCTTTTCTTCCTTGTAATTTCTTGTGGTTTTCTGACTTCTCTCTTGGATTTCTTTGGACTTTTTGTCCGAAGGAATTCCTTCGGACAAAAAGTCTGAAGAAATCCGAGAGAGAAGTCATAAAACTTTCGGAGAAAAAGTCCGAAGAAATTCAGAGAAATAGACTAAAGAAGAAGCCCGTGGAATAAAGCGGACAAGGAAAAAGAGCAAAAGGAAACCTTCAGACTTTTTGTTCGAAGGATTAATGTGGAAAAGTTGCTGATCACAAAGCCCACGGAAATTCAAAGGGGTAGGTCACGCAAAAAGCCCGACAAAATAAACCCGACAAAGGAAAGTCCAAGCAAAGGAAATAACAAAGGAATATATCCTTCGGGAAAAAGTCCGAAGGAATTCCTTTGGAATTTTTGTCCGAAGGAATACTTCAGAGGATAAACAGAGACAAGGACAATTCAAGCAGACAATTTGTTCGAAGGAAATCATTCGGAGAGAGTCCAAAGACAGGCATGTCCGAATTAGATAAGCCGAAAGAAATAAAGGCCCAAGGAAAGGTGGGGAGCCATAAGTTCGAAGGATTCCTTCGGAAAAGTTGCCACAAGAAAGTCCAAACACAGGCCCGAGGAAATAAACCCGAGGCAAATGCAGGGTGAAACATAAGATCCGAAGAAAATAAGACCAAGGAGACAACAAGAAATCTGAAAGAAATGGAGGTTTGACTGTGCAAAAAAGGATAGAAAATCGATAATCCGACGGAAAGTTGAAAACAAAATATCTGAGGAAATATAGACCAAATATAGACAAAATACATCCAAATATAGAATCCCGCCAAAAATAGACAAGACACAGGCAGACCAAAATAGGAGAAAATACATGCGAACAAGGGCTATTTTTGGCGGATTGCTAAGTTTCGGTTGACTATTTGTTTTCTTTGTGGTTTGACTAGTCATTCTCATGCATTCAAAGGTCCAACTCAGCTTCAACCAGAGTTCCAAATTTGGACGTCGAGTTGACTGTTCTAGATTTAGAGTTGACTAATTGTTAAACACCGCATTTACTAGGAGTTTTCCATGCAAAGGAGAATAATCTCTTTGTCCAACTTAGCCTTTTTCTTTGTCCAACTCAGCGGTTCAAACGTTCCAGCAGCTCACGTAGAAGCTAAAATTGACATTGGCATGGATTTCCATGCAAAGAGAGGTGGGCGTTTCAATAAACAAAAGACAAGTTCACTTCTTCAAGTGCAAGGAGCTTCATGCAAAGACAAAGGGAAAACGTATTTTATTGAAAAGCCAAGTCAGCCTTGAGTTAATCTAAGTTAATCCTTCTCTTCAATTTTTCAACGCCAATCTTTGGCTTTTGTAATTCTCTATAAAATGGCTTTTCAGCCTTAGAAAAATTATCCCTCTCTTGGCAAGACCAGACTCTGACATTGGTGAGTTGTGTAACCTCTTCGATCAATAGGACTATACTTTCAGATTTCAAGTGTTGGCATAGTGTATATTCATTCAACAATTTGTATATGTGGTAGATTTCTCGCCCTTTTCAAATTTTGATTCGTACCTAGTTGCTAGCTTATCATTATGTAGGTCATGTTAAGTGTTCTTTATGTCTTTTGCTGAAGCTATAAGTGGATGTTAGGTGGCTGTAAAGTGTCTTGTATCAGACTTCTCTCCATTTTTTCCTCATGTTTTGGTCATTGGATCAAACCTTCTCATGAAATACTTGTGCATAGTGGTCGATTGAAATCAAAGGTCTTCCTTTTTCCTTGTTTGTTTAGTGTTCAAGGTTCCAAGTTGAGTGGATCAATCTTTTGGTGTATCACCTTTATTAGGTAGGATTTCCCCTTAAAGTTTCCTTCTCCCTTTTCCATCGTAGTCCGCAGCATAGAGTAGAGATCCTCATTGATACATCTTACAGGAACCAACCTTCTTTGGAGGTTCTTCTCACCATTGAGACACCCACCCTCGTGAGTAGATCCCATTGTTTCAACCGGATAGAGGATTGACCATTTCATGCACGTCTTCGATTCAGGGCGCAGGTTCAGGTTGACAACACTTACCACACATGCTACATCATATTTTAAAAATATTTAATGTTAATTAATTTTAATTCAAAATTAATGTACGTGAAGGATAAATAGGGAAAAAAAAAGAACAATATGTTATGCTCTATAATTTTTTTAGTTCCCTAAAATTTGAGGCGATTGACAACCTTGAAAATGCAAACATATATGATCCTAAAAACGTTTTATTACAGTGGTTACTTTTGAGGTCGACCTTCGCTATTTTTAAAAATAACTGTTATGTATTAAAGTTGAAGGCTGTAAAACTGTATTTGTATTTTTTAGTTGTAATTTTTAGATAAATCATATCAGATGTTAGATGAAATTTTAAATAGACTGTCAATTTAAAAAAAAATTATAATAAATATATAAATTACTTGTAGTGTTTTCCTTTTATTATAAATTATTTTAATTTTGAATTGTAATATTGAATAAATAGTTACCATAAAAAATTTCACGAGGATTCCTAAATGACAATTATCTTTTCAACATAACCTTGTTCATAAAATTTCATTTTATTTTACATTTAAAAAGTTAAAAGTATGTTTAAATAAGTGTTTACTTTGATTCTTAACTTAGTTTATTTTGAAGTAGTGTTGTGCTCTTTAAATTTTTAATAGATTTATTTTTTTGTATTTATTATAAGATTTGAACATTGTGTCATTTTTTATAATATTGAATCTTTATACTTTCTGAAAATTGATATTTGATAGATTTTTTTATCAACCTGTCATTTTGCTTATAAAGAAATAGACAAGTTTGTATGCCCAAAGGTTATTGGGGAACGTTATTGACTTTTATTGAATGAATGAAAGATTTTAATAACATCCATAACACCACGCAGTTTATGAGATCAAAAATAGTAACAAAAGTTGCATTAATGACTTGACATAAGGACTGCCCTATTAATCTTATGAAACATTTATTACTTTTATAATGCTGAATTTTCTACTATTGATAATTTGTGAGATATCATTTCACTAATTTATATATATGTTTTTGAATTTTTATTTATTTATTTGTTTGTTTGTTTTCATTTATTTTTTATGATTAATGATTAAAAGTTGAAGGGACTACTATAATTTTATATAAAAATGATTAGTTTAAAATTTTATTTATTTTTTCTATTTAAAATTGACAATTTAAATAATTATTTTAATTTCATTTGAAAAGATAAATTAAAATATAATTTAAAAAATTAGTTAATGTTGGTTTACACTGAAAATACTATTGAAATTCAATCGGGAGGTGCTAAATAATATAGAAGTGACTTTGCTTAATAATATGTTAATATTTTTATAATTAAATTATTTATTTATTAATATTACTTATAAATTTATGAAAAATATAAATTAATAAGTTTTTTTTTTATTTAATTAAATTATAAATAAAAATGGTAGAAAAAATGGTGAATTTATATGATACCCATAAATTTTAAATATTTTGATTAAGAATTAATTTCAATAAGTTATCTACACTCAAAATCTCTATTGAAAGTACAAAGTCAAAAAATCAAAATTATATAATTATATGTAATTATTATTTTTGTAAAGAGAATTCGTCTCACATTTGTTATGTTTTTGAAGTTATAATTAAAAAAAGTAAAATTATTGACCTCGTTATTTATTCTTATTCTTTTTTTGAAATATTCATCAATACAAATATGAAAAAATTTCTTCATAAAATATGTCATGTTAATGCACATGCCTCTTACTTCTTAAGTAATGAATTTCTTCTAATCCAACACTTGACTTACTTTCAATCATTCCAACCAAATGACTTTTATTGAGGTGCATGTAAATCTCGTTGCTTCTATATCTTGTTGTAGTTTGGTACAATATTAACACAGGAAGTAAATGGACAATAGAATCTCCATAAGATCATCACTACTAGGTTATTAGTAATATTATTGCCTTTGTAGGCTAGTAATTGTCTTTGAAGGATACTAATATAATTATTGTCTTTGCAATTAGATTTGACTTCAACAAAAAATTCCAGGTTTCAATTGAGTCTATTAAACCTTTACATTTAAATATTTACTTCAAGTCAACTCTTTGTCCATATGAAGATTTAGCAGTACAAAGAGTCATGACCACTTTTCACGTTGAATATTACAAGACTACAAATATTATTATTGCCTTTGCAATTAGATTTGTGGTCAACAAAAAACTTCAAATGTTATTATTGCTTTTGCAATTAGATTTGTGCCTAACAACAACTTTCAAGTTTCAATCAAGTCTGTTAAACCATTAAATTCAAATATGTACTTCAACTCAATTCTTTATTGATATTGAGTTTTAGCAGTATAGAGAGCCATAACCACTTTAACATTGAATATTATAAGGTAAATCAATAATAAAAATATTTGAATTTTATTGCTTTATCAAATCTACTTTATGCGGTGGTGTTTGGATCAGTACACATGTGTTTGGATCCACCACCCGGTTCCTCGCTTCTAAAAATCATGGTCTTCCTCCCAAAGTTCCGCACCATCTTTTCAACTTATATTTTATCATTTAAGCGAATCTTCATCTGTGAACATCGGGCTCTACATTACTCGGTGTTGGGGGCTTGGTCTTAACAGTGGTACTTTCTTGGCTATACCTTATATAACGGGAAAAACCTAAATGACAATGCAAAGGTATAAAATGAGCAAAGGTTTACATTAAAGGTTTTCAATGATATGGTGAAGGAATACCGTGTGATGGACGGGCCTTAAAGATAACAAATAAACCTATGGTAAAACATAAATTTAATATGAGATAGACGACAAATCTAGAGTTTGGATATAAGTGAAGGTCCCTACCAAGAATATAATATGCTACTGTTAACGTACCAATAATAACACATAACAATCAATCACAATCTTAAAAACCTAGTTAATATTTTTCATTTTCACTTTTTTTTTGGGAAGTAAATTGAAGGGTTAGAGAATGCAAATTTCATATTTTTCGATTCATGAGTGACATACAATAGATGCAATATAGAAAAATAAAATATCCAATCCATCATATGACACAATTCATTATTAAAAAAAACTTAGTAATGTTATCAAATATAACAATGTAATCAAATATGACAATAAATGAAATATTGAATATGTTAAATGTAAAGAACCTTAGAAATAATCTTTGATCCTAATGGGATAATTAGTATCATTAACTCAAATCCTAGAGTTTGAAGGTCATGTGGTAGTGTTAGTTTGGAAGGTGTCGATGATCTTGTGGAAGGATGACTAGCAACTTTTTGATTGAACCCTAAATGGTGTAGCTGAGTGGACAAACTTAAAGTAGTAAGGAAGGGTGACTGAGAGGAAAGCACAATAGCAAAACCTAGCCTCCAAATTTTAGTAGTGAGATTCTTGGAAGTGGATTAAAATATTTACTAGTGTAGTTGAGTGATAGCCATGGTGTGTAGTGACTAGTACCTAAATTTTAGTAATGAGATTGAAAATGAAAGTGGATTAAAATCTTTGCTAGTGTAGTTAAGTGATAGCCAAATTGTGTAGTGATAGAAAGTGAGATTGAGTAATATAGTGGGTAATTCTAAGCATGTTATGGTGTGTCAAGTGCTTTTTAAAGGATCCTTCTACATGAAATTCTAAGAATGGGCTAGAAAGATAAATTTGTCACATGTTTATTAGTAAGAGGTCATTGCTTTGGAAAATGTGGAAAAATAGTGGTTAGATCCCCTTTGTAAGAAAGTAGACACTTTTAACAGCAACAATGTTATTTCTTGGCTCGACAATTGTGTTCATGGTTTGGGAAAAGGTGGTACTAGGGATGTTTCGAGAAAGTTGTAGTGATGCCACGAAAGTGTGCAAAATGGTCAAACGTGGGGTCTAACAAGGAGAGTGAAACTATAGATGGTCAACATGCCTCTTCTAGAATGTGAATATGAACCAACCAACTTGGGTCATACCTACAAAAATAGTAAAGAGCGATAACAAACCAATGAGGAAGGGCACTTTTATTAGGTTAAATGGAGTGGACTTCAAGATACAAGTGGTACTCGAGAAATATTACAAGGTTAGAACTTTGTATATGTTTGGTTACTTTGTTTGCCATTCTTTGACATCTCTTGTTTCTCACTGTGCTTTGCATGCAAATCCTAATGACTTGTGATTGCACCTTTGCATGCTTAGAGTCTCCTAGTATGGATGCGCCATATTTTCATCTTCGCAATGTAGTAATTTTCTCATGGTTTGATGCCAATGACTTGGTGAGAAGTGCAAGAGAATTAATGACATACTCTAATGTTGATATGGCCATGCCATTTGATAGTCTAGATATAGTGAGTCACATAATAATAAATGATTTGTCATTTTTCTCTTTTGATCGCTTTCATATATTTCTAGATAGGAACTTGCTTCAACTCCTTGTAGGGTTCTAAATATGGCATACTAGACTTGGAGCCCTAGATGTAGGGTCCTCCTCCCAAGTGCGCTACCTTATGATCTTGTAATCATTTATCTCTTGTTATTGTTAGGGCATGGGCCAATTCACCCTCGCACACTCCTATCTACTATTTTGAGTCATTGGTTCATAGCTTTGAGTATATATATCTTAGCATCTTTGCTTTACCTCTTATAGTTTGTTGCACTTCCTCACATCTTTGCACAAAATAACTGCTATGTGATTGTTGTATGTCTTAAGTTCTCATTGTGCCACTTATAAGAGTTGCATATACATCAACCTTTCATTCGTGGTTGGTAATGAACATGTGTGTGTCCTTATGTGGGTTTGTTATTAACCACACCTTTTTCTATGATCATTAACATGCATTCTCACACGTGTTAATGGTAATAACATTGCATTATTTTTTAGGAGCATTGAACTTGTGTGACGCAAGAGCATTGGGGTTCACAAGTAATCTTGCATCAACCAAGAAGACTTAGTGAAGAAATAAAATAAGTTGCAGTTAGTTTACATAACTCTTGGTTTGTGCACAAGTTTTATTTGGTGTTTTGTGTAGTCTGTAACGTGAAGGGTTCAAGAACTTAAGCATGGGGAAACTCAGGAATATTTGCACGAGTTAATTATAGGTCCTATTACGCACTGCATAAAAATTAAGTGTAGAGAAGTCTGAAAAGTCTTTGTAGAGCTTGTGAGATTAGGTGAAAGTGTTGGTGTGTAGTGGTACGAGTTGGAAGTTCTTGTGCAACCTATGCCTACACTTTTTCACATTTTATTTGTGATTTATTGTGAATGATCTTGTGAAGTTGTGATCTCTTCTCATTGTCTTTATGAGGCACGATGTTTTATAAGCGTGATGTGTTATGGGTGCAATGCCTTATGATGCCCCAGGATTGTATTGAACATTTAATGATTATGCGACATTGTGATGTATTATGAGCATTTAATAGTCAAGGCATATTTTATGGGTAGGTGATGACAATATTGTAAGTGGGTGGATCTTGCGTCCATATAAATGGGTCCCTACACTTTTTAGAAAGCATTAATGATAAACCCTTGAGGAAACAGTTCAAAGTGTGGCCATTTGGAGAATTCTACAATTTAGTTATTTGTGTGCAAATTTGGGGAAGGGTTAGAGGGTTGAATCATGTCCCTGTGAGGACTAGTTATTATAACACTGTGGGTTGTGAGTGGGAGTGTTTGTATGAGTGTGAGTGACGTGTGTGTAAATATCTTATTAAAGCAATAAAGATTTGTGGTTGTATTTCGGTGTGTTATGGTTTGTGGGATGTATGGTATAAGGTATCTCTTCATTGAGACCCCTAACCGTGATTTCATCATTTTGTATTAGAGCAAGGAAATAACTCGGGGTTGAGAGAGTGAAGTTTAAAATCCTCCATTCTTGCGAGGGTGGGTATAGATTACAGGTGAGTAAGTGGTGCGATATGCATAGGTTTGAAAAGAGTAGTGCAACAAAAAATCTAGAGTTGTGAAGAGATACGATGCCACCAATAAGAGTGGTGAGAGTGGGCACAATAGTCGCCAATGTGGCTAGAAGGTTAGAAAAGATCGTGGAGATGTTGCGAGTCATGCGGACAAGGTTGACTGTAGTAGAGGAGGATACACTAAGAAGATTCACCTCGAGGGATGATGTGAGCAATGCAAAGGTTGAAGTGCAAGTAGTGGTTGAGGAAGATGAAGCAAGACCAACGCATGATCAACTGGATGGATGAGAAGAGCAACTTATCAAAGCTATTTCCAAGATTGGAAGAGGAGTGCAAATGGAGGTTTCATGTTTTTTGGGAATATTGAACCCATTGGAACTAATAGATTGGCTCACGAAGATGAAAAGGTACTTAAAGTTTGATGAAGTAACGGATGAGCACAAGGTGAGAGTTTCACATGTTAAGTTGAAGGGACATGCAACTTGGTAGTGGAAGGAGGTACAACTCGAGAGAAATCACAAAGGTAAAGATAAAATTTCTTGTCGGGAGAGGATGGTTGTGAAGTTGAAAGGAAAGTTTTTACCTGGAGATTATTAGTTAGATATGTTGAAGAGGTTATAGAATCTATGACAAAATGAGTTGAGTGTGAAGGATTACATGGAGTTCTACAAGATCACCATTCGAGCTAGTCATACCGATATGGATCAAGAGAAGGTGGTATGGTACATTAATAGACTGCAATGGGTCATTAAAGATGAGATCAACATAATGAGATTGTAGACAATAGAGGAAGTGTATCAATTTGCGCTAAGAGCATAGAAGTTGACTTGTAGGCAGAGTACTAAGAGAATTAGAGGGGAGCTCGACAGTAGTAAAGAACATCTTGCGTGTGAGCAAGGGAGCGAGGAAGGTGTGAACATTGCATAAGTGCAATGAGTGAGACGATCCACTTCTGGGAGAGGAAGAAATAGTTTCAATAGAGGATGAGGAAGGTTTGGAATAACATGCTTCATGTGTGGGGAAGTTGGACATCGCGCATATGAGTGCCCTCATGTGCATGTTGATGGCAAGAAGAGGGGGAATGGTGTAAGCATGCAAGTCCTATAAGCAGACATAGAGTCCATAGAAGTCATTGGCATGTGGAGGAGTCCCTTGACCTCATTGCGCCAGTGGAGTACCTAAAGGCCCTCGACTGATAGTTGAACCAATGGGGAAAGAGGCTTGAGGGTGAGAAGCCCAAAGTGAGTGAAAATCTAAATTTCCCTTGGTTCGTAGTTTGCCAAGGTGGTTGATTTTTATTTTGTTGGTCAAGCCCTTTTTTAGGGGAGCCCCTCCCTCTCTATCCCAATGCTAGAGGCGGTCGAGTGTTCTCCCATTGATCGAGCTCTCGTACATTGGGGAAGGCCTTTGATCTATTGATTGAGAGAATAAATGCCCTAACATTGGCACGAGTCCCTCAACCTCTTGGTGCCAGTTGAGTGTCTAAAGGCCCTTGAGCGATAGGTTGAACCAATGGGGAAAGAGGCTTGAGGGTGAGAAGCCCAAAGTGGTGGAGTAGTTTCATTGTTCCTCCCCCTACAAACAAATATTTATGGTGCTTGTGTGTTAAGTGGGTCCCTTGGCCTTGTGATTATTACCAAAAACACATGAGGAAAGATGTCATTAGGGCAATGACTACACATGGAGGTCATCTTGAGATGACTTAAACACGCACAAATAAAATCCCACTAAAAAAAGTTATATAATTAAATTGCTCATAGAAGCATTCAATTATTTAAACCTTAATCTTTAATAATAAATTAAAATTAAAATTAAAGTTAATCAGTGTTGCATGGAGACTCGTTTCCTACCACTAGAGATGTGTCTCGGAGATTTTCATTTCAGTGTTTGTTTTAATATACTATGTACTCTTGACCCTAGATATGATGCGATATCAAAATTGAATTTCAGAATAATAACTTGTCTTTTGTCTGCATATAATTCATTTACATTAAAAAGTTATTAATATTTTTCTGAGGCTATTTTAGGTTGTATAATATTTTTTCTTCTAAATTATATACATACATAGATACATACATATATATTTACTTCTTTTTGCTGTCTCCAAGTATCCGTCTCCCATTTTTCAAAAAAATGGTGTACGCATCTCCGTCTCCTCACACCCATACCCATACTAGTCTTCTAGTAAACTATATGATTTTTAGAAAATAAAACCCCCCAAAAGGAAAAAACTATTCATTGAAAGCCAACACCTCCCCTCCTTCCTTTACGTGTATAAAATTTTCTTCTTATGTGTCTGTTCAATGTAAACTGCACAATTTAAAGCCTGCAGGGAAGAAAGTCCAATAGAACAGAACAGAACAAAACAAAATAACCTCTATTTTTGGAATATGACAAAGAGCCCTTTGTGAAGTAGGCATTAATCATGCCCAATATGACAGTTCGAAAGAGAGAAAATTAAAAGAATGGATTTTGTGAGGATATGCTAGGTTAAATCACTTATATATTATAGCTTGCATTTTACTTTGTTGACTAAAATTTTTATACAGGACAAAAAATAACTGTTTTATCACACGAAAAGCTTAACATATATACAAAGTGGGTTTGGAAATGTAAAAGTTTGAATCACTTGCCACTCCATTATACAATTTCACTTAACATGTTTTTCTCTCTTCTGCACTATAGAATTAGGTGCTGCCAATCTGCCAATATAAATATTTGGCACACAAATTCCTCCATATTTTACGTTGACAGTTTAAACAAAATGAATCCGTCACCCTAAAGGATTTTGAAACCTAAAGCATTGTCCCATGTCCGGTCTGCGATAACTCCAAAGATGGTGGCTCCACATATTTACTCTGACACATCAAATCCAAGCATTCTGATGAATATTAATCTTGCCATTAGTTTGAACATCCATGTATTGTATGACCCTTATCCAGAACCATTGCATCTATTTTCCTCTGAGCCAAATGATATCAATTGTATTGGGGCTGCTAAATGGATACCATGCGTCAAAAGAATGAAGTGGCAGCACTTGTTGTCTTTGCTAGATGCAGGTCAGAAATGTGTAACAATATTGTATAATATTTACTATTAATCCTAGGTGTCATAGGAGAGATTTTGTCTTTTTGTGTGATAGATGTAGAGTCACCCGTAGGAGAGGAGTCACCTTAGAAGGTGAAATGAACACCTAAATATTGGCTTTGTATATAGTAATGTTCTTTTTAAATTGAACATGAATACAATTTTGGCTTGCACCAAATATTGTTAATGCCATTCTATTAATGTCTGCCCTGACATTGGAATTAGAGCCAAGTTTTCCATTGGTCATTACTCTTCTCCATTCTCCATTCTTAGCCTTTCAATTTCTTTCAAAAGTCAGTCTTTCTATTTCCAGCCCTGTGTAGTGGCTGTACGACGATGTAGTAGCTGGTTTTGGCAGTTTGTAAGGGCGTTTCAGTCAATAAGAAGGGCATGATAACTGTTTTTGAGGCGTTTCAGACTTGCGGACCTGTCAGAAAGCCATTTGAGCCAGGAATGAGACATTTTATGGCTACATGGAGCTCTGCCATGGGATATTGCTCAAAATTCAGCTAATCTTTGACTGCGTATACCTGATTGGGCGGCATTTTCATTGCTGTTTTGACCATTTATTGACAAATTTCAGTATTTTCAGCTGCATGCTTGATGCAGGAGCATCACTCCAATTTTGCAATTTTGGTTTGTTGCTGTTCATTTTGGATTGTTTAGGTTGTTTCAGGGGTCTTAGAGGTCATAGCATTCACTTGAGAATTATTTCCAAGTGTTTAGGATAGGTTAGGCTAGCTAGAATTTGAATTTGGCACTTTCATGCCAAAATTCAAATTCAAATTTTTGAATGGTTATGTATAGTTTTGGAGACTTTTCACAAAATTCTAGCGATTGTTAGAAATGGTTCAAGGTGTGTTAAGTGTCTAGAGAGTCTTCAAGTGATTCCTAATGTCTAGATTACCAAGGATTACTTCATTTGTCATTTTGGTCATTGATCTAGTTTAAACAAATACATCTCAAGTTTATTCAAGACCTGCGTTGGGAAGTTCTTGGATGGTTAGAGCTTTTATAGGAATATAATGCTTTGTAAAGATTGAATTCAATCATAATAGACTGGAGGAAGAACTCAAAAAAATCCAAGAACGGGGAAAGAAGGGAACATAGGCCCAAGAACAAGACTGTCACAAATTCTATGCAAGTACATTGAAAACTAGATTGTCAATGAAAAGATTTTTGTTTTGGGAATGTTTTGGTTTGAAATTGTAGTCTATATAAATGCATGATATTGTTGAATTGGTTACAGTGACAGATTGAGAGAGATTGATTCTTAACAAGCAGATACAGGGTTGCAACAGATTGTGTATAGTTAAGTGTAAGAGTTCTTCACTTGAGGAGTTTCGAAGATTCTTGTGGTATTTATATGTTTCTTTTTGTTAGAGAAGTGGTGAACAGGAAACATTCATTGAGGACAACCTATTTGGAGGATTGAAATTTCAAGAAAGAATTAAACACAATCAAATCTTACAACTCCGCTTATACAGAGTTGTATCCTATCTTTTGGGTGCTTTCTATAGGTGAGTTTGATGGTTTCTTGAATATTTTGTCAATCAAAGTAAGGTGTTTGTTATCTCTGAGTGCCCCTAGACCTTGCACAGACCTTTTCCAACTTGAATTGACACTCAAAACCTCATTTTATTCTTTAAAACCAAATTTTGCTTTTACTCAGCGAGTGACAGACTTAATGAAGAGGTAAGACCATTTCATGGTTTGGGTATAAAGAGAGTGAACCAGACTCCAAAATTTGGCACAGATGATGGATTTTCCATCCTAAAGGTGAATCAAACACTAGATTTTCATTTTGTCATGTGTGGAGCTATTTATAGCCAAAACACAGTTGTAGACCTAGGAGACCTAATTGATAAAAAAAAAGGCTTGAGTTGTACTTTCTTAGTGAGTTGGATTCTAAAAATTGGTATGGTGTTGTAAACCCTTAATGGGTATCTAAAAAGTCCTTTTGTTTGATCTGAATCCCTATGTTCAAAAATACCTCAAGAAAAGTGCCTCCAAAGGGCTACAAGAAAGAGGCCTAAAATAACAAAGATTTTGAAAATAGAGAAGCTTTCCTTTTGAGTTGGAATCTCAAATTTGGTGAGTTGTTAGGGGATGATAGTGGGTGCCTAAATCTCAAATTGTTCGATTTAGAACCCTCTACATTTGTCTTAAGATCCAAAACAGTGCCTCAAGGGGGCTAGTAGTGATTGGCTAAAGAAGGAAAGCTTGTGTTTAAGTTGTTTGTACTCACTCTTCTGCATCAATGATACTTAATTTTTGACTGTGTAGAATTTATTCACTGTCTACAAGGAGCTTTTGGTTGCTGTTCAGTTCTCTTGTTGCGTGGAACTCATTCCAAGGAGTTGTCTAAGGCGTATGACCAGCTTGTCCATCTCCTGATTGCATGGCACTATCTAAAGCATATTTTTGGTTGTTGAAACTCCATGTTTGGACTGCACGTATTTGGCTGATTGGCTGTTTAATCTCTCAAATCTGCTTTTGAAATCTTCATTAGCTGTCTTTTGGCTGCTTAAAAGAATACACGGAGCTCCCCAAAGGTGTCATTCTTGCTTTGGCGGAGGTCAAACAAAGTTTTACCTATCTTCAACTTGGCATCATTGAAAGTAAGCAAAATTTTAAAAACAAATAAATGTTTTTCATTGCAATTAAAAGCATAATTATCATTGGAGAAGACGTTAGAGCTATTGAAAACACAATATTTTTAGTGGAGAAAATTCCCAGAAGGGAATAAATAGCAAAATTTTATTCATTTTTGATTTATCAAAGCAAATTAAGTCAAATTGCAAAACCAAATAATTCTTATTTTGAAAAACAAGCAAAATTTGTAAACAAATCAAATTGTGCAATCAAAACAAAAATAACACAACGTTTGGTATCAACAATGCCACTAGCTCATGTTTACGTGTCAAGTTATTGCGATTGAACTACTGCACTTATAGCCTAACATAGTTGTAACAATGACGTTTGTGGCTTCGTCTCTATAAATCATTGGGGAGAAACAAAGTTAAAATTTGATTTTATCTTCTTTTTGCTATTCATTTGCGACTATTGTTAGACGTAAATCCTGACAATGATCAAGAGCAATCCGAATGTATAGGGTTATCACGCCCACGTACAAGGACTTGTCGTTAAGCGAGTGTCGTAGATAGAGTAGATCCTTTTCACGCACTACTAGTTTGTTCTCAAGTTCTTTAACATTTCTTCTACATACCGTCGGATATATAGAAACGATGAGCTCCTTCCACGTACTGATGGGTATATAGGAAGGGCGAGCATATAGAGATGTTTGGTCTATCGGTCTAGTGGTATATCGAAAAAGGGATCTTTTTGGAGTGATAAAGAACCTTTTCATCTCCTTTCATTTGCAAAATGCATTCAATAAAATCAATTGTTGGCACAACTCGGACTGGGAAAGATACTTGGTTAGAATAATCTTAGCAAGTGGAGAACACACTCATCTTCAATGATCTATAGTTTAGCATTGCGACGGAGATGAATTACCAAGAAAACCAATAGATGCAAAAAATGTTAATGCCTGGAAGTAAAAGAATTTGAAAGCTTTGGCCTGTTGAGCGTAGTCATTGATGTCAAAGAGAGCATGTGGTACTAATACATTAATGACAAAATGATCAGATTGTTGGTTTGGAGAAATATGACACATTTGCAGGCCTTTAAGGACAAAGAAGAAGTTGTGAGACATCCATAGATGTCTTGGTGAAGCTCTGGTATGTCACTCGATCATTTAGAATGAGAAACTTGCATCTTCTAGCTTAAGAGAAGCCAGACCATCACTGCACGTCATGCAGATATGAATGAACCAGCTAGTTTGTGCATTTATTTTTGGGACTTAGAAAGTCAACCGAGGTCAAATAAGTTTATGGAGATATTGTCTATATAATATCAAGAATGTCCCCTAAAAAATTGGACTCTTGAAGTGTTTTCTAGCTCAAGATATAAATCTTCAAAGTTGCTTTAGCAGACTGTGATGGGCTAGAGACCGTCAAGTTTAACTATGTTTAAGTCTAGGGTCAACTAGCCAGTAGATCTAATGGTGCGCGTTAAATTGCAGATCTTGATCCAACAATGTGCGTAATTCAATATGTCAAAGAATAAATGCGCTAGTGACATGTGTCACATTCACAGAGCTAGGATAGAATATCAATGGTTCGCGGATGATCGTGCAATCAGAAGATCGATGGTGCGGGTCGAGTCAAAGAGTCAATGTGCATAGAAGGCACCCAGAGCTGCTAAGTGGCACAATCACGGGAGCTTGATCGAAGATCAACGGTGAGCATTGCAAGATAAAGACCATGCTGATCTGAGGAGATCAACGGTGCGTATTTGGTCAAAATTGCCAGGGAGCACGAGATGAGGTCAAAGTGTCTGAAGTTTAACTTTTTCTCAGTGATCGTTGGAATTTAAATATTCAAATTTGTGAAGAAAACCAATGGTCAGTTGTTGGGCTATAACTTTTGATCCAGGACAAATTTCTTGATGCAGTAAAAAGCAAAGTTGTATAGGACTTCAAGGCGCATCTAGTTGATCTGGTTAGAAGATTTGAATGTTTGTACAGTGAAAGTTATGGAGCTTCAAAGTTGACTGTTTGTTCATTTATGGTGTTCTCGTGTATAGAGTAATGTTTGATCAAATTGTGCTTTAACAGTAGGGTGTTTTGATGGGAACAATCACATGAAGATGTCTTAGAGATTATATGGAGTGGACCCATATAGTTGAAATGGATCATATGTTCTTAATTTGCTCAATGGGTGAAGAGGTCTTCATGAGACCTATAAGGGCTAATAAGGCCTAATTGAAAAGCGTAGCTGCTTAAGTGTAACCCATAGATGCTATGGCCGACCTGTGACAATGTATTTGAGCTATGTCTTAGCATGCTAGATGTCTTAATGGTCAAGACAAGTCTTATGGCTGACCAAGAAGCTAATATTCATGAAGACTATAAATAGTGGAGACCAAGGCAATGGTTTCTAGACTTGGATGTGGAAGAATTGAGAGAGTAGAAGATAGAGACAAAGGAGAGAGATCAGAGATAGTGTGATCAGTGGATGGACTGAAGTACAAAACAAATTGAGGATGAGCGAAGAAGCCTAGAGAGATCCAAAAGGATGTTTAGGATGCATTGCTTGTATGGGCAAGTTTGAGTGTGTGAAGAGAGTGAAAGAGAGTTATACATTGTTTCTCCAATTAGATTGATCTGCAATTAGATTTTAAGAGATTTCATAGGTGTTGTCTGGGTGCTCAACATCTAGAACAAGTGGGTGCTTGTTCATACTTAGGGGTGGGTGCTCCCTATGAAGTGGGTGCTTCACTAAAAGGTCTCATGTTTGTGACCATCTTATAGAAGTAGTCCATGTGTTTGTAGGCTTGAGAGTGGGTTTTATTTCTCAAGAGGGTTTCCCACGTAGATCTTGTGTTATGTGTGTGATCTTGCATCATCTTACTTATACATTGTGATGAACATCTTGTATGCTTTATGAATGCTTGTAGTCATTGATTAAGAGTCTGAAAGGATTGGAATTGAAGTTTGAAATATCTTGAATCACTGATTCACCCCCCCTTCTCAGTGATTGTACTTTTAACATGGCCTTGATTAGGACCTTAGTCGATGTTGACATTTTTTGTCATGTAAAGGGGTGCACAACTCCATGGGAAGCACCTCGAAAATTGAAAAACTTGTATGATTCTCACTCAGAGTTGGAATTTATACAGTTATAGTTGAAGTTGTTCAATTTTGAATCGAACGATGATGATGTGATGAGTTTGGCCTTAGAAATTTGTGCAATCAAGCATGATGTGGATGGCACTGGTGTCAAAATTGACATATACATGACCGCATTCATAAAGGCCCTTGTTCACATGTATTCAACCTACTCGGAGTCCTTGCAAGCAAGTAATCAACTGAAGACACTAACATTTGATCAATTAGTTGAAAAAATGGCTGAAAGATAAAAGGCCTTAGGGAGAAAAACTTAATCCACATGTGAAAGCATATGTTATGCTAAGCAAGAGGGTCAATCTTCCAAGGCTTCCTCTTCAAATAAAGCCACGTCTTCCATAGGGGAAGGCAATGATAAAAAGAAAAACAAGGGACGAGGAGGCAAATGCAAAAATCATAGTAGGCAAAATAAAAAACAAAATGATAAACAACACCTCTATTGCAAATGGTGTGACAGAAAAGGAAACCACAAGACTCATGAATGTAGGATTTTATGGGAGAAAATTGAAGCCTATAATAAGAAGAAAGAGGAAAAAACAAAGAAACAGACAAAAGAGTCAGACTCGGCTATGTGCTTTTCAGTTGAGTTGAGGCAAACAATGTCTTAGTAAGTACAACTTCGTTTGATGCTTGGGTTCTTGATACTAACATCACTCAACATATGACTTTCCGAAATGACTTCTTTGAGGAGTTTAAGGAGGAATGTTGTGGTTTAGTGTATCTGGCAGATCGATCAAGTCTGCAACCAGAAGGAAAATGTACAATCTGATTCAAGTGTCAAGGGCTTCCAGACTTCCTACTTCAAAATGCACTCTACCTTCCTCGATTGAAACGGACCCTGTTGTCCTTGATGTTCATTTGTCAACATGGGCACTCCATTCTGCGAGATAATGGGGAAGTCACAATCAGGGATATCTTAGACCAGTACATATGTACAAAAGCTACATAATACAAAATCTTGTGAAAGGAATGCCTCTTGTTATAAAGAAACTTCTATGGAGATTGTTAATTCTGTGGAAATATTCTGAAGAAATTTGAGAAAACTTAAAATATTTTATGACGAAATAACCATTTATAGTTGAGCTAGACCATGTTTGATGAGGACATATATTATAGTTAGTAATTTAACTAGTGTTATTTATCATATCCATACAGAAGTGGGTCTATAGAAATAAATCAAAAGTAGTTGGACAGCTGGAACAACTGTGAAGGTAGATAGAAATTATTTCAAAGTGGTTGACAGCTGGAACAGCTGTAAAGGACATAGAAATGAATGAAAAGTAGGGGGATAGTTGTAATAGCTGGAAAGGTTAGGTAGACAGCTGGAAACATCAAATGCCATTGTAAGATTTTTAGTGTGTATATACAAGCTCCTCCTATGTAAACATTTACTCAGGGAGAGACTCCAAAATATAATCATATCATTTAGTATTAAATCTTGATGATTTGGCCTTCCCATATCTGTTTTTTATTTTATTTTATTTTGCATGTTTTCAAAATTCAGATTACGCAGTCGTTGATATACTTCTCGTGTAGGTTTGGCACACTGCCTAATGATCAGGCCCTCAACATTTGTGAAATTTTTAGTTTGTTTCCAAATTTCAGACTTTTGCTTACTAGTTTTATTCTGGGTTGCAGATTAGCACTTATGGTGCATTTGGCATCTCATAATTCTCGCTATCAAAACTCCGATTGCCAATTTCTGCAGTCAATTTTCTTCTGCCTGATGTTGATTCCTTTTCTGAAATTTACTTTTTGATTTCAGATTACTGATTTTCAGCAGTCTAAGATCTCTCACTACAGCCTAGATGGACATCAATGTGACTTTTTATTGGATTTTGGATTACTAATAGAGACTTTCTTGATTGCAGTTTTAAGATTATTTAATTCAACATTTATTCAGCTACACAATGGGGCTCTAACTGTCTTTCCTCATTCTAGATACTGGCCGATACCCAGACCTCCTGCTGTAAAATTTTTACTGTTAATTTTCTGTAGTAAATTTTGCTGTCAATTGCTGATTCTGTTTTGGGTTTCAAGTTTCTTGATTACTTTTTGGAAACACAACCTAGAACCAGCTCATGTCATTATCAGATCTAGTTTGTCAGACTTGGTTTGCTGATCCTGTCTTCACGTGGTCCTCCTGAACTAAGCTTCGTGCTTGTGGTGTTGTTCTTGTAACAAGAACAGCTTGTTAGTTCCCAAATATCTGGTGTCAAGCTTCATTTTTTGTAGATTTGGTCCTTCATTTTTTATGGATAGTCCACCAAATCCCTCAAGCTCAACCCAGAAGCATGGCTTGGTGCAATTGCTCTCCCAGGAGTTACGTAACTGATGGAAACAACATGAGGCATTCTAATTCCAACTTATGCAGCAGATGGCGAGGGTGATTCAGTTATTTATCAAACTCTCACATGATCATTTACATCTAAATAATGGTTCTGCCTAACAACTTTGCTTCACCTAAACAGCGAAGCTTGTTGCTTCCACTCCCTACAATCGGAAATGGATGAGCAAGTATTTTGACCACCACCTCACAAACCTTTACCTCTTCTAGTGGTTGCATCCATAGGACAGGGTGATCAACACAATGATGAGAATGTTCCTGGCTCTCCAACTGTAGTCAACTCTTCTTCATTGGGCCCATTTGAAATTTGGCAAACCAATGACGGACTACATTAGGGTCATTCCCTTTATTAGTTGTCAGCGACACTTGACCCTGAACAACCTTCCTCACAGCTCCAAGATGGACTCTTCACAACTTCAGTATTAACATCTTCTCCTCCATTGCTTCTCATATGTTTTCTCTTAATCAGGGTGGACAATCTTTGGGCTCATTTTTGGAAATTCCTATGCACAAGTTCCATGCCCCGGATCCAACACTCTCCCCACTACAAGAATATCTCCTTAATACAAAGATTTTCCATGTAGATCATTAATTTATGGAGATTGGATCTCCTTGTGAGAATCCCTTTGGCTTAGACAAAGCATTTTAATCTCCTGGATATTACACATCTAGGTTTTCCAACTCTTCTCATTTGACATTTAGAATATATCCATCTAGGATTCCATCATTCACTGTTTGTGGTTTGCATGTGCTTCATATACCTCAGATTCTATTTTCTCTTGGCTCATCCTTGCAGTGACAAGGTGATTTTTATTTGCTTGGAAAAATTGGGGACCATTTCCTCTAAGCAGAAAGGAAATGATGAGGACATCTATTATAATTGGTAATTTAACTATTGATATTTATAATATCCATACACAAGTGAGTGGATAGAAATAAATCAAATGTAGATAGAAATAAATCAAAAGTAGTTGACAGATGGAACAGCTGTAAAGGATAGATATAAATGAATTAAAACTAGCTGCAACAGCTGTAAAAGATAGAAATGAATTTAATGTAGTTGGACAGCTGCAGCAGCTGCAAAGGTTAGGTAGACAGCAAGAAACATGAAATGCCACTGTAAGATTTTTAGCCTATATATATAGGCTCTTCATATCTAAATATTTATTTAGATACTCAGAAATAGAATCATATCAATGTTGCTAGATGTACAAGTTAGGATCCTATTGTTGTCAAAAACAAAGACTTGTAATTGCTTCTGAACTTCTATGATATGAAACATGGAAGTTTTCTAATACAAGGTTTCATCAAAATGTAGCTAATTTAATCCTTTTCAAGAAAAGTACACCATCTTAGTGTGAGGTTGGTTGGTGAATGTTATTTTGAGCATTTATACTGCTCGTTCATATGGCCTTGTTAGAGAGCAACACTCCAAATTACCATGGTTTCATATACAAAAGGCCCTAGTTGGCTTGGGAAAATTCAATTTAATAATCCCCTTTAATTAAATTAGATTAAACTAAATTATATTATTAATGTCCACAAATGACCAAACGTAGGTCAATGGGACTTGAGAATACATCCAATTGCAATCAAAAGTGCTAGGGTAAAAGGACCCTAGGATGAAAGACCAACTAAATAAAAAAAACTAAAGCACTGAAACTAAATGAGGGGCCCCAAACCATGTGGTTAAGATACCAATACAAATAGCCATGTGGGGGGAGGGGGGCAAGAACTCCTAGGAGTATGCGCTGACGGAAGTCATAAAGAATGGATGCTAGTCTCATCAAACTTCTCTGACAATGCTTGGGATATAGGAAGCATTTGTCATCGTCTATCACTGTGAAAAGGCTAAATCAAGGTCTGCTAATGCTCATCAAGGAGTGTCTAGTGCCTAGGGGGTCAGATTGGGTAATCCTAAAAGGAAGCAAAGCACTCCCACTAGAATCCATCTTAACATCCAAGGCCGAAGAAACCCTTGTGGCAGCAAAGAAAATGGTAATGTATGCTTGTACCCATGTCTCGAGAAGCCATTGAGGAGAATTAGATCCATGAAGTTGAGGAGTAGGTCCATGATCCTGAGGAGTAGATCCACACAACAAAGAAACTCGCAATGTATACTTGTACCCATGGCCCGAGAAACCATCATGAAGAAGTAGATCCATGACGTTGAGAAAGAGTAGGTCCATGACGCTGAGGAGCAGATCCATATGCTAGAGAAAATTTTGTTGGGGAACCTTGGTAGTAGAGTTGTGCAAAGACGAGCACCGCCTCATTGACCTATCCCGGTCCCCTCCCTCGCTCGTGTGAAGCAGTAGTATCCAAAGGGCTCTTAATGCTGGCGACCTTGTGATGCTTTGAAAGAAAGAGGTGATCAGCATTGGGCCCCAGGGGCTTATTGCAGGTGCTAGTCAAAGGGTGACAACCACCTGAATAAAAATGGCTAGGCATAGTTGGTTTGGGTATCGAAAGAAAGTGGATAGAGAGTCGCTTGAGTCTTTATAAATATAGTGATATCTCCCCCAAATCTCATAATAAACGAGGCATTTGAAAATGAAGTGCTCATTAGTCTCCATCACCTCGAGGGAGCAAATATGATAGGTCCAGTCACCATGTGGATTGTGATGATCAATCTCAACCCACAACTTGGTGCGAGCACAATGTTAACTGGGTAAGGGGAAACCTCAAGCCGTGAAACCAATGACATTGGAGATTGTTAGGACGAAAATCACACATCAACCACACACAAGAAATGCTTAGCGTAAAAGGCAAGCGAGTTACTTGGATGTATTGACTTGGAGAGGTCCTTTTTGACAACTATAATGATGATTGTAATGTCCTCGTTTCTAGATTAAAATAATTAATAATATTATTTAAGTTGGGCCCAAACATTTCTAATCTTTTGGGCAACTTAATAATAATATTATTATTAAAATAAAAAATATTCTTAAATACTTAAAGTAAAAATAATAATATGACTAAGTTAGCCAAAAGTAACTTATTGTCGGCAACTTATGTTTGATTGTTAAAATAAAGTTTGTTTGGAGTTGAAGTGAAAAATGTATAAAAGAAGATGGAGGGGTTGATTTGGAGTATCTATCATTCATTTATTTTATGATATTTTATAAGTTGAGTAGTTTGCTTCTACTTTCAGTCATTGAGGACGAAAATCCTCTTCGGTAATTAGATCTTGAGAACGAAAACCCTCAACTTCAGCATGGTGGCTTTATTTAGGGGTCACATTGGGTGTGAAGGATTGTTGGATAAGGCACAAGGGTCTGATTTATGAATGGTGTGGCAGCTAGGGCATCTATGTGAGGTTTACGTAGCAGCCAGGGCACCGATGGGAGGTGGATGCAGCAACTAGGAGGCAATTGGAGGTGGATGACCTGCCTAGACGAGTCATTCACATGCTTGACCAGCCTTGGGAGGGATGACATCACTCGAGGGAAGATTTGAAGGTTGTTTCACTTTGGCTTCACTCGGTTGGTTGATAATTGTTGAATTTGCATTTGTATAATCAGCTGTAAATTATTTAATTTACAAGCCAAAAATTTATTGAAAAAATCAGATTTGATGATGTAAGGGTTCTAGTATGAAATAAATTGAATTTTCTTATTTTTCAAAGGGTTTCTATGTGGATTATATTTTTTCTATCAGGTTTGATGGATCATTTTCAGAATCATGTAATTTCATGTTAGGGTTTCAGTGAAATTCTAGAATTGTATAAATTTGTCTTAAAATGGACATTATAGAGGTATCAGAGTCAAGATTTTGGTAACCTGTGAAGGGAGGAAAATAAAATAAAATTACAGCTTTGTATGGATCCGTATGATAGTCACACCGCTATTAGATGAAGCAGATCTCAGTCTGTACAACTCCAGACCAACCGCTGTACCATTTACAACTAAGGTTTCAGTTAGGGCATTGGATCTTCTAGCTTATGATTCAAAAGGAGAAGATAAAATGGCGGACAAATTTTTTGATGATGCTAGGTTTGAGAGGTTTGCTCGAGGGCAAGAGAGATTAGCTAATATAATGGTACAACTGATCCACACTGTGCAAAATCTGAATGGTGAAGGAAGCTCCTCAAGGGCAAATAATAATATTCAGCCACCAAGGACCATGAGTGATTTTTTATCTAGGTCATTTCGGCGTACTTTTCTTCCAAGAGAAGAAACCATTCCGGTGAGGGAAACTCAGCCATCCATAGTTGATGACATTGCTACCAGCTACGCTGAATGTAGGAACCCCAAGTTCCCTCTGATTCTGACAACTGACGGTTTATATGTTTTTTCTGAGGTTTTTGAATTTTTTATTGTTTTTGGGTTTTTTGCCAGTTTTTGAAAGAAATGCGGATTTGCATAAAATGATAAATAAATTCTATAAAATTTACTGAATATCGAAAAGACTATTTTTTTATTAAAAAGGAAACCCTAGTTGCATGAGTTTACAAAAAAAATTTGCTGTTTGGTTCAAGAAAAACTTGACTGTTCGCTGCCCAAATAAACTGATCACTGCTGCCAAAAACCAGGCGCGGTACAGTCCGCACGGCGCCGTACGGATGCCGTTCGTACGGTACGGACAGGCACAGTTTTTTTTTTTTTTTGCACAGAAAAAAACCCTGCGCCCTGCTCTTATGATGTCTGTCCTCTGCTGTAAATGGTACGGCCAGGTACAGGTACGGCTGGAATAAAACCAGCAATTAATGCTGCTGTACGGCCTGTCCTCTGGCTATTTCAACCTCCAAAAATGGGCGCCTAAATGATCCCTGACTAAAGAAGGAATAACCCTGATGAAAACTTGTGATGATAACCTCTGAAAAACAATGTCTTCTCCTGAATGAAGAAAACCCCGACTGCAATAAATCAGGTGTTATTTCACACCCTCTGAATTGCTTCCAATGGAGATGGCACGTTCTCCAAGGAAAATGAACTCGAACCCCTGAAGCTTTAGCTCAGACAAATTTGATCAATTCTCCAAATGACATAATGGCGCTCCTCCCAATGCAGAAGTATATATAACCAAAGAGGTGCGATTTCCTCTATAATAGGACTTTTTAATTAAAAATCGCAATTCTTTAATTATTTTAATATTTTCAACTTAGGCCAAATTTTATAATAATATTAAATTTGGCCCCTTCCTGATGATGGGCGCCCCCTCAGCATTAAAACACTTAAGTTATAATTTTTTTTAATTATAACTTAATATAATAATCTCGTAATATTAATATTTAATTAATGCAATTAAATATTAATATTTCCCTCGTTACTTGCCTGATGACCGAACCGTCTGAAGCGGTCATAGACTGGAGTGATTTCGAATGCTGTCAACCCATATTGCCAAAAATAGCAGGGGTCCCACACTGACCACCAATAACTGCTAAAAATAGTAACTTCTGCCAAGTGTCCGATCGAGCCCAAACGAAAGCCAACTGATCAAACTCTGCCAATCTGAAGCATGTGCCAAGCTCCCAGGTGACCCTCTATCCAAACGATCAGCCTACGAGGGTTGTATGATAGGCTAATCCTGTGCTCCGAGAGATGTCACTGAGAAGGGGACATGACAGTCCGCCCCTCCTGAAATTGCTTGTCCTCAAGCAATCTCAATGCTGGATGCTGTAGAATATCCTCACTCTCCCATGTCGCATTCTCAACAGGCAAATCTCTCCAGTTCACCAGATATTCCCTGATAGTCCTCCTACGCAACTGTCTCTCCCTATATCCAGGATGGACTCAGGTACTAAAATCAACTTTCCCTCGTCATCTAAGGGAGGTAGAACTGCAGACGGTACCACACGATGACCCAATGCCTTCTTGAGGCGTGATACATGAAAAACGTTGTGTACCCTGCTCTCTGCTGGAAGCTCAAGCTCGTAAGCCACCTCGCCAACTCTCCTCAGGATCCTGAAAGGTCCGTAATAGCGAGGCTTGAGCTTCTCTGACCCACTCTTCCTAAGAGTGGACTGACGGTAGGGCTGCAGCATGAGGTAAACCATGTCACCCACCTCGAAATGCCTCTCCGTCCTCTTTTGATCTGCATACTGTCTCTGCTGATTTTGTGCCTTAGCTATATTTTCCTTGAGAGCCCTCATAGTGTCTTGACTCTCCTGCAACCAACCTCCCGCACTCGGCACTCTACTGTCGCTCAATAGCAAATCAAGGAAACTCGGCGCCTCATACCCGTACAACGCCATGAAGGGTGACATCTGAATGGTCATATGGAATGTCGAGTTATAGCAATACTCACACAAATGTATCCATTTGACCCACGCCTTCTGCTGCCCTGCTATGTAGTTTCGGAGGTATCCTTCCACCCACTTGTTCACAATCGCTGTCTGCCCATCAGTCTGCGGGTGGTAGCTAGTGCTCGGAGTGAGCTCAGTCCCACAAAGTCTGAAAACCTCCTGCCAGAAGTTACTCAGGAACCGACTATCTCTGTCGCTCACGATACTCCGAGGCAACCCATGAACTCTGAATACCTCACGAAAGAAAACCTCTGCTACCTACGTAGCTGTGTAAGTCATGGTGATCGAAAAGAAGTGGGCATACTTCGTAAGCCGATCCACAACTACATAAATGCAATCACGCCCTTGGGCCTTAGGCAAGCCCGTGATAAAATCCATCGACAGGCATTCCCACTTCCTGTCAGGAATCGGAAGTGGCTGCAGCAAACCTGCCGGGTACGTGTTCTCTTGCTTGTTTTGCTGACAAACAGGGCACTCACGCACATACTGAAGAACATCTGTCTTGAGTCCTTTCCAAGTGAATCTCTCCCGAATCTGCCTGTATGTTTTGAAATATCCAGGATGTCCTGCTGTAGGCGTGTCATGAAAGGCTCGCATAACAATGTTCTTCACCTCTGACCCTGGGATCAAATATATCCTGTGCTTGTAAATGATCAAATCATTCACAAGTGTATACCTGGTATCAACTGCTGATCCCTCAACAATGCTGGAGGCCCAACTGTCCTTGGCATACTCTGCCACTATCATATGCCTCCAATCCTCTGAAATATGAACCATAGTGCTCAAGTACGGCTTACGTGAAAGTGCATCAGCCACTACGTTCTGTGTACCTTTGATATATGAGATATCAAAGTCATAAGCCTGCAACTTACTGACCCTGATCTGATGATAACCCGACCGTAAATCAATCTTAGTGAAGTAACATGACCCATGGAGCTCATCAATAAGCTCGTCAATCCTCGGTATCGGGTATCTATTCTTAATTGTCCTCTTATTCAGGACCCTGTAATCAATGCACATGCGTAATGGCCCATCCTTCTTCTTCACCAACACAACCGAAGAAGCAAATGGTGACTTGCTAGGCCGAATGTGACCCATAGCAAGTAACTCCTTTATTGTCTTTTCTATCTCATCCTTCAATCTTTTAGGATGCTTGTAAGGAGTTATCATGACGGGTTTCGCACCCTCCTCAAGCTCAATGATGTGCTCTATGCCCCTGTCTGGAGGTCTACCTGGCGGAATATCACTGAACACCTTGTCATGCCTGACTCTCAACTCCTGTATATCCGGATGATAGTCTATCTTTTGCTGTCCCTCCTGTATAGGTGCTAAATGACACTCGGCAGCCCACTCTACCATGTCGTGACGCATAAGCCGCTCCATCCGGCGAAAAGAAATTGTTTTGATGTTGCTGTCCCGAATTGCCTTAAGTATGTGTCTTTCCGTTAACATCAAAACGGATCTCCATGTCCTTGAGACGAAGTGTGACCTCATCCAATGAATGTAACCACTTCATCCCCAAGACCAAATCAATGTCCCCCATATTAACAACATAGTAATCTGCCTTGAACTCATATTTGTTCAAGCATAAAGGGAGATCCTTAATCATGCGTTCACATTTCAAAGTGTACCCATCGGCCACTTTGACTCTTATGCCCTCGAACTCCTCAGTGATGAGTCCACGTTTCTCAACAAACCTAGCATCTATGAAATTATGCGTGGCCCCTGTATCAAGTAGGGTAATGACCCTCTGTCCTGCCAACACACCACGAATCCTGAAAGAACCCTCCTGCTGGATACTAGATAAATGGGCCTCCTGTACCTGAAGCTCGGGCTCTGCTCAACTCTATGCTCTGGAGCCTCTGGCTCTGAACCCTCGGAACTCTCCTGCTGATCCGAATCCTCTGACTCCGAGTCCTCATAGAACGCCCACATTATACGATTTGCCTTGCCCTTAGGTCTTAGAGGACAATCGTGATTAGCGTCATATGGTCCTTTGCAGTAGAAGCAAAGCTTCTTCCTGCGTAGGTCATTAAGGGCCTCATGATCCAAAGGTGGGGCTGCTGATTTACTTTTTGGATCATTCCTAGAGTTTGATTTTTCTTTGCTAACATCAGACTTATCCTTATTCCTGTTAAAGCCCTTGTTATTCCTGAATGATGAAGAACCTCTGGAGTTGAATTTGCTCGATGGTGCTGCTAACTCCATGTTTCGTGCCTTCTTCATCGCCTCCTGTAATGAAGGAGGATCAAAAGCTTTGATCCAACCTCGCAATGGCTCTGACAACCCCTCCATGAAGAGTACTACCAAGCACCTCTCGGAGATGTTAGGGACCATAACGGATAACTTCTGGAAGTCACCTATGTAGGTCTCTACACTGCCACTCTGTCTCAACTGAGCTAAGTCTCGGAAGTAAGTTTCTGGATCCTTCCTGTCAAAGCACTCAACCAACCTGTCCACAAACAACTGGTATGTAGTGATCCTGTCATGCTGTAAAGTCACCATACCATGGTGCCACCAGTTGTAGGCAACTCCCTCAAGATGCAATGTAGCATATCTAATGGCGTCACTCGCTGCCATCGGGCGCAGTATAAGGAATGTGTCAAGCTTGCTAATCCAAGCTTGGGCAGTCATCTTACCACTACCATCGAACGTCGCCAATGTGAGCCGGTTCGTAGCATGTTTTAGATCGTTATTCTGCTGACGAGGTCTCCTATCCTGTCGAGATCTATTATGCTCTCGCCTTTGTGTAATGAAGCGGTCAAAAGTGATCATCTCTTTGACCGCAGGCGGTACCAACTCCCATTCTTCATGAGCTGCCATAAGGGTATCAGCGAATAACTCATCATGCTCCTCATCTGGTATAGCCTCGCCGGGCTCCTGTCTCGTAAAAGTGGGCCTAGTAGGCCTATCTGCTGTCCGTGACGTTGCCCTAATAGCTCTCCGTGACCCTGCGTCACTCCTGTCATCGTCACGGTTAGGTGACGGTCTCCTCGAAGTACCCAACCTCTGCAGTGCCGCTGCCACCTGCTGTAATACCTCATCGGATCGCCGTTGCCCTGCACGAAGATCTCGAAGAGTATGCATGAACTCTGCACCCTCGTGATCTCTGTCATTATGTCCCGGCCTAGGTACATCTGTTCTGTCAGCCATATTGCCCGGCTGCCTGCTCAAACTCTGTTGCCTGTCAATCAGGGCTTGCCTGCGTGTGTAATACCTGGGTGACCCAATCTGATCCGACTGCATAAGATAGCTAAACCCGTAGGATGGCAGGGTTTAGCTCTGATACCACTGTAGGAACCCCAAGTTCCCTCTGATTCTGACAACTGACGGTTTATATGTTTTTTCTGAGGTTTTTGAATTTTTTATTGTTTTTGGGTTTTTTGCCAGTTTTTGAAAGAAATGCGGATTTGCATAAAATGATAAATAAATCCTATAAAATTTACTGAATATCGAAAAGACTTTTTTTATTAAAAAGGAAACCCTAGTTGCATGAGTTTACAAAAAAAACTTGCTGTTTGGTTCAAGAAAAATCTGACTGTTCGCTGTCCAAATAAACTGATGACTGCTGCCAAAAATCAGGCGCGGTACAGTCTGCATGGCGTCGTACGGACAGGTATAGTTTTTTTTTTTTTTTTGCACAGAAAAAAACCCTGCGCCCTGCTCTTATGATGTCTGTCCTCTGCTATAGATGGTACGGCCAGGTACAGGTACGGCTGGAATAAAACCAGCAATTAATGCCGCTGTACGGCCTGTCCTCTGGCTATTTCAACCTCCAAAAATGGGCGCCTAAATGATCCCTGACTGAAGAAGGAATAACCCTGATGAAAACCTGTGATGATAACCTCTGAAAAACAATGTCTTCACCTGAATGAAGAAAACCCCGACTGCAATAAATCAGGGGTTATTTCACACCCTCTGAATTACTTTCAATGGAGATGGCACGTTCTCCAAGGAAAATGAACTCGAACCCCTGAAACTCTAGCTCAGACAAATTTGATCAATTTTCAATTCTCCAAATGACATAATGGCGCTCCTCCCAATGCAGAAGTATATATAACCAAAGAGGTGCGATTTCCTCTATAATAGGACTTTTTAATTAAAAATCGCAATTCTTTAATTATTTTAATATTTTCAACTTAGGCCAAATTTTATAATAATATTAAATTTGGCCCCTTCCTGATGATGGGCGCCCCCTCAGCATTAAAACACTTAAGTTATAATTTTTTTAATTATAAGTTAATATAATAATCTCGTAATATTAATATTTAATTAATGCAATTAAATATTAATATTTCCCTCGTTACTCGCCCGATGACCGAACCGTCTGAAGCGGTCATATACTGGAGTGATTCCGAATGCTGTCAACCCATATTGCCAAAAATAGCAGGGGTCCCACACTGACCACCAAGAACTGCTAAAAATAGTAACTTCTGCCAAAAGTGTCCGATCGAGCCCAAACGAAAGCCAACTGATCAAACTCTGCCAATCTGAAGCATGTGCCAAGCTCCCAGGTGACCCTCTATCCAAACGATCAGCCTACGAGGGTCGTATGATAGGCTAATCCTGTGCTCCGAGAGATGTCACTGAGAAGGGGACATGACACTGAATATAAAGCTCTTCTAGTTGAGATTCGAGAAGAACTGTCACTTACCAATTTCATGGGATTGAAGAAAGATTGAGTTGGAATTGGATCAAAGGTTTAAACCACGAGCTACCCAAGGAGACTCCAACATGCTTGGAGAAAGGAATATGAAAAGAATTTCCAAATTGTAATGGTGAAGCATGAAGAAAAATCAAAGCTGCAAGTGATGGGGAGGGAACAACGCATGGAGGCATCAACTGTACAAAAGGAAAGTGGAAAAAATGTTCCAGTCCAAGAGGAAATGAATTCTTCCCTTGTGATGAGGAAAGAGAAATAAACTAGAAAACAAGAATAAAGGAAAAATAGTGAAGAGATCAAAACAAAAAGGGTTTTACTTGTTGAATGCAAAGAGCTCAAGATGGAGGAGCATGCACCATCCTTCGAACTTCCAAAGGAGGATCCATTAATTGATTTTTAAAATAGCATTGTGTTAGGACATGTAAAGGAAGAACATGCATTGCATGTTGAATGCCAAGTGTCCAAGATTGAATTTGTTCCAACCCAAGAAATATTACATGGTGAATACCGAGTATTTAAAATTGAGGATGTTCCAACCCTAGAAGCACGTATCAATCTTCTAAGCATTGCAACGTTTGAGTCAATATTGTATAAGATTGATTTTCAGAGTAACTCTAGTGAAGAGCATGCAAGTCAGAAGAATGTTTCAGTTGATACCACTAATTTTGAAATTCTAAATTCCAAGGATGGTTGTGTCAAGGCAAATCTCCCTAAAGCTCCTACTTCTAAATCAGAATAAAGAGCTTGTCATCATGAGCAACATGTTAAAAATAGTGATAAGATGAAGAACACGTTGAGCAAAGGGCACATAGATCTTTTCTTACAAATTCCAAATGGTGTGTGCATAAAAGTTTGGGATCCGGGTGATCATTTGAGCTACAAGGATGATCACTCCTTGGAACCAAGTCTTACACTTGAAGACAAGGCTATGCAGAAAGTCACCATTGTTGGGGTAGCGAGATACTGGATGTGGGAAGGCGGTAAATACAATAGATGCTATTTGGTTGTTGTGCAAGGTTTTATAACTCAACATAACATGGTTTTGTTGGAGTCAAGCTATACATATAGATTTGACGCCCTTGGATGTGTGAAGGAAAAGTCAAGGAGGATAAGAGTCTACAAAATGGCTTCACTATTCTAGATTGTAGACCTACTATTATCCACATTTCCAACTTGTCCAACATTTTGTTGGCAGCTATACCAGTGCTTCCAAGCATAAAGTTGAGCGATTTTCAGTTGGTTCTTGTTGTTGAAGTATTTTCAGTCACATTGTGGAAGAATTTCCAGCTTACTGTCAAGGTTGAGGCATGTACAACTAGGGAAAATTGGTTTCCAACCACTGCAAGTTTGATTATAATGAAGAATATGCATGAATGGACCTTTGGAAGTCCATCATATGAATGAAAGATATGAGGAAAATGCAAGCAATGGAAGAAAGTTAGGCAACATGTCTACGTGGCATGATGAAGCGGTTGAAGGAGTGATGTTGGAGGCTCTTGATTTCCCTAATGTGTGTGTTCTATGTGCAGGTCCAAAAATGGAGAAGATAGAAAAGGCATGAGTATGGTTCAGTCCAACATGCTCATAGGTATGAGAAGTGAAGTGAAGAAGTGAAACAAGATGATAGTATGGCGGCAGCAGTTGAAGAGATAGTTGATAAGGATATGAAAGAAATAAAGAATAGTCTTCAAGTCATCATGGAGATAAGAGAGTGAAAATAATTGTACAAGGATGTTGTTCCCAAAAGGACATGCAAAAGAAATTCCAATTGCAACAACTGGAGGTGGAAGAGAAGACTCTAACAAGAGCAAGGGAAAGAGATGGGCAAGAAGACCTCTATGGGACAACTGTGGATAGAAAACTATATGCAACAAATTCCCATCTTGAAAAGTGCATAGAAAGTGAAAAAGTAGAAAAACAAAGTTCAGGAATTGTTTATGAAGGTGAATCCAAGGAGCACTTGGATAAGTAGATATGAAGAATGTTACTCAAGTAGCATGGAGACGAAGATGATGGACATATTTCTACCAAGAAGATTGAAGGATGCAAGTTATGTTGCATGTGTGGGACCAACATATATAGGTATTGGTGAAGAGACTCTTATGAGTTTAAGGTATGCATAGTTCTCAGATGGACAAGGAAAGTGCAAGGTTCTTTGCACATGGCATGGGTGAGGGGAAAAAATAAAAGTATAATCAGGCCTAGAAGGGAGGTGGCAATTATGAAGGAGAAAGAAGACAAGGATGAGATAGAGCAACCGAGTTTTTTATCAGCTCAAGCTAATGATGAAGAGTATGAGGTTGCAATTGGTGATGATAAGATGGAGGAAATGCTTCTCCAAGTATTAGAAGCACATGGCGACGAATATGGAAATGATGGTGAGATGATATCATCACATGACAACAGAAATGATATCATCATATGACAACGGAGCATACCTAGGACAACTATGGGCTTAATTTCTAGCACTAATGTTGTCATCAGTATTATCAGCCATTGCATCACTGCATGGGCACTCACACAAGTGATTTTGTAGGGGTTTCTAGTCATGGAAAAGAGCATCTTCAAGTTGGTGACGACTAATGGAGAGCTTTCAGTCCTTGTATGGCTACCTACTGCTTCTACATCGATCACATTACTGAATGTTGCATGGGTTTGTCATATTTATCATTGTTACATCATTTCTATATTGATGGTTTTAATATTTTCAATCATGAACAACCATACATTTGTGCAATTTGAGAGGGTTTCCTTGCAAGGTAATGTTAGTGGAGCGGTCCTATTATGGAAGACAATCATTCTAATCGTTCTAGTGCTGATTTGGATGGAATTCTAAGTGATTTGTGGCTGTTGTAACTTGCCCCCAGCCTATCCACAGTTTGATTTTCACTATATATTGGGAGGATCTTGCCAAATCATGGAAGGATCCATTGGGACTCAAAGGTTTGGTACTCCAGATCCTTCATTGTGTGGGAGGAGCCAAGTGGGAAGTAGCTGCACAATGGGGAGAACATATGGCAACTTTCGGTCTTACTGGAGTTTGTGGGTGCCTTAAGGTATCAACAAATTTGGGAGGATCATCTTGAGGATGAATTGCATTCTATATCCATTGGGGATATATCACACTATGTTCTCTAGTAGGAGCTATCTCATTGGACAGGTACAAGTTCTAGACTCTATGAGCACTACATGACTCATCACTTTGGCATAGTGATATTTGAGCGTAGAAGGTTACAAGTGCTTGAGGGCAAGTAATTTTAGGAAGAACAGGTTCTAATGTCCCCTTTTCTAGATTAAAATAATTAATAATATTATTTAAGTTGTGCCTGGTCATTTCTAATCTTTTGGGCAACTTCATAATAATATTATTATTAAAATAAAAAGTATTCTTAAATACTTAAAGTAAAAATAATAATACGACTAAGTTAGCCAAAAGTAACTTATTGGCGGCAACTTATGTTTTATTATTAAAATAAAGTAACTTTGGAGTTGAAGTGGAAAAGGGTTTAAAAGAAAATGGAGGGGTTCATTTGGAATATCCATCATTCATCTATTTTTTGATATTTTATAAGTTGAGCAGTTTGCTTATACTTTCAGCAATTGAGGATGAAAACCCTCTTCAATAATCAGATCTTGGGGACGAAAACCCTGAACTTCTGCATGGTGGCTTCATTCAGAAGTCACATTAGGTGTGAAGGATTGTTGGATAAGGCACAGGGGTCTAATTTATGCATGGTGTGGCAGCTAGGGCATCCATGTGAGGTTGACGCAACATCTAGGGCACCAATTGGAGGTGGACGCAACAACTAGGAGGCAATTGGAGGTGGGCGACGTGCCTAGAGGAGTCATTCACATGCTTTACCAGCATTGGGAGGGTTGACATCACCATAGGAGGGAAGATTTGAAGGTTGTTCCACTTTAGCTTCATCTGGTTGGTTGATAATTGTTGAATTTGCATTTGTATAATCAGCTGTAAATTATTTAATTTACAAGCTTGGAATTTATTGAAAAAATCAGATTTGATGATGTAAGGGTTCTACCATGAAATAAATTGAATTTCCTTATTTTTCGAAGGATTTCTATGTGGATTATATTTTTCCTATCAAGATTGATGGATCATTCTCAGAATTATGTACTTTCATGTTGGGGTTTCAGTGAAATTTCTAGAATTGTATAAATCTGCCCTAAAAGGGACATTACAATGACTTCCTTTGAGGTACAAAGTCAAGGAAGGGCATCCAATGAGTACTTGAAAGGAGTTAACCTATCTATAGAGACGCTGATAGACTTGAGGAGAAAACTAGTTTCAGAATACCAACAACATTGGTGTCTATTGAGGCGTAATGATGCAATCCTCTTTGAAGAATAGAGGGCTAAGTATGGATACCTCTTACAGCGTAACACTAAAACCCCCATAGTTTTGAGTTTGTAAATGTAGAAAGTAAGACTGAAGATAGTCTCATGGCACAGAGGTTGGGTGGCAAACTCAGCTTGGATGATGCATTGATAAATAGTCCATTTGCAATGGATCATACACTAAATCATGGGAGTCTGAACCCATCTTAATATGAGCCCAATCAATAGACCCAAAACTAGCTTCCCGAATCCCATACAAAACTATAGGCTTGTTGATTGTATCAAAAAAAACGCATCTTCAAAAGGATAACCTGGAAGTGGATATGAAAAAATTGGTGATCCAAGATATATAGGGAGGCATATCCCTTTCAAAGGCATGACCAAGAGGTAGGCTTCATACTAAAAGATAGTCTAGAAAACTGAATGCCTCAAGTAATTGTCAACTGATGTGATCTCCAAAGGTTCCCCTTTGTAAAGGAATCGGTACCGAGAAATTTGATATATTAACATGACATATCTTTCATATTTTCAAGTTCATGTAAGAGTATTGAGGGATTACCAATTTATTTTTTTATGTTTTTAATCTCTCGAAAGGTTATTTCATATTATGGTTTCAAAGAATTCAAAACCATTTTTAAGAAGCATTAAAAATGTTCATGTAGATGTCAACACCATCAACACGGGAGGACTTTTAACGTTGTCAATCAATTGACATATGTTTTATCATGTCATACTAATAACTATCTACATAACATATCTACAAATAGTACTCTTAACAAATATTTTAACAAAATAAACTTTTCAAAGTAAATACAAATGAATGTTGTTTAATCTATTATTTGCAAAAGTCTTAAAAGCATTCATGTGTAGTTTAAAAAAATATCCTATTGGTGCAGGATATTAATTTCCTACTTTTTAGCTTGCTTAGGTGTTATTTCTTTGGAAATGTTTATCGCACATTCATGAGGATGATGGGTTTATGCCTTCCACCTATATTGGGGAAGTTAGTCCCACATGCATGGGATGGTTAGGATTCTCCTATTTTCTACCTATTTGTACATTTTTATTGTAAACTATTTGATATAGAGTAACAATTGGTTTGTTCTTGGTTTATTCTTGGCGTGCAATGCTAAAGCTTTGATAGTTGTATTAATGGTTTCTTGGAGAGATTTTGGCTAAAGAGTTTTGATAACTCTTTCATATCCTCAACAACATAGGTTGATAGCTAGAATAGCAGGAAAGGTTAGGTAAACAATGAGAAACATCAAATGATGTCGTAAGATTTTTAGCCTTTATATACAGGCTCCTCGTATGTAAATATTTACTTATAGACACACTCGGAAATAGAATT
Organism: Torreya grandis; assembly: GCA_037957365.1. Classification (NCBI taxonomy): domain Eukaryota; kingdom Viridiplantae; phylum Streptophyta; class Pinopsida; order Cupressales; family Taxaceae; genus Torreya; species Torreya grandis. The sequence continues at coordinate 4,076,304 of JARHVA010000424.1, read as the reverse complement.
ATATCGATGTTGCTATGTACAAGTTGGGATCCTGTTGTAAAAATCAATACTAGTAATTGCTTTTGAACTTTATGATATGAAACATGGAATTTTTCTAGTACAAGGTGTCAACAAAACTGACTGACTTAGTCCTTTTGAAGAAAATTGCATCATCTTGATGTGGGGTTGGCTACTGAATGTCAGTTTAAGCATTTTTATTGCTAATTCATATAGAGACAAAGCAACACTCCAAATTGCAATGGTTTTCGATACAGAAAGTCCTAGTTGGCTTGGAAATTTTCAAATTAATAGTACCCTTAAGAAAATGGATAAATTAACGACACATCTATCATATTTTCAATTTCAAGAAATAAAACTAATGGATTGCCAAAAAATTTCTAATGTTTTTGATGTCTCTAAAGATTACATTTATATTACAGTTTCAAATAACTTATCAACATTATTAAGAAGCGTTAAAAAGATTCATAGCAAAGGTCAACTGAGGCAAGAGTATCTGGGTTTGCATGCATTCGTGCATCAACCAAAAATATGATAGTTTAGGAAAATTTTCTAAGTATTGTTTTGCGCAAAGTGCTTTACTGTGCACATGTCTTTGTTATAAGTTTGCACAAGTATTTTGTGTTGCTTAAACCTACTTTGCATTGTTTTTCACCGCCTTTATGTGAGCTTGTGTCTTGTGTAATGTTGTGCTCCCTACGAGCGTGCATATGTTTGTAATGTTCCGTGTGTTTGCTATTATGTGCAGTTGTATTATTTGTTTGTTTGAATAAGCTTGCGAGGCCTTCCGCAAGATATGATGTTGGTCTTTTGCACAAGCACAGTGTTGCAGAGATTTGCAGAGTCTTTTCAGAAGTCTTTGACATCTTCTAGAACATCAGAGCTTGCATTCTTTTCCACACAAGCAATAGGGTGGATGAGATTTCTTGGAGGAGTTTGTTTTTTACTAAAGAAGTCGTGTGATGATTTGCGAGTCAATTGGGGCGCGTGCAGTATTATGCAGTAATGTTCTTGAGCAGACACGAGGATCATGGCACAAAGGTTTTCAACACATTTGTTGGTTATGAAGTCTTGCAACTTAGCTTTGCGAGGTTGTCACCTTCATGTGACTTTCTTCGTGTGCACTTGGTTTTGGCATGTTATCCTCATATAATCCTTGTGATTTGTTATGGAGCCATTGCTAACTTTTAGCATTTAATTTCGTAGGTCATGGGAAGTTGACGAGGATTCATTTAATATTTCCTGTGATGTAGTATGTCGGGATGTGTTAAGTTGTAATGTGCTGGTGCTTTGAAAATTTGAGAGACATTTAATATATGTGGAACACTAAGGTGTGTAATTGTGTTAAGTGGGTGGTCAAGCACTTAATATTAGTAGGTGGGTCTTGCGCCTTTATAAGCATGTCCCTACACTTGTGTAAGGGAGGTTGGCCAACATATTGGAGTTGAAGAACAATTGAGCAATTCTTTGGAGAGTTGAGCTATACTTGCCAAGATTGTGAGTTAGCAAACAAAGATCTGCAGATCTAGTGTTGTAACATATCTCGTTGTGAGATTGCGGTGTCATTGTTGTTATTATGCTTGTTGTATTACCTGTAGTTGAAATATGTTGATGTATTTTATTACATATTTTGTTGTGTATTTTGAGGGTTGTGTGGTCTAAGGTATCTCTTAATTGAGACCTCAAACCATGGTTGCATCATTTGTTATTAGAGGAAGGTTTATAGTCCTTGTTATTGATTGTTGCTTTCTGCATTTGCGAGTGTGGGTAGAAAGTAGTTGTAGACATCTTCCAGCGAGAATGTTGGGGAGAAGGTGTAAGTGAAGTTGATATAAATCTTTAAGATCATCATTTGGTATCTAGATGTAGATTTCTAAGGAAATGACACATAGAGGAGCTTTCGGTGGTAGAAGAGTAGAGTGGCTGGAGTGCCAAGATTTGCAGTTTTGGTTAGATTGATAAGAGATATGCAAGCCTGAATGGAGGCTATGGAGACATCACAACGCCGAGGTGTTGTGGTTGTAGATAATGAAAGCGATACTAAAGTTGCAAAAAAAGCACCTGAGGACCAAGATGTAGAAGAGGTTGATGAACATGAAGATCGATAGTTGCGAGAATGACAAGTAAACGAAAGTTACCCTGGAACTTATTCTCAAAATTACTTTGAGTATCAACGTATGGAAGATTCTAAGCGGGTTACATTTGCCAACACAAAGTTGAAAGGTCATGCATCTTTATGGTGGTAACATGTTCAAGCTAAAAGATTGTGCAAAGGCAACGATAAACTAAAGACTTGGAATACATTTGTCATGAAGCTGAAGTCTAAATTCATTTTTGTGGATTATAAGTCATGAGTTTGTTCAAGAAGCTTCAAAACTTGCGACATATGGAGATGAGTGTGAAAGATTACATTGAGGAGTACTATAAACATACCATCAGAGTGGGTCATGTTGAAGATGATGTTGAGAAGATCTTAATGTATGCAAATGAGTTGTGCATGGTAATTTAAGATGAATTTGGTATGATCTAATTGCAATTTGTTGAAGAGGCCTATCAATGAGCGTTGAAGGTGGAAGAGAAGTTATCGTGCAAGCAAGGAGGAGTGATGCAAGGAAAAAGGAAGATTCACTTGTGGATGTGGACAAGCAACAATAAGCGATAGAGGTTGTACTGCGCAAGCACAAGAAGGTGAGGCAAGTACTTTGCATTGCAGTGATGCTAATATCGAGAGAGCTAGAGGAAATTTCAGAGGTAGAAGATTCTATGGACAAGGTAGAGATTGTGGATTCCTTTATACATGTTTCAGATGTGGTGAGATTGGCCATAGATCATTTAAGTGTCCTCATATTTATACTGAGGGAAACAAAAGAATTGATGCAAGTGCACATATCACACAAGTAGACGAAGAAAGTGTTGCGTCATGACATAGATGATCCAAAAGTTGGAGAAGCTCTCATGATGAAGAGGGTATTTTTGAACCTTGCTAAAGAGGCATAGTCTTGCGCAATGAAAGAATTTGTTTATAACCGTTTGTAAGTCTAGAGATAAGTGTTGCAAATTGATTGTTGATAGTGGCAACACAAATAACATTGTTTGCAAGAAATGGTAGATGTTCAAAGACAATTGTACATCTGAATCCGTATAAGGTTTCGTGGTTGTTGAAGGGACATCAGGGTCTGATGAGTTAACATTGTTTGGTAAGTTTTCAAATTGGAACATATAAAGATGAGGTTTTATGTGATATAATGCCAATGGATGTTTGTCATATTTTTATTGGAAGACCTTGGCAATTTGACTGCAAGGCACAACATGATGGCCGTGCAAACACATATACATTGTGAAAAGATGGAATGACACATACTTTAAATCCTTTGAAGGATAAGTGTGAACAAGTGGAGAAGAGTCCAAATGTCTTGATAATTTTGGGATCATAGTTCTTGAAATAAGTGAAAGAATAGAGCGCATGTTATGTGTTGATTTCAAAGCCAACACAAGTGAACATAGGCATAGTAGCTGAAGAGATACTTCCGTGCAAAGTAAAAGAGATACTAAGTGAAATTGAGGAGATTATGTTTAATGATCTACTAGATGGATTGCCACCGATGAGAAGCATAAGTCATCGCATGGATTTGGTATCAGGTTCGAGTTTACTAAACAAAGTGGCACATAGTTTGATTTTGAAAGAGAATGCAAAAGTGCAAAGATAAGTTCAATAGTTGTTGGATAAAGGGTTAATTAGAGAAACTTTGAGCTCGTGAGTAGTACCGGTAATATTAGCGCTTAAGAATAATGGAGAATGAAGAATGGGCATTGATTCTAGAGCCATTAACAAGATAACCATAAAGTATAAGTTTCCATTGCCACGCATGAATGATTTGATGGATTTCTTAACTGGAGCAATATACTTCATGAAGATTGATTTGAAGAGTGAATACCACCATATTCGTATAAGGGAAGGTGATGAATGGAAAACAACATTCAAGACACAAGAAATTTTAAACGAGTGGTTGGTTATGTCATTTGGGTAAACCAGTGTACCAAGTATATTCATGAGATTGATGATGTCACATCCTCAAAAGTTCAAACATCAAAAATTTTGAACATTTGAGGATATGAATACCAATTCTCACATGAGATTGATAAATCTCTTCAGCCTTCCTTCAAAATTCGCTATCTTAGGCCTTTGCATAGAAATTCAACAATACAACTATGATTCAAACTCTCTCGGCAACCCACTAGGGCATACTTAACATCAGTGTCACAGGATTCGCCGATTTTTTCGGATGAAATTCGAAGTTCTCCGATTTTTATTTGGTCACTGAAAAATTGCTAAAGTTTGTTGACTTTTTTTGTTTGTTTTTTATTCCGCGTCTTTGTATTTTTTCCATGTTTTTTTCCCGCATCGCAGCGTGTGGGCAAAGGGCTGTGTTCCTGCTTGTGGGCAAAGCGATTCCATGCTTTAAGTTGGCTGTGGCAGGGGGATTCAAACGTGGACGCAGCTTCCCATCTTCTCAAGACATTTGCATTGGAACACCAGATACGCAGCTCTGTGGCCGTCTATTACAAAGACCCTGTTAGCCGAGGCATAGGTAAAACGCACAAAGATTGTAGCGGCCAAGCGGGTAGGAAGATTGCAACATTGGGTGATCTCCATAGATGGTGCAATTAGGTACGTTATTTTCATTTAGGGTTTTTACTTTTGACTTTGCTTTATGTTCTTTTTATATTTCTTGTAAAGTCCCCTTCTCAAATCTGATCTCACAGTGACCGTTGGCCTAGTTCTGGAAATCCGTAGGCTATTCAGAAGGTGCAAATTAGGGTTTCCTATTTTTAGGATGACCTTGCTCGGAGTTTTGATGGCGGATTCTCTCTGGGTTTTCCGAGAGCTTCGCAGGGGTATGTTTGTTTCGGCTTTTTGAGCATTTCCAGGAATTTACTATTTTTAGTAAATTCTATTTTTGGCAGCTAGCAGGTTTGTCTCAAGGAGTTGACTTTCTCTTTTCAGTGGACTCATTCAGTTTTGGGCTTCAGAATGCGGTTTTGGAGAAATAAGTTTATTTCACTTAAAAATAACATTATATTTTAACGTTATGACCTTGGCCTAGTCGAAATAACTTAATGTTATTTTAAAAAGGTGGACTTGAAGGGGGGCGCCATCATTGCTTGGGAAAGGGCGCCACTTTTTAAGGCTTCAAGGGAGGCCAACTGAAGCCTATAAAAGAAAGCATTGGGTTCTCATTTCATTCATCTTGGTCTAATACATGGTTATGCTGCCGCTTTGGCTCTGGAATTGCTTCGGGGAATGAAGGCCTCCTAGCTAGGGCATCGCTTCATGCTTGCAAGACAACATCTAGTGGTGATTCAGTCTTTGATATTTGTATTTAGTTGTGTATTGATCCCAGTTATTTCATTGTTAGTTTATTTGGTATATTAGTGTTTTCAATTATTGTATTCTGTATAAGGCAGATCTATGTTTTTATTCATAAATCAGAAAATACAAAACCAAGGGTTCTGGGTATCATTTCATTATCTTGGCTAGGCTTAGGCGCCCCTTTTCTCTTATTTACAGAATTTTTAAAGCTTCAATTAATTTCTAGAGCAAATCGCCCTATTCAGCTGGGACGCCCTTTGGGGTTTGCATTGGAATCCGTGTATTAATTATTGGATGCAAATTGGGTCAGATTTTGGGTGCTAGCTTGGGCGCCATCTTAAGGAAGAGACTTTGCAACAGAAATCAGGAAGATTGAGCAAGTTTTGTGTGAGTTATGAACATCTGAAGAATTTAATAGGTGGCTGGTTTTTCTTCTTTCTAAGAGCAAATTCTTCTTATTTTGTAAGCTGACAGTAGTACTGGCAGCCATTCTTTACTTGTTCAAATCTGATTTCAAAAGTTCAGTTTTTATTAAGTTATTGTATTAATTTTTAGCTCCGCCCTATGGTAGCTACTTTCCCTATTGGGGTTAGCAAGCACATTTTGGATGTAGAGCTCCGCCCTATGGTAGCTACTTTTCCTTCTGGGGTTAGCAAGCACATGCTGGGTGTGGAGTAGTTTCATTCTTCAGTATTCCAATTAAAGCATTGTTATTAATTTCACTTCGTCATATGGTAGCCCCTTACTCCGCTTTGGATTGGGTAGCACATACTTGACGTAGAGTTCCTTTGTTTTGTAATTGCTGTTATCTCCACCATATGGTCGCCTCATTTCCATATTGGATTGAGTAGCACATACTTGGTGTCGAGTGTGCTTTCAGTACAATAGATTGTGGGGATCCTCTGACCACATGCTCGTCGTTCGCCGGCGCATTCTTGGTTAGAGTTCTTGCTTCAGCATCGTTTTGGTTTAGCTGCTAACCTTAACGGGTGCTTTGGTTGTAACTTGCAATTTGAAAAAGTTAAAAAAATTTGGCTCGGAATATTTCATTTCTATTTTTTGTTGAATTGTTTTGTTATTAACTTTTATGATTTCGAACTATATTATAATGTGTTTATTTTTATAATTATTTATTTAATCATATTTTTTGTTTGTTGGATTTGCTTTTAAAAAATTGAAGTTTTATTCTGGTTTTAAATTTTATATTTATTTTGATCTTTTAATTTATAAGTAATTTTTAATTGTGTTTTATTTTGTCTTTTTTAATTTATATTTTAATCAATATTTCTTTATTTTAGTTTTTTTAAAAATATTTTATTGTTCAATTTTAAAGTCGATTTTTTTTCGAATTTTATCTATTGTCGAACTTGAACCGAATTTTATCGTTGTCGAATTCGAACTCGAACTCGAACCTTGTGACTTAGCTTAACATTATCTCTAAATCCTAATGCATCACGATAATGTTTCTATGGCCTAGGGTTATACTTTTTAAATCAAATGTATAGCTATGGAGCAGTACATAAAACTTGTTCTCATAACCCAATCAATGCATAGCCAAACGAGACCCAGGCACACATGAAGAGTCATTTTGATAGATGCAAATACCATGGACCAACTAAACTCAACAAACACCACTTAATGGATCTTGCTTCACAGAATAACTTCGTGGCATAATTTTTTTGTCAAGCAAATAAATTGACTCAAAGCAGGTTTGTGCAGATACATGCTTCATTAATGTCCCTTAATTTCATTGAATGGCTATGGCAAGGCATTTCATAACAACGGATGCAAAGTGTTCAACCTGGAATAAGGGAATTTAAGGACTACATAGACATCCTTTAATAAACTATGGATCAAACATCAAAAAGGGATCAAGGAACCAAATATGCTAATATTCAGGCAAAGAAATGAGTTTCAAATTAAAACTCAGAGCATTATTTTGCTCGAATGTCAATAAAACATGGGAAATGTGCTAAACTATCACAAATTTAAAGAGAGGCAATTTGACGAATGCACAACCAAAAAGAGTTTTCATAGAACTTCATTCATAATTTTATCCCACCCTGCATAGCCTACAACACCATAATTACAGACCTAGCTTTCATGAGTGCCAAGAAAATATACTGTTTTGGACAAAACTTAGCTTGGAAAAATGAATTGTTATGACTGTAATATAATGCTTTGTGGTATTCTGAAATCAGTTACCAAATTAGAGTCGACGCACAATATATCAAAACTCAAATGCTTTGTTAAGGAATGAAACCAATAAAATTTATGTTAAAGAATGCATACAAATTCATCGACTAAGCAACACCTAGCTGCCAATCATATTTTAGCAACGAGCTAACTGTTAAGGATGGGCTCATGTACCAAGTGTATATAATTACATCTAGAAAGTGATAGGCTATAAAAGTTTCTACTCAGAGCTCCATACTACTCTGTACAATATGCAATACTATTGTCACAAGATAATCAAGCAAGTATACTGAACATAACAAAGCATACCCTTAATCTCAGTGAACGAAAACAAGATGAATCATAGAACAATGCACAACAATATAAAACACAAAAGCAGTTCTCCCAGCTTGTGTCCCAAGCTCAACCCAAGGTCGAACAATAAATTCAATTTTATAGCTAAAAGAGATTGCATACAGGCTGAAGCAAAGCCCATGAATCTAGGGATTTTCAACATGATCATACAAGTCATCTTTGCCAAATTTAAAAGAAAAGCAAATGGACCATATTCACAAGCGTTTCTGGCATACGAGCCTAGAGTGGCTAGGCCAAATGCCTCTGAAGATCCATTAGTGCTTATATACTCAGATATATACAGTACTTCTATTGGTAAATACATGCTAAGCAACATAGAAAAGACTTCATAGATCAAACAACTCTTGGGTCATGCAGTTTCTAAATAATTTACATCCTGCACTTAAAACATCAAATAAGATACGTCAACCCAAAGCTGACGTTGTACACTTGTTAAGCTAAACAACAACCATCTACGAGTAGGAAAGCTAAATATGTTAGATCCACAAAATCCATGATCAAGCAAAACAGCTATAGTAAAATCAGATAATTCTATATTTTTGGCCTTTAGAGAGTTTTTTTTTTTTTTTTCGCATTCTAGTAATTAAATAAACATGAGACTCACAATCAGCCTCAAAACAAGAAGTAGAACAGTTAAAAGAAGAACTCAAATAAACCCCTAACATTTCCATAGTGGCAATCTTGCACTGTCAGTTATCATGATCAATTTAATGGATACGCAAAAGAACCCAGTTCCAAGGAAGCATAGAATATCATACTTCTGTCTAGGCATTTGTATAACAGCCTATACTTTGGCATACTCTATCCTCCTAGCAAACTTAGCCTGATAGAGATTCCATCAAGGGTACCAGCGTAAAAATTAGTCTGGTTTATATTAAGCAAGATTATATCAAAGGGAACAGGCCTATGGAGCCTTACCAAAAGTTCAAGTTTGAGAATAATTTCTGAAAATAGGTTTTCAAGATATGGAAAGTGTATAGCCAGCCTAGGATTTGAATATAAATTCAATAAGCATTTATTGGGCTGTGTTCTAACCAAACAAAAGCCTTGACATGATAAATTATACTCTAATTGTCATGTCCCTCTTTTGATAGGGATATCGTGGAAGACCCTTTGCCTTAAAACTATTCCTGATGGCTAAGGGACAAGTGTAAAGGGAAATGAGTATTGAATGTTTTATTTGAATATTTGTGAAAGTACCTTTTTGAAAAATACTTTATGTTTTTTATTTCACTTAAAGAGGGGACCTCTAAGGGTCATAAAGGCTTAAGTGATTTTAAGAAAAGATCATAAGGAAAGGTCTTTTAAAACATTTTAAAAATTACTCTCCCTCTTTTTGGGTGCCACACTTGGAGGGCTACAAAGTGAAGAGGAATCATTTGGTGAGGGCATGTCATGTTTTTGAATATTGAAAATTTGGTTTATTAGCATGCAAACGCTAAGCCAATTGCTTTGAAGACGAAACCCTTCAAGCAAACAAAGTTAGGGGATGGCAATCCTCTTTCTACTTTGAGGTAACTTCGTATTCAGGGGTTATCATTGGAATTAACTAGTCATTCAAGTGTATTTTAAACATCAATTGGTTATTTTCAGGGTGGTGCCTTGCTACTGGGAGGGTGGCAACTTGATTGGAGAGTGAAATCTCACTCTTTTGGTGATTTTTGTGCCCTAGGGGCAATTCTGAAATTATTCACATTATTTTGCATAGTGGCGATTTGGTTTGGGAGAGGTTTGGACCTCTTCCGACTGATAAATTACTTGAATTTAGTTTTGTAATTTTCTCATATTTTTCTAGCTTGGCGATTTGGGTTTTGGTGTTTTTTAGCCATCTAAATATTCAAAAAATTCTTAAAAAATTTTACCTTTATTGCAAACATATTTTATGCAATTTATCAAAGGTTTTGATAAGATCTTTGGCATAAGAAATATCAGCAATTTTTCAGATTTATTTTACAGCTAAGGATGCCTAGGGTTTGAAGAAGAAATTTTGATTTTGAAGGGTTATCTTTTCATGTTTTGAGTAGCCACTAATTGATTAGGGTTTGGCATAATTTTAAACTATTTTAAAGGTATATTTGAAGGGTTGTTGGCAGCTAGGGTTTGCTGCAATTAAATAATTTTTTTTCTAATTTGAAGTGGGGTTTATAAATATTTCTTAATTTTAGCTAACCATCTTTTTTGGGGACATTACACTGATCCAAGATCAAAACCATAATATCAGCGCTGCATCCTTTTTTTCCCTTTTCATATTTAAACCAAAGGTCATAAACTAGTATGTGAGTTTTTAGTTAAAGATTATAAAAATACCAAAGAATGGAAATGCCACTCATCTTTTACCGTTCCATAACAACTGAGCCCAAGTAATCATTGGCATATAATAACAATGAAGGCAAAGCATCAAAACTGGTTTACAATTTGCCATACACTCTTAGCAATTGAAGATTTCCGAAATACATAACCAGCATAACTGCTTATAGGCAGTTTATACCCAACTTAGAAAAGACATCAAACCTGCAATTATAATTATCCTAATTTTGCATTGCATTCCAATGATAATTGAACTTGCTTACAACATATAGAGTAGCAATAGAAGTTAGTAGTGGCGTGACAGAGCATCCACCACGAGTTGACATTGGTTAAAATAACGAAACGAGTCATTTAACTTTAGAACACATATCTTACGTAAGCTAGACCCAAAATCGGGTTGTTTATCATTTAATACCAATAATCTATTCTAATGATAAGACATAGCTAATCACTTAATTGCTAACAGTCAACACCATTAGACAAAAAAGAGAAATGAGTATGCCATTGAATAGGTGGTTATTGGTAAAGGCATCAAAAGAATAGTGCAGTACCACAATTCACCCCAGATCAAAATATATATAAAAGCCATTTACCAATACTACCAAATAATCTAGTAATTAACAATATTAAAACATTTTAAAAGTCTTGAGTTAAGGAATGCTCGAAAACACTCTACTTGCATTGAAGGAAGTAGAAAAGGCCTAAATTGGAAGAGCCTCAGGCCTATAACTTGTATATGTATATATATGTATACTAGGGTACACATATATGGACATATACTGCAACTTAGACAACATTACAAGCCAAAAGGATCAAACACATATATGCATTCATTATTCGAAGGGTTGAAAGAAAGAGCATGAGAGGAGTACATGCCTGGTAGGTCAGAACTCCTCCATTTTACTTTGGCTTCTTCCTCTTGTCTCACTTGTTGCTTCCTTCAAATTTCATTTTATCCCTTGCCTCCTAGTTCGTGTTTGTTTCCACATAAAGCTTTTCTTTCTTAACACCCAAAAAGATACCCACAATGATGTTGCCATTATGGTTGGGTGTTGTGGGTTTGGAGCAATAATGCCAAGAACTAAAAAATAGCAAAGTCTACGTAGAACGTAGTTATGACTCACAGTTCTATTAACTCCTTTTACCACAACATGCCTCAATTCCGATAGGGTTTTCTTTCCCAAGTTCAACAGCTTGACTAAGAGCTGTTCGAAAAAAAAACAATAAAACTCAAAACAAACCAAAAACTTCATCAATGACGTCTTGGACCTAATCTTGTTCGATGTTGTAAAACATGATGAAGCCCTTAATCAAGGTCAAACAAATAAAATCATTAACATTTGCCTTGACCTGACATAGATCCAAACCAATTATCATGCAGGGTTTTACTCACCACCTTGTAATCTTTGTATAGGCCTAAGTCAAGGTTGTCATCAAGACAATTAATATTAGACTTGAAAGCATACCAAGACCAAGGTCAAAACACAAAATCAAATACTTTTGAGTTCATTTAACACAAGACAAAGTAATAATCAAAGCATGAGTTCTTGCAACTTCCAAGTCGAAATAAAGATATGAAACTCATTAAAAATGAATAAACATCGTGCACAATTGGAAAGATGCCAATGACAATTGTTAAAATACAAAATTCATGCAAATTACGCACATGGATAAACAAAGTATAAACGACATATAGAAGGGAAATGGTGTTTTTTAAAACAGCCCATCCTTGCATTTTATGTCTTAAGCCTTGCCAAAGGCTTAAGAACTTTTTTAAATTTGAAAAGTTCTTAACATGACACTAGCACACTCGATGCTCTTATGTCCTTCTGACAATGTTCAACTACGCACAAGCAAGAGAGTCATGATTAATATTTAAGGTGTTGTGTCGATCAACTGCAAGACAAACATATCTTTTGCTAGCATCTTGTGGTGAGCAACAGAGACAATAAATACAATGCAAGCTAATCCACTATTGAACACTACTTCAACGCTGCTTCTTCCTACCAGGTCATGTTGACAATTCTTCCACAGGCCAAAAATTGTCAAACTTACTATTCAGAAGACGGTCTTATGGGTACCAGTTTGTCTTGTGAATCAGTTTTGGGTACTGAATAATGAAAAAGAAAAGGTTTTACAAAGTTCAATCAAGCCTAAATCCATACCTACAGCTACCCAAAGAGCCGTGTATAGCAATGCAGCCAGCAAGGAAAGAAGCCAACAAAGCAAAAGAAATTACAAAGGAAGATATCTTTCGGAAAAAAATCCGAAGGAATTCCCTCGGACTTTTTGTCTGAAGGAATACTTCGGAGAATAAACAAAGGAACGTCCGCAGCCTCCAAAGAAAAGTCCGCAGAAAAAACATGAAGACAAAGGATTAAGGACACCTACAAAAGCCGGGTTCCCTACAAAAAGCCCGGGTGCCCTACAATTTTTCGAAAAGCCACAAAGAAAGGACAGAAGCCCTTGCGGAGGGCACTTGGTTGGTGACAGGAGCATTCCAACTTTCTCGAAGGGCACAGAGGAAGGACACAAGCCCTTGCGGAGGGCACTTGGTCGGTGGCAAGACCTTTGCAATTTTTTCGAAGGGCTTTCTACCAGTGGTTAAGACAAAGACAAAGGACTAATTCTTTCGGACAAGAAGTCCGAAGGAATTTGGAGAATTTACAAAGAGAAACCCGACCAAAAAAAAAAAAAAAAAAAACACAAAGGCAAAAAGAGCAAACAATTTAATTGACAGATATCCTTCGGACTTTTTGTCCGAAGGATTAATTCGGAAAAGTGAGAAGCAAAAAGTCCGCAGAAATTCAAAAGACAAAAAGCTCGAGGGAAAAGTGACAAGGACAATTCAAGCGGAATAATTGTCTGAAGGAATTCCTTTGAAAGTCCGAAGGATTAATTCGGAAAAGTGAGAAGCAAAAAGTCCGCAGAAATTCAAAAGACAAAAAGCTCGCGGGAAAAGTGACAAGGACAATTCAAGCGGAATAATTGTCCGAAGGAATTCCTTTGGAGGGTTTGAAAAGGGAAAGTCCGTGATATAGCATAGACCAAGCAAAAGGCATTGACAAAGACCAAGGAAGTAATTCCTTCGGGAAGATTGTCCGAAGGAATTCCTTCGGAAGATTTGCTGTGGGAAAGTTAAAAATACCAAAACCCGAGGCAAATACATAACATGGGCAGAAAATAATCCGAAGCAAAGGACCAAACAGGAAAAGACTGCAGAGTAGACAGATCTGAAGAAATAAAATGACAAAGGGAAAACCAAGGGAAAAGATATAGACAAAACAGCCAATGAACGCGTTCTACAACATGCAAACTGCGATAAACAAACTTAGACACATCTGAGGCACGCATGAACATGCCAAAAAAAAAAAACACTTAAGAATATTATTTTTTATCTATAGTTGGCCTATAGTCAAAGACTGTTGTAAAAGGCATGAAAAATAATAAGCGTGCCAGGGTTAAATCGTTCAAAAGGGCATGCAATGACTTCCAAATGTTCCAACTCAGCGTCTAGCGGTTCAAGTCGGAGTGCTAATTTTAGTCTCCGTGGATTCCATGCAAGCAAGGGTTGTTTATAGTGGACTGGTCAAATCTTCAGTCGACTGTTTGTTGAAGTCATGCTTCTTCGTGGATTTCATGCAAAGGGAGATTTTCAAATGTTCCAGCACCTTAAATGGAGTTCCATTTTTGGAGGTGCGCATAGCATGGTGCATGTTGAAGAACAACTCAAACTAAAGACCACCGTTCATATTTCAATGCCAAATGGTTCTTCATGCAAGACAAAAGACAAGAAAAGACATATTTAGAAGGCTGTGATAACACAAATTGAACATAGGCTAATGAAAGAGTGGACTTCTCTTCTATTTTCAATGCCACCTCATGGCTTGTATTTTTTCTATAAGTTGGCTTTCAGCGTTGATTAAATCATCCGTCTCTTGGCAAGACCAGACTCTGCCATTGGTGAGTTGTGTAACCTCTTCAATCAATAGAAGGATTGTACTTTCAGATTTCAAGTGTTGGCATAGAATATATTCATTTAACAATTTGCATATGTGGTAGATTTCTCTCCCTTTCCAAATTTTGATTCGTACTTAGTTGCTAGCTTATCATATTATGCAGGTCATGTTCAATGTTCTTTGTCTTCTGCTAAAGTTGTAAGTGAATGTTAGGTGGCTGCAAAGTGATTTGTATTAGACCTCTCTCCATCGCTTTTCCTCATGTTTTGGTCATTGGATCGAACCTTATGAAATATCTATGCGTAGTGATCGATTGAAATCAAAAGTCTTCTTTTTCCCTTGTTTGATTCAGTGTTCACGGTTTCAAGTAGAGTGGATCAACGTTTTGGTGTATCACTTTTATTAGGTAAGATTTCCCTTTCAAGTTTCTTTCTCCCTTTTCCATGGTAGATTCGCAGCACAGAGTAGAGATCCATTGATACATCTTACAGGAACCAGCGTTCTTTGGAGGTTCTTCTCACCATTGAGGCACCCACCTTCATAAGAAGATCTCATTGTTTCAACCGGATAGAGGATTGGCCATTTCATGCACGTCTTCGATTCAGGTTGCAGCGCCAAGTTGACAACAGGTCAAGGTCCAATCCTGTGACAACTTGATAAACTGTAATGTCTTTTTTTCTAAAAATAAAATAATATTATTATTAAAGTAAAAAGTATATTTAAATACTTCAAATAAAAGCAATAATATGCCTTATTTGCCAAGAGTGAATATGTTAGCAATTGCTTTCTATTTTTGACTTAAGAAGGGGACTTTTGAGGGTCATGTCCAAGATTAGCCCTCAAGTGAATTTATAAGGAAGTTGCTTTTTGATTCTTTGATTTTTTCCTCCAAGTGGAATGCATCCCTTTGGGAAAAGGATATAAAAAGAATCTCTTTTGGAGAATCATGTTCTGTTTATGAATTGAAATCACAAGTTTAAGCATGATTTGCTTGACTTCATCTATTGAAGATGAAAACCTTCAATGGAAGACTGATGTAAGGACGACAACCCTCACTTATCTGCTAGGCAGCGTTAAATCAGAGGTTGTATTGGGCATCATTGGTCATTTTGAGGGGTGTAAACACCAATTTTGGTTTCAGCGTAGAAGGAGCTTCAAGGAGGCGAGCAGGTTTGGAGAGTTGGTGAGTTGGTTGAGGAGCCGTAGAAGGGTAGCAAACTACCTAGGGTGGGCAACAAGCCTCTTTGGAGGGGAGGAACCCCCTCTTGGGGTTGAACGTGGCACTTTCAAAGCTGATTTCAAGTCTAATTGCTGTTTGAAGGAAACAAAACATTTTTGGTATTGTTTATCATATTTTTTCAGCCATATAATTGGGGCTAAAAATCAGATTTGAATGGATAATGATTGCTATAAAATTTCCTATTTTTGGTAATTATTTGAGAAATTAAATATTGTTTTGTGCCCTAAATTGGCACTTTCAAAAATTCTACAATTTTCATGCCCTAATATTGTTTGAAAAGAAATTTAGAAATCTGTATGTGTTGTTAGGGTTTGTTGGGAAACCCCTTTTGGTTCTAATTCTGCCCTAGAAGGGATATTACAATGGTATCAAAGCCAAATTCTTGGCTAGCTATGGGGGTTTGAATTGGCTTTATGCCAAATAGTGATAGGGAAGTGCGGTACTACGAAAAAGAAATTGGGAACAACCAAGGCAAACTTGGAACAACCAAGGCAGAGTAACATGGACGACCCGAATAGGGTTAGTTTTGAAAGATTCGTCCAAAATCAAGAGCGGTTGATGTAAATGACGACTGAATTCATCCAAACCATGAAGTATATGAATGGATTGAAGCCACACAATGGTGAAGGCAACACTTCAAGTACATATACCCATCCTCCCTCTCCACCTAGGATGATGGTTGGATCTACACAAAGGCTTAATCAGTGCAACATCCTTCATAGAGAGGAAGTCATCCCAGAAAGGGAGGAGAAACCTTATATACGAAATGATGTGGCTGCAAACTTTGAGGAATATATTACTTTTCCACTGGCAATTAGAGAGGAAAAGAGCTTTGCAGATTTCATGGCATTGAAGAAAGATAAGTATGGTTCTAGGGCTGGTCATAAACCAAGGAAAAATCCAAAAGATCTTCAACATGCCTTGAGAAAGGAAGAGGAAATTAATTTCCAAATTGTAAGAAGAGATAAGATAAGACAATATATTAATGTCCAACTAATGACCACAAAAGTAGGTCAAAGGAACTGCAAATTACAGAAATGTGTCAGGAAAAAAGTGGGAAACCAAAAAGGTCTCCAAAACAAGAAAAACAATGTTGAAAGAAATAGTATAAAACATGGCAAAGAGTGACCACTGTCATAGCCCAAACCGCCAAAGGGCCCATCCACGCTCAAGTCCAAAGAAGAAAGCAAAAGAGATGAGCAATCCCCAAGAATCTGTAAACATCAAAAGCACCAGGATGAGCCCTAAGGTAGGACCAGGAGGGAATCCCGCAAGGGTTCGATCCAACTCTCCTAGCATCCAAGGTCGATGAGAAGAAGCTCCAAATGGAAGTCTAACCCGAAGAGGGGGAGGTATGATGTCTGGTCTGTCTTCAAATACTCTGCCTAGAAGGAAAAGTCTTCTGTGAAGATCTGGTGGATCTAGTCTGTCTCTTGATGCCTGGTCTGAAGTGAATATGTTGATGAAAACTCAGGGAACTGTGAATAGTGTCTCTAGGCCTCACTGATTTGGAACGTGAGGCTGTACTGATGTCAATTTGATGCTTAGTGCCTTTCTTTGATGGTAGCACCGTGAAAAAGGAAGTAATCTGCTGAGTGGAGATTGGTCTAGTGGATCTTTGACTAAGATGATCACGAAGCTAAAGAGCTTCATGTATATATAAAGCCAAACATCTCTGGTCCTCATATCTAAAGAAGTCAGCAAGATTGTGTCCTAAATAGGCAGTAAAATCTCCCTCTAATCTTATAGTAAATGGGACAACGAAAGATGAAGTGCTCCTTGAACTCCGTCTCCTAGATGTTGCATAATTGACAAACCCTGTCTCCTCGATCTATTTGGTGATCTATCTCAATCCTAACCCTGTGGGACCCCACTCGAAATTGTCCTAATGCGATGCGAAGAGAGTGCATCCAGTGGCGGTATGTATATTGTGGGCGAATGATAAGCCCGCCCCTCAGCTCCAAGAAGTGCTCTGCATAAAATGCCATCTTAGGGCGTAACCCCCGAGGAGGGTTTACCCAAGTAACATGGATAAACTGTCTGTAAATATCATCTCTAATAATCTTGTTCAACTTTTGTCTAGTGGGTAGAAGATGAATTGGTGCGTCCAAAGAGTACAAAAATGGAGGAAGTCGGTCCATCTTGATTCCCACAGATTCCAATAGATTAGAAACTCCTATATACCAACGTCCACGGGTCGAAGGAGCTGAGAGAGCAAGATTCTTTGAAGAACAATATGCTAAGTATGGATATCTATCACGCCCACTCGTAGAATCAACAAACCTCCGTATGCGGTGTATGAAAGAGATTAGATCAAATATAGTCTTCAGTCGGAAGGGTCAGGGTCCAAACTCTGCAAGGATAATGTGTTGGGGAACTATCTACTTACATCTGATCATGCAGCGAAGGAGAAGTGTTTGGACCCGCGCAACAACAGCCCAATCACTCTCAAGTAAAGAGGGTCCCCAAACTATGAATCCATAGAGAACTGTGGGTCTAATAAGTGTATCCCTGAGTGACATCTTGGATGAGATATCCTGAAAGCGATGTCGGAAACACTGTCATTCAAGTAGAGCTAAAGAACCATACCCTTTGTTTATTCTAAGCTGGAGTGCTTGCCTCAAGAGAGAATGAAGAAAAATATGAGTTGCAAGTAATTTTGAAGGAAAATGATGGAAAGTCAAACCCTCATGAGAATTCAAAGGAGGAAATCAAGCAGAGAGAGAATTCAGATCTCAAAGAAGTTAGGGAACAATCCATAAAGGAATTTACCATGCATGTGGAAAGTGGAGAACCTATAGCAGAAACATGTATGGTTCTTGATAAACACAAGGATGGTTGTGCCAAGGTAAGTCCCTCAAAAGCTCCTACTAAATCTGAAAAACAGAAGTAAACAATTGGATTTCAGACCAAAGTATCAAAAAAAAAAGCCATATTTCAGGTTTGTTGTTTCATACTGGGCCATTTTAGATTAATTGTTATCATGGTAAACAATTGGATCATATTCATAATAAGGATTTGTTGTATCACTATCATACTATGTCCTTACAATATTTTGATCATCATGAGAATCATTCTAACAATGAGGATAATATGAAGCGTACCAAATGGAAAGAGGGTCTTTTCCAAGAAACTCCTATCCATCTTCTGAACATTCCAAAGATTGAGGCATTGCCATATGAAATGGATTTTTAGGACAACCAAAGATATGAAAGTGTTATGGATTTGTTGCTTCCTACTATGTGTTTTCAGATGTGTTGTCATCATGGGCAACATGTTGAAAAGAATAAACATATGTCAAGTTTGATGCTTCATAGTATATCACGGTGAAATTGTGGTTATCATGAACAACATAGTGAAAATAATGATAGAATGATGAACACTCTAGTGGCAAAGGGCACATAGGTCCTTTCATTCAAGTTCCAAATTGCTTGTACATGAAAGTTTGGGATCCGGGTGATATTTGGATATACAAGAAGGCATTTTCAGTCACTATATGGTTGATTCCAGCCCCTATATCATTGTCATTTTTGAATTTTGTGAAGAAATTAAAATATAACATCTGTTGTCCTATTATTTTTGCTAAACCAAACTTTTAACAATTTTTATGACAGTCAAAAGAGTTTTCAATCACAAGGTGGTAGGATGTTCCACCTACCATCAATGAGGGATCGTTTGCAGCTGTTATTGAAGAGTTTCCAGCCATCACAATGCTGATTATGAGCGAGAAAATGCAATGGTACAACTATAGTCATGTTTGGAACAACAAGAATGGACCTTTGGAAGTCCATCGCACGAATGGAAACTATGAAGATGTAAGCATGGGAGGAGAGTTGAACAACAAACTTAGAGGCATGGTGAAGTGGTTGAAGGAGTGGTGTGGAGAGTTTTTGATTTCATTGACATGTTTGTTCTATGTGTAGGTTTAGGAACAACCCATATGAGTGTTGATAAAGAGAATTTTGTAAGTCAAAGAGTGCATAGTTTGCATATGTCCAAGGAAAGTACAATGTGTTGACAAGTCTTCCACAGGCCAAAAAATTGTCAACCTTACCATTCGAAAGATAGTCTTATGGTACCAGTTTGTCTTGTAATTCAGTTGTTTTTGGGGTCCTTAAATAGCCATCTACAGCCTTCATATAAAGCATGGGATGATCTACTTGAGGATGTTACATGGGCTTTCAGTTGCAACTGAAGATACATATGTTCTACTTGTTGAGACATACTACATGGTAGAGGTTGTTTTGCATACAATACATTAATGCCTTAGGCAAGGTTAGAAAGAAGCCAACAAAGCAAAGGAAATTAAAAGGAAGGAAGATATCCTTCGGACAAAAGTTTGAAGGAATTCCTTCGGACTTTTGTCTGAAGGAATACTTAGGAGAATTTGCAAACCAAAAAAAAAAAAACCTGCAGCCAGCAAGGAAAGAAAAGACAAAGTCCGCAGCCTCCAAAAAAGTCCATAGGAAAACATAAAGTTCGAAGGAATGAGGACACCTACAAAAAGCCCGGGTGCCCTACAATTTATCCGAAAAGCCAGGGAGATAGAAGCCCTTGCGGAGGGCACTTGGTCGGTGACAGGACCTTTCCAAATTTCCCGAAGGGCACAGAGGAAGGACACAATCCCTTGCAGAGGGCACTTGGTTGGTGGCAAGACCTTTGCATTTTTCCCGAAGGGCATTCTGCGGGTGGCCAAATAAAGACAAAGGAGTAATTCCTTAGGACTTTGTGTCCGAAGGAATTCCTTTGGACAAAAAGTCCGAAGAAATTTGGGACAAAGAAAAACCCGACAGTTAAAATATAAACAAAGCAAAGAAAATTTTGGAAGAGATATCCTTTGGACAAAAAGTCCGAAGGAATTCCTTCGGACTTTTTGTCTGAAGTATTCCTTCAGAAAAGTTGTCAAAAGCAGAATATCCGAAGAAAAACAAAAAGCCGAAGGAAATATGATGAACCAAAGGAAAATCAAAAGGCAAGACCAAGGGACAGATCATAATTCCAAAGGAATAAAGTTTGCAAGAAATGAGTGGAAAAAGGAAAGTAAGCCATCAAAAAGTCCACAGCCTCCAAAAAGTCCGCAGCCTTCAAAACATTCCGTACAAAACCAAAGGGGAAGACAATGCAGCGAAGAATAAATTCGGGAAAATTTGCGGGAAAAAATCTAAGAAAATCAAAGGGAGATAAAACCAAGGGGAAGCCAAAAAGTCCGAAAAATGGATATCCTTCGGACAAATTGTCTGAAGGATTCCTTCGGAAAGCTTGGTCAAAGAAAGTCCGAGGGCAGAGAGAGACAAAAGCGAAGTCCGAGAAGAATGAGCACGAAGGGAAAATGACTTAGCAAATAGCCCAATGGATTATCCGAAAAAATAAAACAAAAGGAAAAGCTTTCGAGACACAAAAGCCCGTGGGAAAGTGAGAAGGCATAAACCGAGACAATTGCATGAAGAAAGACAAGTCCGCGGGAATAAACCCGAAAGAAACCCATACACAAACAAAAGACAGAGTCAACGTGGAATTCCATGCAAACAAAAGCTAATTATGGTTGACTAGTCAAGGCTTCAGTTGACTGGCTGTTGAAGTCAAATTTATCTTCAAACGTTCTAACTCAGCTTTTCAAACGTTCCAACTTGGCTTCCAATGGATCAAGTCAGAGTTCTAAAATTGACATTGGCGTTGGATTTCATGCATACTATTGTCATCTCATACTTCCAAACATTCCAGCAACTCATGAAGAAGCTAAAATTGACATTAGCGTGGATTTCCATGCAAAGAGAGGTGGGTGTTTCAATAAACCCAGACAAGCCCACTTCCTCTAGCTCCAAAGAGCTTCATGCAAAGACAAAGGGAAAACATATTTTATTGAAAAGCAAAGTCAGTCTTGAGTTAATTTAAATTGATCTTCTATTTTTCAATCCAATCTCTTGGCTTTTGTATTATCTATATTAATGGTTTTTCAGCCTTAGATTTATGATCCCTCTCTTGGCAAGATCAGACTTTGTCATTGATGAGTTGTGTAACCTCTTCAATCAATAGGATTGTACTTTCAGATTTCAAGTGCTGGCATAGTGTATATTTATTTAGCAATTTGCATACGTGGTAGATTTTTTCTCCCTTCTCAAATTCCGATTCGTACCTAGTTGCTAGCTTATCATTATGCATGCATGTTAAGTGTTCTTTATGTCTTTCGCTGAAGCTGTAAGTGGATGTTAGGTGGCTGCAAAATGTCTTGTATCAGACCTCTCTCCATCGTTTTCCCTTATGTTTTGGTCATTGGATCGAACCTTCTCATGAAATACTTATGCATAAGTGATTGATTGAAATCAAAGGTCTTCCTTTTCCCTTGTTTGTTCAGTGTTCAAGGTTCCAAGTAGAGTGGATCAACATTTTGGTGTATTATTGTCATTAGTTAGGATTTTCTTTTCAAGTTTCTTTCTCTCTTTTCCATGGTAGATTCAAAGCACATAGTGGAGATCCATTGATACATCTTACATGAACCAGCCTTCTCTAGAGGTTCTTCTCACCATTGAGACACCCACCCTCGTGAGAAGATCCCATTGTTTCAACTGGATAGAGGATTGGCCATTTCATGCACGTCTTCGATTCAGGGTGCAGCTTCAGGTTGACAATAGTTTTTGGCATGCTTGATGGGACTTATTTTCGCTGGTCTTGATGAAATTGCAATTGTAGAAGTATTCTTCAAGAAGTATTTGGTGATTCCAAGCTCAAGCAATTGCTTTTAATAGTTCAGGGACAGTTTCCATGGAAGTCTATTTTTAATGCATTATCGTGAATGAATTCTGATGGTTGTGTATGAAGAGAATTTCTATGCTATGTTTCCTTATCAACCCAATGATGGATCATACCAGTCTGGTCATGATACCTATGAGCGTTTTCATGAGCCTAATTAGCCTTATCAAGAGTATTATCAAAGCTATGTTGAGCCTTATCAAGTTTCTCATGATCCTTATTATCAAAAGCATGAATCTTACCTTGTGAGCCATATCAGTCTCAGGACCGGATTTCATTTTTCCCATATGACTATGATGTTGCATATGAATAGTCTTGCCTTCAAGAAAGAAAGAATGAAATACAACTCAAAATACTAGCATATGCAAGAAAGGTTTGTTCTAACTCTCAGTATGAGGAAGTGAATGGTCTATTTCAAAATGTGTCCAATGACCCAGAAGAGATAAATGGACTATGTATTTTTGTATTGGAAAAGATGGAGGCTTGGGAGAGGCAGAAAATAGAGTTAAACCAATTGTCTACAAAGGGTTCTTGTGCTTCTTATTCTCATGAAGTTCTTAACCATGCCTAGTGTGTGCCGAGGGAACTCCCTAGTTGGATTCAAGAGCCTAGTCAAGAGCCTGTTCAAGAGTCTATTCAATAGACTAAACCTTCCTATAGTCCCATTTCCTCACCAATCATCCCTCAAGCTCAAGTTTTCTAGGAAGACAAGCAGGTTTCAGACTTTGATGAGTTAATGGCCAAGTGGAAGGAACAAAATACAAAGGTCTTTAAGAGTTTCTCTTTCCTTCCTCTCCAAAACTCCCTAGATAATTCCATTGCCTTCAAAATTCAAAATTTTGATCATGATCAACCTCCCATGCTGCATTTTTCCTCTCAAACAAATGAATTTCATTACCCTCCCAAGATCTACCTTCTTCAGGAGGAAACTGTTCTTTGGAGGATTGAGAAAGAGGTTGCATCTACAGGTCAAGTTCTTGCACAGTGTGTGGAGGATGTTTCAGATGTGTTTAAGAAAGAATTTTCTATTGATACTTAATGTTGTAGTTGGGCATACGATTATAGTTGAGCGTGCGAAGACTGATCTTGATGTAGAGGAACTTCAAGAGGAGCTGATACAGATTGAAGTCATAAATGAGTTACATGTATCTCTTATTGAGAAGGATCCAGATAGCTTTATAACTGATTCAGTTCAAATGGATCAAAATGAGGAACAAAAAGATGATTGGCAGCTGTACCTTAAATCTCTACAAGAGGTTGAAGAGCTGGATGAACATGCAACAGTTGACAAAAAGGGTGTGGCCACTCAAGAGCAATGCATAGATGAGATATCACTTGACAAGGTGGTAGATGACAAGCAGTGCAAAAAATATCAGGTAGTACTTGATGAGTTTGTCTTTGTTGGTGACTGGTTTGTTGTTGATGACTCGTTTGAGAAGATGCTCATGCAATTGGTGGACAAGGAAAATGCCTCATCAAAGGTTATGATTAATAAACAACCTGCTTTGCAACTTGTACCATCTCTTGGAATGAGTGAGTTCAAGAATTTCCCATTTGATCCAGCGGATCATGTTTTATCATGGTTAGCTAGGTTCTTTATTTGTTTTGCTTTCCTCCAAGTGTTGTTCAAGCACAATTGTTCCATTCATTTTTGTTCAAATAAGTGCTTGTTTGCAGATTCGCTTAGTTTTTCTGCTTTCGTGTGTTTCCCTTCTTATTTTGAAGGAAGAAGGTTACTTTAGCCATGGTCAAGAGGAGATTTTCAGTCAGAAATCAGGTTTATCATTGTTTTTGGAGTTCAAATAACATATACATGGTCTGATTTTTGAAGCATAGCAGGGATGTTAGGCCAGCTGAGTCGTCAGAAATGTTGACAATTCTTCCACAGGCCAAAACATTGTCAACCTTACTATTTGAAAGATGGTCTTATGGACCAGTTTGTCTTGTAAATCAGTTTTTTTTTGGGTCTTTAAATAACCATCTATAGTCTTCATATAAAGCATGGGATAATCTACTTGAGGATGTTACAGGTGCCCTGGGTTGCGACTAAAGATACATATGTTCTACTTGTTGAGACATACTGCATATTTGGACTGTTTGAAAAGGTAGAGGTTGTTTTGCATACAATACATTAATGCCTTAGACAAGGTTAGAAAGAAGCCAACAAAGCAAAGGAAATTAAAAGGAAGATATCCTTCGGACTATTGTCCAAAGGAATACTTCGGAGAATTTGCAAATCAAAAAAAAAAACTGCAGCCAACAAGGAAAGAAAAGGCAAAGTCTGCAGCCTCCAAAAAAGTCCATAGGAAAACATAAATTCCGAAGGAATGAGGACATCTACAAAAAGCCCGGGTGCCCTACAATTTTTCCAAAAATCTAGGGAGATAAACAAAAGCCCTTGCGGAGGGCACTTGGTCGGTGACAGGACCTTTCCAACTTTTCCGAAGGGCACAGAGGAAGGACACAATCCCTTGCGGAGGGCACTTGGTCGGTGGCAAGACCTTTGCATTTTTCCTGAAGGGCATTGTGCTGGTGGCCAAATAAAGACAAAGGAGTAATTCCTTCGGACAAAAAGTCCGAAGAAATTCGGGACAAAGGAAAACCCGACAGTTAAAATATAAACAAAGCAAATAAAATTTTGGAAGAGATATCCTTTGGACAAAAAGTCCGAAGGAATTCCTTCGGACTTTTTGTCCGAAGTATTCCTTCAGAAAAGTTGTCAAAAGCAGAATATCCGAAGAAAAACAAAAAGCCGAAGGAAATATGATGAACCAAAGGAAAATCAAAAGACAAGACCAAGGGACAAAACATAATTCCGAAGGAATAAAGTCCGCAAGAAATGAGTGGAAAAAAGAAAGTCATAGAAAACCAAAGGGGAAGATAATGCAACCAAGAATAAATTCGGGAAAATTCACAGGAAAAAGTCCGAGAAAATCGAAGGGAGATAAAACCAAGGGGAAGCCAAAAAGTTCGAAAGAAATGGATATCCTTCGGACAAATTGTCCGAAGGATTCTTTCAAAAAGCTTGGTCAAAGAAAGGAAAGTTCGAGGGTAAAGAGAGACAAAAGTGAAGTTCGAGAAGAATGAATACGAAGGGAGAATGACTTAGCAAATAGCCCAATGGATTATCCGAAAAAATAAAACAAAAGGAAAAGCTTCGGAGACACAAAAGCCCGTGGGAAAGTGAGAAGGCATAAGCCGAGACAATTGCATGAAGAAAGACAAGTCCACGGGAATAACCCGAGAGAAACCCATACACAAACGAAAGACAGAGTCGACGTGGAATTCCATGCTAGCAAAAGCTAATTACAGTTGACTAGTCAAGGCTTCAGTTGATTGGCTGTTGAAGTCAAGTTTATCTTCAAACGTTCCAACTCAGCGTTTCAAACGTTCCAACTTGGCTTTCAACAGATCAAGTCAGAGTTCTAAAATTGACATTGGCGTTGGATTTCATGCATACTATTGTCATCTCATACTTCCAAACGTTCCAGCAGCTCATGAAGAAGCTAAAATTAACATTGGCGTGGATTTCCATGCAAAAAGAGGTGGGTGTTTCAATAAACCCAAACAAGTCCACTTCCTCTAGCGCCAAGGAGCTTCATGCAAAGACAAAGGAAAAACATATTTTATTGAAAAACAAAGTCAGTTTTGAGTTAATCTAAGTTGATCCTTCTCTTTTATTTTTCAACGTCAATCTCTTGGTTTTTGTAATTCTCTATATTAATGGCTTTTCAGCTTTAGATTTATGATCCCTTTTTTAGCAAGACCAGACTTTGCCATTGGTGAGTTGTGTAACCTCTTCAATCAATAGGACTGTACTTTCAAATTTTAAGTGCTGGCATTGTGTATATTCATTCAACAATTTGCATACGTGGTAGATTTCACTCCCCAAATTTTGATTCGTACCTAGTTGCTAGCTCATCATATTATGCAGGTCATGTTTAGTGTTCTATATGTCTTTTGTTGAATTTGTAAGTGGATGTTAGGTGGCTGCAAAGTGTCTTGTATCAAACCTCTCTCCATCGTTTTCCCTCACGTTTTGGTCATTGGATCGAATCTTCTCATGAAATATTTATGCGTAGTGATAAATTGAAATCAAAGGTCTTCTTTTTCCCTTGTTTGATTTAGTGTTCAAGGTTCCAAGTAGAGTGGATCAATGTTTTGGTGTATCACCGTCGTTAGGTAGGATTTCCCTTTTAAGTTTCTTTCTCCCTTTTTCATGGTAGATTCGCAGCACAGAGTGGAGATCCATTGATACATCTTACAGGGACCACCCTTCTCTGGAGGTTCCTCACACCATTGAGGCATCCACCCTCGTGAGAAGATCCCATTGTTTCAACCAGATAGAGGGTTGGCCATTTCATGCACGTCTTCGATTCAGGGTGCAGCTCCAGGTTGACAACACAATGATCATGACATGTGACAAGTAAGAGTGGGGGAAACTGAGTTTGTTTTTAGCGCACAATAACAATATGGGACCCATTGAAGCTCAAGGCTACATTCATGAAGCAAGTGTTTGGGCTTGCAGTTCCCAAGATTGAAGTGGGATCTAGGTATTTCAAAGATAATAGAAAATGGGATTGCATTTGCTTGAGGGCCATCAAATTTGGGAAGGGCGGACTATAATGTCTCCTCTTGTAAAAATAAAATAACATTATTATTAAAATAAAAGGTATTTTTAAACACTTTAAATAAAAGTAATAATATGCCTTAGTTGCCAAGAGTGAATATGTTAGCAATTCCTTTCTAGTTTTGACTTAAGAAGGGACTTTTAAGGGTCATGGGCAAGATTAGCCCTTAAGCGAATTTATAAGGAAGTTGTTTTTTGATTATTCTTTTCCCTCGAAGTGGAGCGCATCCCTTTGGGAAAAGGATATAAAGGGGAAAAAGGAGTTTCTTTTGGAGACTCATGTTTATGAATTGAAATCACAAGTTTAAGTACGATTTGCTTGACTTCATCTATTGAAGATGGAAACCTTCAATGGAGGACTGATGTAAGGACGAAAACCCTTACCTACAGCTGGGCAGCCTCAAATCAAAGGTTGTATCAGGTATCATTGTTCATTTTGAGGTGTGTAGACACCAATTTTGGTTTCAATGCAGTAGAAGGAGCTTCAAGGAGTGTGGCGAGTGGGTTTGGAGGGTTGGTGAGTTGGTTGAGGAGCCTTAGAAGGGTAGTGAACTACCTAGGGTGGGCAGTGAGCCTCTTTGGAGGGTAGGAACACCCTCTTGGGGTTGGACGTGGCACTTCCAACGCTGATTTCAAGCCTAATTACTGTTTCAAGGAAACAAAGCAATTTTGGTATTTTTAATCATAATTTTCCAGCCATATGGATAATGATTGGCTGTAATATTTCCTAATTTTGGTAATTATTTGAGAAATTTAATATTGTTTTCGTGCCCTAAATTGGCACTTTCATAATTCTGCAATTGGTTCAAAAAGAAATTCAGAAATTTGTATGTATTGTTAGGGTTTGTTGGGAAACCCCTTTGGTTCTAATTCTGCCCTAAAAGGGACATTACACAAACAAACGGTTAACGACATCAATTTTGCATACCACCATCTAGTTTAACCCGTTCTAAGCATTGCTTAAGTCTTGGCATCTTGGGGTTGTGATAGATGAATGGAGTTATTAAACCATTTTTGAGTAAATTTGTCATTGGATATCTTGATGACACATTTATTTTCAGTGGAATAGAGTAAGAACACTCGTGACATTTGCGCAAAGTGCTTGAAAAGTTGCTCGTAAATTTGAAGAAGTGCAGTTTCATGCATTGGTATACTTGGGATTCGAGATTTCTAAAAAAGGTTAGAAGATGGATCTAGAGAAGGTGCGAGCTATATTAGATTGGCCATCACCACATAGTACATTTGAAGTATGTAGTTTTTATGGATTGGCGAGTTTTTTGCAGGAAGTTCATCATAAATTTTAGTGGGACATGTGCAATAATCAAAGATGTGATGCACAAAGGTAAAAAGGAGTGTGTGGACAATAGAAGCAAAATATAGTTTCCAATAGTTGAAGAAGATAAAGCAACCAGTGCTAGCATAACTAGATTTAAATAATCTATTTCAGGTAGATTGCGATGCGAGTAGCATAGTAATAGGAGCGGTATTGAGTAGAGAAGGAAAACCTATTGCACCAATTTATGTGAGGGACTTTCTGGAAGGTCACCCATCCCAGTATTACTGCGGCTCAAGCACACTTAATCATGGCGTTTTCCACAATCAAATCCACTTAGCTTGCGACCCCATTTTAAAAACCTTCAACAAGTGTTGTGCCTTATGAACCATTTGTTATGGATTCCCTAGCTCTTTAAATTTATATAGGTGGTTTTTTGCAGTGCATCAGTTTATGTGATATGATTTTGGGATTCAGTTGCATAGTTTCAAGTCAGCCTACATTGACCCATATTTCACGAATAGTGTAGGTGTAGCTTAGTAAGCATGTACAACTCTCTTGTGCCTTCCATCTTGAATAGTGTCCCACACAAGTCTTATTTATATTTTTGCTTTCTTGAGAGAGACCTAGGTATTTCATATTAGGACCTTAGGGGACTTCTGTATTCTAGGCGTGGAATAATATTCAACCATAGGAATAATATAATTTCCTTATCAACCATGTTTTTTGTTAATCCCTTGCTTATCCAACAACTGAACTAGGAATGTATTTGATCGAGGAATATTATCATGTGATCTTCATTGGGACTTCAAATGGCCATTTTGGGAGATACACTATTTACAACTCTTATTGAGCATAAATTAAGAACTTTTTGTTTTGCTTCATGGACCCACTATATTGCGTCAAAGTGTCTTATGGCTATATCCACAGCCCTATGATTAATAGGTTCTATCCATATTTGTGCAGCTTTTAGTTTCATTGCTGCAACAATAGAATTTTCTGGTTCACCATTGCTCTTCCAATCATAGGCATTTATTATGATTTGCCTTGTTTCTTAGAAAGTTCTTTGAATCTTTCCATCCATCTGTTAGCATAATAGCTTTCTATTAACAATTATTTGATATGTTATAGGTCTTCCCAAGGGGTTGAGTCTGACGGAGAACTGGAACTAGCTTCATGCATCATATATATTTTAAACTCTGTGGTGAGGGAATCCATTATTGGATAATCTTTGCCTTTAATCCACTAGATAAAGAAATCAAATTCGCTCGACCAACTCTACCATTTGGCAATCCTTGGGCTAAGTCCTAGTCTGGGTATTTGGTCATTAATGTTCTTAATGGTTGGCTATTAGTTCCAATGGGAAATTCTTTTAGCTTTAGAAATATCTTGAAATCTACATAAAATATGAGGGCTTGTATGGTTAGAGACCTTATATGCATACCTATTAGATTCAAGTTGGGCACTAGTGATATAAGTTCCTGTGGCATCTAAATGATTCATTTGCCAATATTCATTTAGAATGGCAAGCGTTTTGGCAAATGCCCTGGGTGAGCTAGTATCTAGAAAGGCATGTAGATTATACTTCATATAACTAGGGAACTTAATATCTATAGAAATGTACATGGTATTATTAGTCATGAAAGTACTAACAAAGGATCTAGCTTGGGGCCTAGGTTTACTATCTAAAAGGATTTATTCTAATTGGCTCATTTTATTTTTTACTTCTATAATAGCTTTGACCTAGTCCCTTACCTAAAGTCTTGTAGATTTTACCTCTGCAAGAATAATATCTTGAGTTGTCATCATTTGCTTTTGCCAATGTGTCGGTCTATGCAGCGCATCTTTTTGACCCTCTTCTTTTTCTTCAGCATTTTCTTCTTCTCTGATGAAGTTCGACACTACATAACCACGATTAAATTTTGCCTTTTTTCTAGTTGATGCTTTTGAAGTTTTGATCTTGGTTGAAGCTTTGTATTGTGCTAGTCTTCCCTTCAGTGATTTCTTTTGTTTTAGGAGTTCAACTAGCTTTTCTTGTTGCTTAATAAGTGCTTTTCAGAGTGGTCAAAGCAGGGCAGTATGTTGATCAAGCCAATTGATATAACTTTTAGCAACTTCTAAGTTCAGTTTCTTCAACTACATAATGATGCAATGGAGACCATTGCTCTTCAAAATAGGGCAATTGATCTGTGTGTAGCCACATATACTTCTTTATGCAACTTGTGCACAACTTAGCTTGGAGTCCTTTGTGGCACATCCCTACATGTGCACACAAGTCTCACGACACTTCTATGCAGAGCCTCTTGTGCCTAGCGGAACACTTGCTCACCATCACTTTGCTGTGAGACACTTCACTTATTGATAGAACCTGTTGTGCCAAGTAGAACCCTTGCGAAATCTCATGCAACTTGTGTAGAGCTTGTCTTTGTGCAACCTCCACGTGGCTTGCCAAGTGGCACTTCTCACTTCTATGACATGTTAGGGAACTTCTTTGAGTAACTATCTGATTGAGAAGTTCAACCACCATGCACTTGGAGGAAGTTCAATCATCTTGTGGGAAGAAGATGAAATGACTTGTAATCATTCTCTTTGTAACTGTCAGTAGTTGTAACTACCTCCTGTATTTTGTGTATAGATATGTAACATATCCATTCGGCAAAGGGTTGATGACATACACAATCATATTGATTGATAGCATACCCCGAGTATCTAATCTATCTCATAGACATTATATTCACACCTTCAGTCTAGGCAAATCAAAGGAAGTGTTTACCCTTCTAATCACATGAACTTGCATTCCTATCCTTCTTGTAGCATTGTACTGTGTATTCTTCCCTATTTGTTCACATTGAATAGAAGTTGCATTTCCTGCAAATCAGACTTTTGCTTCACTGATTGTATTTTGATTTATTTTCTACAAGTAACCACGATGCACATAATCATGCAACTTAACTCTAAGTGCTTGGTTTCCCCCTATGCATAAGGGGGTCCCGTGGCGCGGATCAATTGGCTAGTGAGTTGGTTTATAGCCAATGACTTCCTCAGGTTGAGAACCAATTTGAGCATTATATTTATTTTTTTTTTTCTTTTTCTTGTGGCAACCTTTTATTCTCAGAGATCATGCCATAGATTTCTCGTCCCATTGAGATCTTTATCTCTGCTTCCGGCTCTTTCTCTTCATTTGCTTTCTTGACTTCATCTTCTTTTGGGGTAAATGCAAGCTTACAACTTACTCTTATGATCATAAGGTCTAGAAATTCAGAATTTGTTTCACTTAAACATTCAAAACTTTGTTTGTACGAATATGGATCAATAGGTTTAGACAATAGCTTCTTAGAGAGTTTATGTTGAATCTAGATTTTTTGTTCAGCATGCTAGTAAGAGGTAATGAATTTGGCAAAGAGCATGGTAGCGTGATACACCTTTTTTCGTCATTCATGTTGACATCGACAAATACCAATTCACCATCATTCATTTGCAATGAGTACAACTTCTTTCGCAAGAAAAGCTTGTTTACCAATGACTTGGCCTGGTACAACGTTTCCAGCTTGTCCCACCGAAGCTTCACATTGTTTTTAGTCAAGACATTCAATAACATGAATCCGAAAAACATAATTTGTAGAGATTCTCCCTTTCCTATCAAAATTTTTCCATTCTTCCAATTTCACTTCAGTGGGTACTGTTGACAATTCTTCCACACGTCAGACTGTCTCTCGCCATTCGGAAAATGCATGTCTCTAGCCAAGGAAGAAAGAATACATTGTTTTTTTCTTTTTTAAAGGCCTTTGCTGCAAAAGGATGAATTCCTTCGGACTTTTGTCCGAAGGAATGGTGTTCATAAAAGAAGGCTATGCCAAGGAAATAACAAATCAACAAAGAGCCTAAGACGAAGGAATTCCTTCGGAGAATCCAAAAGTCTGCACAAAAGGCAAAAGGAAAAGCCAAGGATTAATTCGGAAGGGTCATTTTCAAGAATTCCGAAGGGCACCTACCATTCGGGAAGGTGAGAGAACATATTCAGAACCTTTGCAAAAAGGCCGGGTGCCCTACAATTCTTCCGAAAAAGGGACAGACACAAGCAACTAGCCCTTGCGGAGGGCACTTGGTCGGCGACAGGACCACGGTCACTTTTCTAAAGGGCACATTTCGAAGGCAAAAGCAAAGGGAGATATCCTTTGGACTTTTTGTCCGAAGGAATTCCTTCGGACAAAAGTCCGAAGAAATTCGGAAAAACTGCTAGGCTTCGGAAAACCAAAAAAACAAGTGAAGGCAAAGCAAAAAAGAGACCTTTGGACAAAAAGTCCGAAGAAATTCGGAGAAAGAGCCGTGGGAAAAACCCGAAGAAATGCACCTCGCAAAAAGCCCGAGAAAATAAACTCGAAGAAGAATTCTGAAGGTCAAAGGGAGTGATCGAGATAATTCTTGCGGACATTTTGTCCGCGGGAAAATGACTAAGAGAAAAACCCAACTAACACAAAAGCCCGAGCAAAGGGAAAAAGAGAATGAAGATATCCTTCGGGAAGAAGTCCGAAGGAATTCCTTCGGACTTTTTGTTTGAAGGAATACTTCGGAGGATAAAGCCGAAGGAAAGAAAGCCGCAGGAAATATATGCAAAGAAAAGGATCCTGAAGGAATAAAAGCCAAAAGGTGACGTCCCGCTAGCCGTCAAATTCTGACCGCGGGAAGGAACCGTTGAAACAGGGGTAAAGAAGAATTCCGAAAGCAAAGCCCAATGGAGAAAATATAAACCGGATATAATTAGACTAATACATCCGAATATAGAATCTCGCTAGGAATAGACATGAACGGGTAGACCAGAACATGACAGAATACATGCAAGCAGGAGCTATTTTCGAACATCGGTCAAAGCTTCAGTTGACTGGTTATTGAAGTCCTGCTCTTCTCCAGATCATCTCATGCATTTGAGAGTCCAACTCAGCTTCAATTGAAGTTTCAAATTCAAAAGTCAAGTTGACGGTTCTAGTTTTAGAGTTGACTAATTGTTAAACGCCGCATTCACTAGGATCTTTCCATGCGAAAGAGAATGATCTCTTCGTCCAACTCAGCATGATCTCTTCGTACAACTCAGCATAATCTCTTCGTTTAACTCAACTTTCAAACGCTACAACTCGGCATCAAGTAGCGCACAAAGAAGTTCTAAAATTGACATTTGCGTGGATTTCCATGCAAAGAGAGGTGGGCGGTCATAACAAAGACAAGTTCACTTCCTCAAGTGCAAGAAATTTCATGCAAAGACAAAGACAAAAGAGAACATATTTTATTGAAAGGCCAAGTCAGCGTTGAGTTAACTTAAGTGAATCCTTCTCTTCAAGTTTTTTACGCCAATCTTTGGCCTTTTGTAATTCTCTCTATAAAATGGCTTTCAGCCTTGATTAAAAAAAATCATCCAATCTCTCTTGGTAAGACCAGACTCTGCGATTGGTGAGTTGTGTAACCTCTTCAATCAATAGGGACTGTACTTTCAGATTTCAAGTGCTGGCATAGTGTATATTTCTTCAGCAATTTGCACAAGTGGGAGATTTCTCTCCCTTCCCAAATTCTGATTCATACCTAGTTGCTAGATTGCCCTTATGCAGGTCATGTTAAGTGTTCTTTATTGTCTTTTGCTGAAGCTGTAAGTGGATGTTAGGTGGTCGCAAAGTGTCTTTTATCAGACCTCTCTCCATCGTTTTCCCTCAGGTTTCAGTCATTAGATCGACGCTCTTCATGAAATATTTATGCATAAGTGATTGATTGAAGTCTAAGGTCTTCCTTTTCCCTTGATTGTTCAGTGTTCAGGGTTCCAAGTTGAGTAGATCGAACTTCTGGTGTATCACCCTTTTTAGGTAGGATTTCCCCTTTAAGTTTTCTTCTCCCTTTTCCATGGTAGTCCGTAGCGTAGAGTAGGGATCCTCATCGATACATTATACAGGAACCAGCCTTATCTGGAGGTTCTTCTCACCGTTGAGGCACCCACCCTCATGAAAAGATCCCATTGTTTCAACCAGATAGAGGACTGGCCGTTTTACGTACGTTTTCGATTCAGGTCGCAGCTCCAGGTTGACAACAGTTTTTGGCACACCCGGTGGGACCTATTTTAGCTACTCTTGATGAAATTGCAGTTGTAGCAGTGTTCTTCAAGAAGTATTTGGTGATTCCAAGCTCAAGCAATTGCTTCTAACAATTCAGGGACAACTTCCATGTAAGTCTATTTTTATTGTATTATCGTGAATGAATTATGATCGCTGTGTATGAAGAGAATTCCTATGCTATATTTCCTTATCAGCGTAATGATGGATCATACCAGCTTGGTCATGATACCTATGAGCCTCTTTATGAGTCAAATCAGCCTTATCAAGAGTATTATCAAAGCTATGTTGAGCCTTATCAAGTTTCTCATAATCAACCTTATCAGGGGCATGAATCCTACCTTCTTCGTAAGCCATATCAGTCTCATGATCATATTTCATCTTTCCCATATGGCTATGATGTTGCATATGAGCAGTATTGCCTTCAAGGAAAAATGAATGAAATAGAGCTTAAAATACTAGCATATGCAAGAAAGGTTTGTTCTAACTCTCAGTATGAGGAAGTGAATGGTCTATTTTGAAATGTGTCCAATGATCCAGAAGAGATAAATGGACTATGTATTCTTGTATTGGAAAAAATAGAGGCTTGGGAAAGGCAGAAAATCAAGTTAAACCAATTGTCTACAAAAGGCTATTGTGCTTCTTATTCTCATGAAGTTCTTAACCATGCCCAGTGTGTGCCAAGGGAGCTTCCTAGTTGGATTCAAGAGCCTATTGAAGAGCCTATTCAAGAGCATATCCAAGAGCCTATTCAAGTGACTATTTATGAGACTAAACCTTCCTATAGTCCCCATTCCTCACCAATCATCCCTCAAGCTCAGGGTATTCAGGAAGACAAGCAGGTTCCAAATTTTGATGAGGTAATGGCCAAGTGAAAGGAACAAAATACAAACGTCTTTAAGAGTTTCTCTTTCCCTACCCTCCAAAACTCCCTAGATAATTTCATTGCTCTCAAGATTCCAAAATCTGATCATGATCAACCTCCCATTCTTCATTTTCCCTCTCAAACAAATGAATTTCATCACTCTCCCACCATCCCCGTTTCTCAGGAGGACCCTGTTCTTTGGAGTATTGAGAAAGAGGTTGCAGCTACAGGACAAGTTCTTGCAGAGTGTGTAGAGGATGCTTCAGAAGCGTTTGAGGAAGAATTTCCTATTGATACTTCTCTTGAGGTTGTAATTGAGCGTCCAGTTATAGCTGAGAGTGGGAACATTGATCTTGATATAGAGGAACTTCAAAAGGAGCTGATACAGATTGAAGTTATAAATGAGTTATAGGTATCTCTTATTAATAGGGATCCAAATAGTGTTACAGCGAATTCAGTTCAAATAAATCAAAATGAGGAACAAAAAGGTAATTGACAGCTGTACCTTGAATCTCTACAAGAGATTGAGGTGTTGGATGAACTTGCAACAGTCAATAAGAAAGATGTGGTCACTCAAAAACCATGCATAGATGAGGTATCACTTGACAAGGTGGTAGATGACAAGCAGTGCGAAAAATATCAGGAAGTACTTGATGAGTATGTCTTCATTGGTGACTGGTTTGCTATTGATGACTCATTCGAGAAGATGCTAATACAGTTGGTGGACAATGAAAATGTCTCATCAAAGGCTATGACTAATAACCATCTTGCTTTGCAACTTGTACCATCTCTTGGAAGGAGTGAGTTCAAGAATTTCCCATTTGATCCAGGCGGATCATACTTTATCACGGTTAGCTAGGTTCTTTAGTTGATTTTGCTTTCCTCCAAGTGTTGTTCAAGCACACTAGTTTGCTTCAGTTTTTTGTTTCAATAAGTGCTTCTTTGCACATTTGCTTCTTAGTTTTCCGCTTTCATATGTTTCCCTTCTTATCTTGAAGGAGGTTACTATAGCCATGATCAGAGCAGATTTTTAGTCAGAAATCAGGGTCACCATTTGGGAAGTCAAATAAACATCTATACATGTCTGAGTTCTCAAGCATAGCAGGCATGCTGAGCTAGCTGAGTCGCCAGAAATGTTGACAATTCTTCCACTAGTCAGAGTGTCTCTCGCCATTCGGAAAATGCACGTCTCTAGCCAAGGAAGAAAGAATACATTGTTTTTTTCTTTGTAAGGGCCTTTGCTGCAAAAGGATGAATTCCTTCGGACTTTTGTCCGAAGGAATGGTGTTCATAAAAGAAGGCTAAGCCAAGGAAATAACAAATCAACAAAGAGCCTAAAACGAAGGAATTCCTTCGGAGAATCCAAAAGTTTGCACAAAAGGCAAAAGGAAAAGCCAAGGATTAATTCGGAAGGGTCATTTTCAAGAATTCCGAAGGGCACCTACCCTTCGGGAAGGTGAGAGAACATATTCAGAACCTTTGCAAAAAGGCCGGGTGCCCTACAATTCTTCTGAAAAAGGGACAGACACAAGCAACTAGCCCTTGCAGAGAGCACTTGGTCGGCGACAAGACCACTGTCACTTTTTCGAAGGGCACATTTCGAAGGCAAAAGCAAAGGGAGATATCCTTCGGACTAAAAGTCCAAAGGAATTCCTCTGAACAAAAGTCCGAAGAAATTCGGAAAAATTGCTAGGCTTCGAAAAACAGAAAAAACAAGTGAAGGCAAAGCAAAAAGAGACCTTCGGACCTTTTGTCCGAAGGAATTCCTTCGGACAAAATGTCCGAAGAAATTCGGAGAAAGAGCCGCGGGAAAAACCCGAAGAAATGCACCTCGCAAAAAGCCCGAGAAAATAAACCCGAAGAAGAATTTCGAAGGTCAAAGGGAGTGATCGAGATAATTCTTGCGGACATTTTGTCCGCGGGAAAATGATTAAGAGAAAAACCTGACTAACACAAAAGCCCGAGCAAAGGGAAAAAGAGAATGAAGATATCTTTCGGGAAAAAGTCCGAAGGAATACTTCGGAGGATAAAGCCGAAGGAAAGAAAGCCGCAGGAAATATATGCAGAGAAAAGGATCCCGAAGGAATAAAAGCCAAAAGGTGACGTCCCGCTAGCCGTCAAATTCTGACTGCAAGAAGTAACCGTTGAAACAGGGGTAAAGAAGAATTCCGAAAGCAAAGCCCAATGGAGAAAATATAAACCAGATATAATTAAACTAATACATCCGAATATAGAATCCCGCTAGGAATAGACATTAACAGGCAGACCAGAACATGACAGAATACATGCAAGCAGGAGCTATTTTCGAACATCGGTCAAAGCTTCAGTTGACTAGTTATTGAAGCCTTGCTCTTCTCCAGATCATCTCACGCATCTGAGGGTCCAACTCAGCTTCAATTGAAGTTCCAAATTCAAATGTCAAGTTGACTGTTCCAGATTTAGAGTTGACTAATTGTTAAATGCCGCATTCACTAGGAGCTTTCCATGCAAAAGAGAATGATCTTTTTGTCCAACTCAGCATGATCTCTTCGTCCAACTCAGCATAATCTCTTCGTTTAACTCAGCTTTCAAACGCTACAACTCGGCATCAAGTAGCTCATGAAGAAGTTCTAAAATTGACATCTGCATGGATTTCCATGCAAAGAGAGGTGGGTGGTTCATAACAAAGACAAGTTCACTTCCTCAAACGCAAGAAACTTCATGCAAAGACAAAGACAAAAGAGAACATATTTTATTGAATGGCCAAGTCAGCCTTGAGTTAACTTAAGTGATTCCTTCTCTTCAAGTTTTCTATGCCAATCTTTGGCCTTTTGTAATTCTCTCTATAAAATGGCTTTCAGCCTTGATTAAAAAAATCATCCAATCTCTCTTGGTAAGACCAGATTCTGCGATTGGTGAGTTGTGTAACCTCTTCAATCAATAAGGATTGTACTTTCAGATTTCAAGTGTTGGCATAGTGTATATTTCTTCAGCAATTTGCACAAGTGGTAGTTTTCTCTCCCTTCTCAAATTTTGATTCATACCTAGTTGCTAGATTGTCCTTATGCAGGTCATGTTAAGTGTTCGTTATTGTCTTTTGCTAAAGCTGTAAGTGGATGTTAGGTGGCCGCAAAGTGTCTTTTATCAGACTTCTCTCCATCGTTTTCCCTCAGGTTTCAGTCATTAGATTGAACCTCTTCATGAAATATTTATGCATAAGTGATTGATTGAAGTCTAAGGTCTTCCTTTTCCCTTGATTGTTCAGTGTTCAAGGTTCCAAGTTGAGTGGATCGAACTTCTAGTGTAT
Organism: Torreya grandis; assembly: GCA_037957365.1. Lineage (NCBI taxonomy): Eukaryota > Viridiplantae > Streptophyta > Pinopsida > Cupressales > Taxaceae > Torreya > Torreya grandis. Next base: position 4,037,990 of record JARHVA010000424.1, on the reverse strand, counting down.
CACCCTTTTTAGGTAGGATTTCTCCTTTGAGTTTCCTTCTCCCTTTTCCATGGTAGTCCGTAGCGTAGAGTAGGGATCCTCATCAATACATCATACAGGAACCAGCTTTCTCTGGAGGTTCTTCTCACCGTTGAGGCACCCACCCTCGTGAGAAGATCCCATTGTTTCAGTCGGATAGAGGACTGGCCGTTTCACGCATGTCTTCGATTCATGGCGCAGCTCCAAGTTGATAACAGGTACCACGTTTGTGATAGCAATCCATTGATTTATATCCACCAAGAGATCCTCCATTTCAAGTTTCCATAACTGAAAATTTCAACCATTGAATTTCTCAATTTCTATCCTTGTGCGTCCAGTGATTTTCTTCACACAAGATTTGCCTTCAAAAACTCCCATTTCAAGAAAACCATTTATTGCAAGTTACTCTAACTTCTACAAAGCTCACAACTAAGCTTTGATACCATATGTGTGGAATAAACTCGTTCACGATAAACAAAAGCAGAGGAGAGTTCTATTGTGCCAACCTAACACAGAACATGATGACATGCACACAGAGATGAATTTCACCTGGGAAAACCCTTTTAGGTAAATAAACCTAGTATAGCAACCTTCTTGATTATAACATAAAGTGGAGCGTCTTACAATGCTAAAACCAAGCTTCAAGGTCCTGCAATCTTAATACAAGGCTAAAATGAAGCTTCAATGTTTTGCAATCTTCATACAATGTTTTAGTGTATATTATAGTGCACACACTTAACGTGTATTTAAGATTCAACAACTTTTGTTACACGTATGCTTGAACACATGATTTGCTCTAATGTTGCATTTCCTTCCTTAGAAGAACCGTGCCTTTATCAAGCACTTCACTTGTAATGTCTGAATAGTAGAACAATTTGCATTCATCAACTATTGCACCAAGTGAATAATGTGTAATGCTCCTTAATAGGTCCATGTGAGAGTGCCACCAAGATGTTGCTAACACTTCTTTAGTTTGAAAGATTCAGTTAGACAAGTGTATGCATGAAATGCTTTAAGATAATTGCTCATTGCTTTGCATGTTGCACAACTCCTTGCAACACCTTATTGCAACACAACCACTGCGCACCACTTCGTAAATCTCCTAGAGTATAATGAAACCTAGTAGAATATTCTACACAACTCTACCATCATTCCCACATGTTGACAACCTTGCGCAATTGCCAAAGTCAGTCTCCATGCAAGGTTGCACAACCATCCTAGCTTGCACAATCAACTTGCTCAACATCCTACAAAACCAAGTACTTGCGCAAAACACCTTGCACAAATCCATGCAAAGTCAAGACATTTCCCAACACTATAGAGTTGACAAAGCAAGTCCAAGATGGAAAAACCCTGAAATTCAACATCGAAGTTGGTCTCTTCGTGTTTACTTAGGATTAGGTGTATGTTCCTAAGTGGAGGAACATGAGGAGAGAATTAATGCAAGAGTGTCATGACTCTTTGTGGGCAGGACACCTAGGGAAAAAGAGAACTTTAGCTCTACGGGAGAGAGGACTGAATGTAAGTGAAAATAGTAATACACTAAAGCCTAGTTTGATAAGAAAAAATATTGTTACTTGCAAGTTATGATGATGATGGAAGTGATGTTGATGGCATAACTAGTGGCAGCAACAACTTACTGAAGCCCCTGAAGAAGTCACAACACACTTTTAGTATTTTTACTATTCATGTGTTGAAGGATGCACTTGATGAGAACATCCCCACACAAACCTTTAACAACAAGGCCATAAGAAAATTGGCTCAACAAAAACCAAAGTTATCTCTAATTCAAAAAGAGCCTAAGGAGAAAGAGTTTGGAAATTCTATCATGGACACTAATGTGGAGGAAATGCGTGGGGATGTGCATGCAAGCATGGAGGAGGAATACCTCGGATTCGATGTGAGTATTTAGCATGTGCACAGACAAGCTGATAAACTAACTAGAGAGGCTAATAAAATTAAAGGAATTGGTGTATAGATTGGAAGGGGTTGGAGAGCCTAAATTAAAATTTGTAATTGATGTTGTGGATAAGTGCTATGAATCGTTTTTGAAAGGGATTATAAGTTTAGGGATATGATGGCTTTAGAAATCATGAGTATGAGAAACTATTTAAAACTAGGACAAGTAATAGACTTTTTGTCCATGAATATTATGAAGTGCACATTGTTGTTGTACAGATGCAAGATATGGCACAAGAAGGGAATCAATATGTCTAGTGGGAAACAACTTCAAAACAATGAGTATCCAAATTGGCCAATGAAAATATTCAAATTCAATAGGAATTTGATAAGTTGCACAACAGTTTTCAAGATGCAGTAAGAAAGAATGCAAAGACATGATGAACCAAATTCGAGTTAATCGATCAAATTTGGAAGTGATTTTTTGAGGAAGAAGGTCGAAGGGTTATGTTGGATGAAATTGTGAAGTTTCCTAAGTTGATGTAATGACCCCTTCTCGAATCTGATCTCATAATGACCGTTGGCCTATTCCTGGAAATCCGTAGGCTATTCGGAAGGTGCAAATGAGGGTTTCCTATTTTTTAGGATGTCTTTGTTCGAAGTTTTGATGGCGAATTCTTTCTGGGTTTTTCGAGAGCTTCGTGGAGGTATGTTTCAGATTTCTGAGCATTTCCAAGAATTTACTATTTTTAGTAAATTTTATTTTTGGCAGCTAGCAGGATTGTCACAAGGAGTTAACTTTCCCTTTTTAGTTGACTCATTCAGTTTTGGGCTTCAGAATTCGGTCTTGGTGGAATAAGTGAATTTCACTTAAAAAAATAATAATAACGTTATATTTTAAAGTTGACCTTGGCCTAGACAAAATAACTTAATGTTGTTTTAAAAGAGGGACTTGAAGGGGGGGCGCCATCATGGCATGGAAAGAGGCGCCACTTTTGGGGATAAGCTTCAAGGGAAAGCCAATTGAAGCCTATAAAAGAAGGCATTGGGATATCATTTCATCATCTTGGTTTTAGTGCATTGTTATGCTGCCGCTTTGGCTCTGGAACTGCTTCGGGGAATGAAGGCCTCCTAGCAAGGGCATCTCTTCATGCTTGCAAGACAGCATCTAGTGGTGATTTAATCATTGATATTTGTAATTGCTTATGTATTACTTTCATTTATTTCATTGTTAGTTCCTTTGATATTATTAGAGGTTTCCAGATCTTGCATTTTAACTACAGCAGATTCGAGTTTTAATTTATAAATCCAAAAATACCAAAAAGATTGTTCTGGGTATTGTGTCATTGCATCTTATTGGTAAGGGCGCCCCTTCATGAATATTTGCAGATTTTAATACGAAGTGTATGATTTTATAATGCAAATCCGTCATTCCTTGAAGGCCGTACTTTTTAGAAGTGCATTGGGATTCATGTCAGTAATTAATAACCATTTTTAGATGCCATTTCTTATTACTAAGTTAGGTGCCATCATTTTAAGGGTCTATTGCATCAGATTTGAGATCATTTGGGTGAGAAATGAGAGAGTTATGAGCATATGAGTAAATTCATAGGTTGCTGGTTTTATCAATTTAAAGTACAGATTTGTAAAAAAAAACAGCATTATTATTTGGTCACTGAGAGAGTTATTGTTTCGGCATCTCTAATCAAGCCAAGGAGAGTTCTTTATATGATGTAATGCTAATCTTTCAATTCCTATGCTCTTGGCAAGCGAATGAGTTTCATTTTGTAAACTGGCAGTAGTACTGGCAGTAATTCTCAAACTTGTTCAATTCTGATTTGTAATGCTCATTTTACATTCTGAAGTTGTTTAGTAATATCTTAAATCTCCGCCCTATGGTAGCTCCTTTCCCATGCTGGGTCAGAAAGCACATTCTGGGTGTTGAGTTCCACCCTATGGTAGCTACTTTCCCTTTTGGGGTTAGCAAGCACATGCTGGGTATGGAGTAGTTTCATCTTTCAGCATTTCCCTTTAAAGCATTGTTTTGTAATTTCACTCCGTCTTATGGTCGCCCCTTACTCCGCTTTGGATTGGGTAGCACATACTTGACGTCGAGTTCCTTTGTTTTGTAATTCACTCCGTCTTATGGTCGCCCCTTACTCCGCTTTGGATTGGGTAGCACATACTTGACGTCGAGTTCCATTTCCAGCATTTAGAGTAGCAGATCCTCTGACCAATGCTTGCCACCATCGGCGCCATACTGGTTAGAGTTGTTTCAGTACGTTTGGGTTTATCTTCTAACCTTAACGGGTATTTGCTTGTAATGTTGAAATCTGATAACTAAAAATTTCAAAAAAATTGGCTCGGGATATTTCAGTGGTATCAGAGCCACGTATCCTGCCATCCTGTGGACAAACCATCTATGAGTGACCGCGAAAAGAGATATATTGCAAGAGAAGATAAGAAAATTGCAAAACAGTTCCCGTGGTATCAGGTTCCCGAAGGTCAGACTGCTTCAGAGATCTTGAGGGCTGATTGGGAGTCTTCTCAAGAAACAAATATGGCAGAAGGTGAGAGATCAGTAGGGGGTAACGAGAGGTTTACCAACCCTAGAAATGATAGTGGGAAGGGTAGAGAAAGATCACTAAGTCCTAAAAAGAGATTTGAAAAGAAAATGGATGCCTTAATGGATATGGTATCCCTCATGTTGGGAAAAGTGGGTCAGAACCCAACTCTCCAGAACAATTCAGGATATAGAGGAGAGCCTAGTGCCTCTAATCAATTTGATGGAAGTGTTGCTCAACCTGTTTCAAACAACACTTACATTTCATCAAGGCCCTTCAAACCCACCTTCGTAGCACCAGTAAATACACAACTTGATCCTGAAGAGAATTCTTCTTTTGTGGAACAATTGAGACGTGGCCATGCGGAGTATGACTCTCTCCTTGAAGACATCAAAATGGACATGTCCTATAATGAATTTATTGATCATAAAAGAAAGAGTAAGGGACAAGGGAGAAATTATGACCAAAGAAGAACTCCAGTACAAGGAGACTTGTATCAAGCCATCAACAAGATAATGCTTTCTCACTTTGATGGAAGTGATAATAGCTCTGCTCGAGCCTGGATTCAGAAACTTGACAACTATTTGGCTCTTAGGCCAATGGCTGAAGAAGATGCGATTAAATTCGCTACGCTACACCTAGATGGGGTAGCGCATGAGTGGTGGTACCATGGCCTAGTCACTTTGGGTCATGGATCGATCACTAGCTACGATGAATTCACCAATAGACTCATTGAGAGGTTCGAGAAGAAGGACCCAGAAGTGCATTTTAGGGAGTTGGCGCAGTTGAAGCAGTATGGCACTGTTGATGCCTACATAGCTGAGTTTCAAAGACTTTCAGTTATGGTGACTGGAATCACTGAGAGAAGATTAGTGATCTTATTCAGCGAAGGTTTGATGGAGCCACTCAAGGGATGGATCAAAACTTTTGATCCACCGTCCTTACAAGAAGCAATGAAGAAAGCTAGAAACATGGAGTGGGCTGCTCCCAAAACTAAGTTCCTTCCTAAACCATCCTTCCACAAGAAGGATAGAGGGAAAAGGTTTCATCAAAAGCCTTACCAAAAGGAGTTTAACCAGCAGAAACCTCTTGGCAAAAGATTGGATCCGGAAACTATCAATGAACTCCGAAGAAAGGGGCTATGTTTCCGATGTAAAGATAAATGGTCTCTAGATCATGTTTGCTCAAAGGGAGTCAAATTCCACCAGATTGAGTATTACTCAGCGGGTGAGAGTAACTCTGATTTTTCGGACCAGCAATCTGATCCCGAAGATAGTGAAGTAGGAGTCCCTGAAGAGTCCGAAAGCGAAAAAGAAAGTGGTGGTACGTTGGCTCAACTTTCAAGCTTCCAAAAGAATGAGTCTTTCAAAATACGTGGGACGATCAAATGGCAGCGTATAGTTGCTCTAATTGATACTGGAGCAACCCATAACTTCATTGATGAAGCTGTGGTGGCAAAGGAGTTGCAAACAGAAGATTTTGAAGGGTTCAAAGTTATGGTCGCGGATGGATTCCACATTTCTTGTACCAAAAGGGTTCCCAACTTGTCAATGCAATTGGGCAATTACGAAGTCAAAGATGACTTCTATGTGGTGAATATTGGAGATACGGATGCTGTCCTTGGCATTCAGTGGCTGCGATCTCTTGGAGACATCTCTTTAAATCTGCAAACCATGGAACTCAAGTTTCAATCCGATGGAAAGAAGGTGGTGTTGAGAGGGATGTCAAATGGTGGCCCTCGAATTGTATCATTCAAAAGGATGGCAAGAATGATACGACATGACCAAGTGGATTGGGCCGCAGAATTCATGGTTCTTCCGACTAGTCCTGTTGAAACGAAAATAGAGTATCCTCCTGATATTCAATCTTTACTCACCAAGAAGAGTAAAGTGTTTGCTGATTTACCTCTCGGACCACCTCCTGATAGAGGATCTGAACACATCATTGAGCTCAAGGAGGGAGCAAAACCGATGATCATAATTCCATACCGGTATCCAAAGAGGCAAAAGGACGAGATCGAGAAGAATATTCAAGAACTCTTGAAAATGGGTTTCATACGCCCAAGCAAGAGCCCCTTTGCTTCTGCAGTGGTTCTTGTGAAGAAGGATGGTACCATGCGCATGTGTGTGGATTATCGTGATTTGAATCAAAGCACCATCAAAAACAGATATCCCATACCCAGGATAGATGAGCTCATTGATGAGCTACATGGTGCCAAGTTCTCAAAAATTGATCTGAGATCGGGTTACCATCAGATTCGAATGAGGGGATCGGATGTTGAAAAGACAGCCTTCAGATGCCACTATGGCCATTTCGAATTCTTAGTCATGCCATTTGGATTGACTAACGCCCCGGCTACTTTTCAGTCTTGCATGAATCGCATTTTTCAGAATCATTTAAGGAGGTTTGTGTTAGTATTTTTTGATGACATTCTGATTTACAGCAAGAGTTGGGGAGATCATGTTAAGCATTTGGAGGAAGTGCTTAGTATCATGGAATCTGAGAGTTTGTTTGCAAAAGCTTCCAAATGTGAATTTGGGATGACAGAGTTACTATACCTTGGCCACATAGTCAGTGCTGAGGGAGTGAAGGTGGACCCAGAGAAGATCAAGGCAGTAGTTGATTGGCCACCTCCTGAGAGCTTAACTCAGTTGAAAGGTTTTTTGGGTCTTTGTGGGTTTTATCGGAGATTCGTAAAGGGGTATTCACAGAATGCTACTCCCCTTACCGATCTCACCAAAAAGGGAGCCTTTGTTTGGTCAGAAAAGGCTCAAATTGTTTTTGACAAATTCAAGAAGATCATGAGCTCGTGTTCGATTTTGGCAATACCGGATTTCTCCAAGCCATTCGAGCTGCAATGTGATGCATCAGGGGAAGGAGTGGGGGCTGTCCTGATGCAAGACAAACACCCTATCGTGTTTGAGAGCAGAAAATTACGAGGAGTTGAAAGAACATATTCAATCTATGACAAAGAAATGCTTGCTATTATGCATGCATTAGCCAAGTTCAGACAATACTTGGTGGGGAATAAGTTCGTGGTTAAGACTGACCACAATAGCCTCAAGCATTTCATGCACCAAAAGGATCTAAATGAGAGACAACAGAAATGGGTGAGTAAGCTTCAAGCTTACGACTTTGATATTGAATATGTCAAAGGAAAAAATAATATAGTGGCCGATCCTCTCTCCAGGGGACCTCATCTTAGCTCATTGAGTGAGCTTACTTCAGATTGGAGAGACATGTTGCTTGCTGATTATGCTAAAAATCAGTTTGCAACCAGCATTCTTGAGGGTACTTTTCATGATGAAAGGTACAAGGTGGTTGAGGGATTGATACATTATAAGGGAAGAATCTTTCTGGTGGCTGATTCTAAGTTGAAGAAGAAAATTCTTTTGACTTTTCATGATATTCCAGTTGCTGGCCACCAAGGTTTTTTCAAAACATATCGACAGATCCGAGAAAGGTTTTCTTGGAAGGGATCGAAAGGAGAGATACAATGCTACATTCAGGAGTGTCCTGTTTGTCAAGCGAATAAAAATGAGCATACTTTACCAGCTGGTTTACTACAACCACTCCCTATTCCCAATAAAAAATGGGAGAGTATTTCGATGGACTTCATCACAGGGTTACCCAAAGCCCAAGGGAAAGATTGCATTTATGTAGTGGTGGATCGGTTAACCAAATTTGCTCACTTCTTTGCCATCACCAGCACTTTTTCTGCAGCCCAAGTTGCAGATCTCTTTTTTCGAGAAGTGTTTAAGCTGCATGGATTGCCAAAGAACATCGTGAGTGATAGGGACAGCAAGTTCCTAAGTAAGTTTTGGCAAGAAGTCTTCAGAATGAGTGGCACTGTGCTCACCCCAAGCACTAGCTACCATCCCCAAACTGATGGACAAACTGAAGTGGTGAACAAGTGGTTGGAAGGCTACTTGAGAAATTATGTGTCAGAATAGCAGAGAACCTGGGTCAAGTGGCTGCATATTGGTGAGTATTGCTACAATTCTACTTTTCATATGTCAATTAAGATGTCTCCTTTCTTGGCATTTTATGGGTATGAGGCACCTAGTTTTGCAGATTTAGTGTTTGGTGACAACAAAGCACCCCTAGCCAAGGATTTGTTGCAGAATAGTCAGGATATAATGAAATCCTTGAAGGATAATTTGCAGATTGCACAAAATCAGCAAAAGTTTTATGCGGATCAGAAACGTGTTGAGCGTTCCTTCGTGGTTGGAGATATGGTATATCTGAGATTACAACCATATAGACAATCTACTCTCAAGAAGAGTGGAGCTGAGAAGCTCAAACCTCGCTTCTATGGGCCCTTTAGGGTCATCAGAAAAGTTGGAGCTGTAGCTTATGAATTAGAGCTACCTTCTGATAGCAGAGTGCACAATGTCTTCCATGTGTCTCGCCTCAAGAAGGCACTTGGACATAATGTGATTGCTTCATCACAGCTACCACCTTTGGATGAAGAGGGACAGTTGGCACTAATTCTAGAAGAGATACTTGATGTTCGAGAACGTTCTTTGAGGAAAAGAACCATCAAAGAGTACCTGGTAAAGTGGAAGGACTACCTATGGAGGATGCAACTTGAGAAAATGATGAGATCTTGCATCATCCTAGTTTACAATTGCTTGAGGACAAGCAATTTTGGGAAGGGCGGACTGTAATGACCCCTTCTCGAATCTGATCTCATAATGACCTTTGGCCTATTCCTGGAAATCCATAGGCTATTCAGAAGGTGCAAATGAGGGTTTCCTATTTTTTAGGATGTCTTTGTTCGAAGTTTTGATGGCGAATTCTTTCTGGGTTTTTCGAGAGCTTCGCGGAGGTATGTTTGTTTTAGATTTCTGAGCATTTCCAGGAATTTACTATTTTTAGTAAATTCTATTTTTGGCAGCTAGCAGGATTGTCACAAGGAGTTAACTTTCCCTTTTTAGTTGACTCATTCAGTTTTGGGCTTCAGAATTCGGTCTTGGTGGAATAAGTGAATTTCACTTAAAAAAATAATAATAACGTTATATTTTAACGTTGACCTTGGCCTAAACAAAATAACTCAATGTTGTTTTAAAAGAGGGACTTGAAGGGGGGGCGCCATCATGGCATGGAAAGGGGCGCCACTTTTGGGGATAAGCTTCAAGGGAAAGCCAATTGAAGCCTATAAAAGAAGGCATTGGGATATCATTTCATCATCTTGGTTTTAGTGCATTGTTATGCTACCGCTTTGGCTATGGAACTGCTTCGGGGAATGAAGGCCTCCTAGCAAGGGCATCTCTTCATGCTTGCAAGACAACATCTAGTGGTGATTTAATCATTGATATTTGTAATTGCTTATGTATTACTTTCAGTTATTTCATTGTTAGTTCCTTTGATATTATTAGAGGTTTCCAGATCTTGCATTTTAGCTACAGCAGATTCGAGTTTTAATTTATAAATCCAAAAATACCAAAAAGATTGTTCTGGGTATTGTGTCATTGCATCTTATTGGTAAGGGCGCCCCTTCATGAATATTTGCAGATTTTAATACGAAGTGTATAATTTTATAATGCAAATCCGTCATTCATTGAAGGCCGTACTTTTTAGAAGTGCATTGGGATTCATGTCAATAATTAATAACCATTTTTAGATGCCATTTCTTATTACTAAGTTAGGTGCCATCATTTTAAGGGTCTATTGCATCAGATTTGAGATCATTTGGGTGAGAAATGAGAGTTATGAGCATATGAGTAAATTCATAGGTTGCTGGTTTTATCAATTTAAAGTACAGATTTGTAAAAAAAACAGCATTATTATTTGGTCACTGAGAGAGTTATTGTTTCGGCATCTCTAATCAAGCCAAGGAGAGTTCTTTATATGATGTAATGCTAATCTTTCAATTCCTATGCTCTTGGCAAGCGAATGAGTTTCATTTTGTAAACTGGCAGTAGTACTGGCAGTAATTCTCAAACTTGTTCAATTCTGATTTGTAATGCTCATTTTACATTCTGAAGTTGTTTAGTAATATCTTAAATCTCCGCCCTATGGTAGCTCCTTTCCCATGCTGGGTCAGAAAGCACATTCTGGGTGTTGAGTTCCACCCTATGGTAGCTACTTTCCCTTTTGGGGTTAGCAAGCACATGCTGGGTATGGAGTAGTTTCATCTTTCAGCATTTCCCTTTAAAGCATTGTTTTGTAATTTCACTCTGTCTTATGGTCGCCCCTTACTCCGCTTTGGATTGGGTAGCACATACTTGACGTCGAGTTCCTTTGTTTTGTAATTCACCCCGTCTTATGGTCGCCCCTTACTCCGCTTTGGATTGGGTAGCACATACTTGACGTCGAGTTCCATTTCCAGCATTTAGAGTAGCAGATCCTCTGACCAATGCTCGCCACCATCGGCGCCATATTGGTTAGAGTTGTTTCAGTACGTTTGGGTTTATCTTCTAACCTTAACGGGTATTTGCTTGTAATGTTGAAATCTGATAACTAAAAATTTCAAAAAAATTGGCTCGGGATATTTCAGTTGAAGGAAGATTAGTAGCTAGCAAGAAGCAAGGAGAACGAAATAAAGTCATAGAGAGCCAAGTAGGGTAATTGAAGATAATCTTAGATGACATTAGGTCTTTAAAGGCCACAAATGGTGAACATCCTATGATGGTCACTGATGAACGTACTACTGTTTCTCTTGTTTGATGTGTTTCTTAATTTACTTTATCAAAAAAACTTGTGCTATTTTTTTTTAATTTCATGTTAAGTTTATGACAACTAATACTTATGAAAGGGTTTTCAACATGGTTTCAGCATATAAGTATCTCATGGAGACACCCCTTGTGATGATGTTGGTTCCACATTGGTTCATTGTGGGTTGTTGGTTTTAGGTTATGGTTGGTGATGGTTGGTTATTTTTTCACTTTTATGGTTGATACTTGCAATATACTGATGAAAGGGTGCCTCCAAGGGGGTTCAACCTTTAAGTTGCTCTTAGAGGCAACATCTATGATGTTATATTTTTTTTAATGTATTTTGATACTTAATATTGATTAAAGGATATGTATGGAGTGTCTCTAAGGAATTTCAGCCTATAAGTTACTCATGGAGACAACCTTCTGATTTATCAGTTATTTATGTTTTAGTACAAGTTAATATCTTTTTTACTGCAAGTTAACCTCCTTTTACTATTATATAAACGTATTATCTCTTATGAATGTTTTCCAACGATCTATAATTGATAATCTATCTAAATAGTGAGGTTTGATTTATATTTGATTAAACACATCTATTGTCATAATTATTGCAAAACCCTTGTACGCTTTAAGGACTGATCTTTTAGCCCTATAAGTCCCAATTATTAAATTGGTTCGATTCTATCTTGACCATCGTGATAGGCAAATGGATCGATTCATTGACGTGACATTTTTCACCATCAACACAACATTACTCTCCCTTCCCAGCATGTGCTAATTTTTCAAATTTTCACTTTTTTCTATTCCAACTTATGCTACTTGCCCATTGTCTACATCTTCCGTAACTCTTGAAATGAGTACTATGATGCATACTTTGCGTGCCATGCAAAGTCAAATTCAAACCCTCACCCAATGGTCTTGTTACTCAAACCAAGGTCAAACAATGAGGTCACTTCCAATGATATTTTATTAAACCCTTTTAACTATGAAGTATGTGTGCATTATTTTTCAACATATTTATATCTTCAATTTTTGACTTGTTCAATGGAAAAGGAGATCCTTCACAACACATGAGATCATTTTGTGTTTCTTGCTTAATTTTAACGCGTAATGATGAACTATTGACCGAGTTCTTGCCATGAAGCCTTAAGGATTATGCTCTTGATTGGTTGGCTACCCAATGACAACTGAGTATTTGAGGGAGTGGCATGATCTAGATCTTGCTAGGTACAATTTGATCAAGACAATAGAATCGATGAAAAGTTATGCAGACTCCAACAAGAGGCCATTCGAATACAGATCGGGTGACAAGATGTTGAGGATGGACCCAAAATAGTTCAAACCTCCATGGGACATGAATATTGCTCTATCATCCATATGAGATCATTGGAAAACTGGCAAAGGCGCCTATCACTTGAAGTTGCCTCGACATATGCATGAGCATCCTGTCCACGTGAGCTAGTTGTGCATGTGTTATGATGACAAAGAGGACTCATCCAAGAACTTTCCAAGCATACGGCCGACCAATGTCAAAGACAAGATGGAAAAGGAATGCAACAAGATCATGCCCATGCATACAATGGATTTTGGCAACTGAGTTTGAAAGGAGTTCTTGGTGAGCTGGTTGGACTAGCCACTCTCTAAAGAGAGCTAGGAGTGAGTGGAATCTCTTTGGTAGTATGAAGACGAAGTGTTGGAGTTCCTAGGGAGGAACCCCAACCTTGAACTCTAGCTTGCATCAGGATGGAGGAGGTCTCCTTTGATGACCCTTGGTCATGCACCGACATCGAGGGTGTCGCCAAATTTAATTGGGGGAGAAAATGGTTGGAAGTCCGTATAGTCTCACCTCACCTAGACCGACGTTATTTGTTCTTCCTCATTTGTTGGATTGAAGTTAGGTTGTGACTTATGCGAAGGTTACAAGGAAAAAACATTTTGCAAATAATCTAATCTTCACAATATCATCATTGCCACAATTTTCCTTCACCCATTCCACTAGGGTTTTTATCGCTGCGCATGTACCTGCAAATCTATGGAAAGAGCTTTTTGCTCTAGTTCAGACTCAATTTCCAGTTTTAGAAGTGCATCTTCAATCTCTAGAATTAGATCTATTGCTTGTGTCCAGTGCAGTGGTGCTACCTTCGTTATGTATTTCTTCTACTGCTCTTCTTCTCACAAATTGTTGCATTTCCTCCCTACTTATAGGCTCTTCTATGCTTATGTTCTCCTCGTTGCTTGTGTTCTTATTGTGCTCCATTTATGTTTGAGGTAATACAAACTTTTGATAAATAGACATGATCCAACGAATATTACACTAAGACATATTGCAACATTTTAGAACCAAATAAAAATACAAAGTAGGTGGTAAATCCAATCCAATGCATCTCTTGAATATATCGAAATATGATTGAATCTACACCTACAAACTAGCTAAATTAGACGTTGTCTAATGATTTATTCTATCTTTGTAGCACTTGGTTGCTCTGCCATTTATACATCTCTTATCCTAGAAACATGTGTAATCTGATGATGTTGAGAATCATTAGTCGTCTCTACAAAGGAATTAGTATGTCAACGAACTTCATGTACACAAAATATGTGTGTGTATACATATATGCTATGCAAAAGGTACACCAAATTTTATCGAAGTTTGAAATTTGCTGAACTTTATACTCGTCAAACACAAACTTGAACCTTATCCATTATTTTTAACGGGAAGTTTCTGACATGTTTTTGCATTATTTTATAAATATGTGTGTATATATACATATACCAAATGAAAATAGATGACTGAAAGCTCTCCCCACTTTGTCCCTTTGACATATTTATGCGATTATTTTTATAGAAAATAAGGATGAACAAAAAATTCTACTGATGTTGACTTATAAAAAAGATGTTCTTGTCCATCCTGCTGCCACTAGCCCACCCCACCACCATCCTCTGTTTTCTCCACTTCTTCCATCAAGAGAGCTATATTGAAATTGTGCACCAACAAAGCAATTGATTGTGAAGGTCTCTAAGTTGAGTTCATCAAATATGGTGTGGATTCCCTTGCCTTCCCCCTTGCCATGCTCTTTAATAAGGTGGTGTATTCAGGGTTCCCTTAGTCAGTGTCCCATCACATCATTCACCCTATTCATAAGTTTGGAGATCTCTTTATCCCTGGAAACTATAAGACCATTATGATAGGGCATACATTTGCCAAACTCTATGCCACAGTGTTAGACATGCAATTGTCAAAGTAGCTAGAAAGGAGTAATCTCAAAGCTAGGGTACAGGGCGGCTTCAGAAAGGACTCTCAGAGTATCGACCACATTTTCACACATCAGGTTATTATTGAAGAAGCTCATCACAGATCTTCCAAAGTCTTTTTCTGTTTTGTCAACTTCAAGAAAGCCTTTCACTCGGTTTTGAGACACGTGCTTTTCAAGAAGTTTAGAGATATCGGTATTTCAGATTCTTTGATTACTACCGCTTGGAGGCTTTATGAGATAGTTCTTGGCAGTTTCGTACTTAACATGGTTTTCTTGACTTTGTGAAGAGTACCATTGGGGTCAAGCAAGGGTGCCTTATTTCACTGACACTTTTTAGCACCTACATTGATGAGTTAGAGGAGTTCCTTCGGTAACATACTCATATCGATAATGGTTGTTTTTTGCATGAGGTGCTTATAACTATTCTTCTTTTTGCCAATGATGTCCTCTTCTCACACTCTACCAAGGGCTTACAACGACAACTTGATGCCCTTGCTCATTTTTGCAAACTCTGATAGTGTGTGGTTAACCTTAGTAAAACTAAGGTTATGATCTTCAATATCTCCAAGTGCTATCTCTACATATTCCAATTTTTCTACGAAGGCAAACTTCTAGAGATCACATCAACCTACACTTATTTAGGGTCCAACTCTTTGGTCCATGCTTTAGCATGAAGTCAGCGTCTCATCCACGCCTTTGCAAGGGGTATGCCTCTCTGTTTTAGAACATCATTGTTTTTAGATCCATTTCCACGACATTCCTTCTAAGTTATGCCTTTTTGATGCAATCATCAAACCTACAGTTTGATATGGTTAAGAAGTGTGGGGACCTAGCTGGGGGCCATTGATTGGACCTGTATTGAGAGGGTCTAGACCCTCATGATACAGAGCATGATCCATTGCAAGCGGATAGTTCCTTAGCACATCGTCCAAGTTGAATTTGCTGCCCAATCACTATGTTTTGAGGCTATCTTCAGGATTACTTTCTACATCTGTAGACTCAGATCCTTAGGGGTCTTAGCTTTTGGTCGTGAGAGATATCCATACTTAGGACTTTCTCCTCAGAGAGGATTGCTTCATTGGTCCCCACCAGACGCCAACACTGTTGGTACTTTAAGATTATGTTGCTCCTTTCTATTGACATCTCTATGGATTGGCTACCCCCTCTCATGCATTCCCTAGATGTCCCTCTGGGGTCCTTCCCACAAAGGACATTATCACTAGAGCTGCCAGAGAGGACATATACAAACAGTATATCCAAATCACTTGGATCTTCCCACTTGAACTGCTCAACCCCAAGCTTAATTTCTATGTCGAGCATTTCTTATAAGTAGTGGATGGTATTTGTTGCCCTCACTATCTCCAATGCCATTGGTCCCATGAGTTGAGGTTTCCCCTTGGCCAAATGAGAGTGTGCTCTCACCAGTCTGGATCAAATTTGCTATCTTTGCTCCCTACAGGAGGTGGAGACTGAGGAACACTTCATTTTTAGATGCCCCACTTACTATGAGATCTAAGGACAATATCATTGCCTCTACAGGGACTCAACCAACGCTTTATCTACTTTCTTTAGATATCCAAACCAGTAGTGTTTGGCTCTTTATCTTCGCGAGGTCGTCACCTCTAGCGCAAACCCCTACAGGAGGACCCTGAAGGCTCTAGAGCCCCCATGTTGTTCACCTCTTTCGTCCAACCCATCCTGATGCTTGGTAGCATTAAGTGCCCCTTGGACATCGGTGCATCACACATTTGAGTTGATATATTAGTTAGGTAGTGCTTCTCTCAACATATCATTACTACTCATATTACTCAGATCCCCTATCCTGCTCTCCCTCGCCATTGTGGTTATGTGTCTTTCTGCTAGTGTGGCTCTGCCCCTTCCCAACACCATGGACCTACTACTTATTGATCGCCCCCCCAAGGCACAAGGATAGACTCACATTACCAGTTTATTTTGTAATATGGGAAGTAACTCAGCCTTGGATGCTAGGGGAGATTCTAGAGGAAGTGCTTTGCTTCCCCTAAGATCTCACAACTGGGCCTCTCCGACATTGGTACTCCTTGACAAACATTATCAAATATTTTCACAATGATTGATGATGGGTCAAACAACCCCTCCACTTCAAGTGCATACAGAGATTTCCGATGAGGTCTTCCTATTTTCATTGACACATGCTTTTGGAGGATCTTGTTTGCCCCTTATTGCTATTTGTATTGGTTCCATTACGACCTTTGTTAGTGGCACAATGCTTTACTTCGTCTATGTACTTTAGTTTCTTGGATTCTCTTTCATTGAACTTTCTATTGTTAGTTGTTGTATCCTTGAGTCCCATTGACCTACTTTTGGTCATCTGTGGACATTAATATAATTTATTTCTTTTTCTTTTTTTTCTTGTTTGAATATAATGATGTTTTTTTTTAACCTTTATCCATTGGCAAATTTGAACTGAACTTTATCCTTGTCGAACATTAGCTTGCACTCGAACCTTGTTGCTTAGCATGTACATCTGTATACGTGATTCATTCCAAAATAAAATGAGACGTGTGTGTGTGCGCGCGCACGCTCGCATAGTTATTAAGTAGAAGGCATTCCAAAATAAAACTGCTCTAAAAAAGACGTTCCTAGGGTAATAATTCCTAGTATTCAGAATGATTGGATGAACGAAATTTTGGTAACAGTTTATCACATAAAGTTTCAATATTACACACGAATAGCTTCATTAATTAATCAATAAAAAACTTACAATTATATAGCCTAATGGAACTCCTAAAAATTAGGAGTCTTAGCTTATCAAGAAATCCCTATAAACTCTTTATATCTCCTATTCCTATGAGTTATTATATCTCACACACATCTCACACTGTTAGTTTCTCATGTTCCCACAAAAATACTTAGTTACTAATGTGATACTAACCAATATTTCTAACATTCCCCCCCCTTAGTACGAACATTAATGTGATACTAACCAATACTTCTAACATTCCCCCCCCCTTAGTACGAACATTAGTGTGATACTAACCAATACTTCTAACATTCCCCCCCCCCTTAGTACGAACATTAGTGTGATACTAACCAATACTTCTAACATTCCCCCCCCCCTGGAACATGGGGAGACAACACCACTCGATGACTAAGCAACATGAACAGGGACCCATCAACCTATTCAAGGTCTTGACACTCACGTTGACTGTGGGAACTACATCTATCACAAATAGGTTCCCTTCAACCTATTCATGTGAATACATGATTCATGAACTGGGACCCAGTCATTTTGTGCAAGTGATAGAATTCCTCAGATGCGGTGGGATTAAAAGATATTAATCTATAAATAGAAGGGGAAAAACTAGGATTAGGCAAACTTCTCACAAAATGTAACACGAGGTTTTTGGGACATCAACAAAAATCCAAGTTTAGGTTTACTCCCTGTGAACTTTAACACGAGCTTTTTAGGATATCAGCATACGGTTCAACAACAAACTGGAAAATTGGCCAGCTGCAAGATCAGACTTCCATCCTTGCCAGTGGTACTAATTGAGATTGTTTGTACTACCATGTGTCTTGGAATGCCTGAACTCTTGGTGACTTGTGAATTCGGTATAGTCCACAGCCCATAAAAAGTTATTTGATTAACATATAGAACTCAAAGTGTGTTCAGCATTAGAATTCTTTCTTTTTTTCCAATCTCTTACTGTAATGACATTAATTATTGACAAAATCTTATTTATATGAAGTTTATATATGTCATCATTCTGAAACTAACAATTTGACAAGCAGCTCAGTTATTTTATTTTTAGCTTTTCTTTCCACTCAACTACATTGGTTTTACACTTGCGTGTCATAAACGAGAACATTACTCAGTTTCTCACTAGATTTTATTCAATTCATTCATTGAACAGGAAGACTCATCACTTTCGCTGCATGAAATGTTTTATATTTGTTCAAGACAGAGATGCTATCAATTTTTCTGCATGAAATTTGCAATTTGAGAACTACTAAAGTTAAGATCCGTTGAATTTGAACCCTCTCACAAAAATACTGAAGGAAGCAAGTTAACAATGGATTCAAAGCCAAGGCATAATAGGCCTCCAAAAACAAAAAATATCCCTTTAGTACAACAATGCAATCATTCACAGCTGCGTCAGACTGGATATGTGGAGCCTTTTCAGCCTGGTTATAGACCACAAACTCAGATGGGATACGTGGAGCCTTTTCAGCCTTGTTATAGGCCACAAAATCATCCATCTTGTCATGATTATGTCAAGTCAACTCAACCAGTGCATAACCATGCATTTCAGTCAGGATATGTCCAATCTCCTTCGCAGTTTCCTGGATCTGTCCAGCCGTCTCATGGCAGGCAAATTATGGCTCCATCAATTGGACCCGGACTTAAGCACTTACACATGCAGAATATGCAAAGAGGACGAATTTCAGAGTTGTTCTTGGATGAAGGTTATGGTTTCCTTTCTTCAACCAGCATCAAGGATGAAGTCCAAGGTATCTATTTCAAATTCAGCAATGATTCAAACACAGAAACAGGCCTGATTGACCTTCAGGTTGGAGACATTTTAGAATTTAGCCTGAATTCTAGCTCGGAGAGGCAATGGGCAACACATGCACGACTTTTAAAATGTAGCCAGAGAAGCCATGGAGTTTTAACTATTTATATGGATAAACTTTTGCAAGAGAAGCCTGGAAAGGTTTTGCGAGAAGTCACGAAAGCACCAGCTGGACTTATTCTAGTTTTGGAGACTGAGAGACCGTCATTCAATCTCATTTCTTTGGTATTGAAGCTGGCAAACTTTCTGTCTACTCAAGAAGAAGCATTGTTGTATAAGGCAAGATTAAAGCAGTTCTACAACCTGTTCTCTGGAACTTTGTTTCTTAGAGAACCTGGCGGTTTACAAGAATATATATCAGAAGTATGCAACTTTGGTAATGGAGACAAAGAAGAAAATGGAAGACTGCTGTTCAAGCAGTTTTGTTTTCAGCTCACAGAATACTGCAAGGACCTCATTGCTGACCTCTTAGTGGTACTCAGAGTCATAGTTCAATCCAGAAAGGAAGAGAGTACTCTATCCGCTTCTCAATTTCTTCTTGAAGTGTTTTCAGTGCTTACAGGTGGCACAGTTGGATATTCACAGGAATTTCAATGGAATAAAGTCCCCTTACATCCTCTAGATTCGGAGATTAATGCTGCAGCTGAAAAAGACAAATCTAGAAAGATGCTCTCTTATAAACTTCTCCCTTGTGTTGTAAAGAAGGGAAGCTATGGATCCACTGAAGTCTATCTGGATACATATTTTCGGCTTCTAACAGAGGATTGTTTTGCAAAATTTAAAAGTGGTATATCTGCCTTGAAGTCTTATCAATTGGATCCAAGAGACATGAGGGTTTGGATCCAAGGGTTTGTTCTCGGTATTCATTTTGGTACAGACTATTCAGGTTTATCAATTGCCATAAAGACTGAGAAGCTAGGCAGAAAAGTTCATAACCATAGTGATTCTCCCATGAATGGAAACCTTTTATGTATTTCTGATGATGGAGGGAATTTTGACTCTCCTATTTGGGGAATTGTTACAGGTTGTGAGGAAGAGAATAATAAGGCAGTCATTTTTACAGAGATTTTGGATGAAGGAGATGAAATGGGGGTCCAATCAATTAGCCGATTGTTAGGGGCATCAAACATAGTCCTAGCAGAAAGCCCTTCATATTACAAAGCCTACCAACCAGTTTTCAAATCTCTACAACAGATGGACTTGGAGAAGCTTCCTTTCAAGGATGAATTAGTTGATGCAACTTGGCCAGATAAGGCCCCGGACTATCTCAACTCATCGACAACATTAGATTGGAGCTGCTTGTTTGATGATGAAAGTCTGAGAAGTAACTTCTCTAGGTTGAACGATTCACATGATTCAACTTCAGGTAGTAACATGATTATTAGTAAAGATATAACAGCTTTGAGGTCCATTGGTATGCATGGCTATCATACTGGATACAAAACAACTCTGAGAAGGAAGATCTCTGAACTGGATACTTTGCTTTCCTCTGGATACAAAGCAATCCTTGATGAGAGTCAACTCAGGGCTGTGAAACTTGCTTTAAACAACCGCCTAGTTTTAATCCAAGGACCCCCAGGAACGGGTAAGTGAATGATGACAGCAATCTTCTTTCAGTTTTTTCTACAATTTCTTGGTTATTCGTCTCACAACTAAAAAGCTTCACCCAGTTAATTTTGCAGTCAGAAAATAGCATTTTGTGTTTTGGAGCACAAAAAATTGGCTTTGGTTGATCAATATTCGTTTTGAAACAGGTAAAACATATGTTGGAGTGAAGATCTTGGAGCTTTTGTTAACTGCAGATTCCTTGCCTTCTGGTCCTATTATTGTCATTACTTACAAAAACCACAGCTTGGATCAATTCCTTGTATCTTGCTTGAAGTTTTGTGGAGAAACGTATGGCTTAGTGAGATTAGGAGGGAGAAGTACAGATCCATTGCTGGATAAATATAATATGAGCATGCATCTGAATGAGGGGAACATATTTAATTCAGACTGTAAACACAACAGGTCGAAGTTGAACAATGTTAGGTCAGAGATGGAAAATGTTTCAAAGGAATTGAAGGAAAGCAATGTTTTCAACATGCAAGCAATACTCCACCATATGCCAGACAAACAACTAAGACAACTACTTAATACAAAATATAATATGCACCTCCTCAAACATGTTCCTGTAGATTCACCTATTGCAGATTTCATTAAACATCAGAGTGCTAAATCAGGATATGTACTGCATCAGATATATCAAGCTCTTCAACAGAGCCTTATGTGGTGGCTGCCTTCAATGGAAACATTTGAACTTACAAAAGAAATTTTATCAATGGAAAAACAACCCCAAAACTGGGAGATGGCATATGATATTAATGTAGATGAAAATAATACAGTTGAAAATCCTGGAGACTTTGATGATGAAAATGAAGAGAAGACTGAGTTGGGGATATGTATGGGTGAAAGAAGGGGAGGGAGGAAGGAATGGCTTGAAGGAAATTTTCTTCGTTTCAAAACTGATGAAAATTCCAACCAATTTAGCAGCATAACCCGAATAAATAATGTAAGAGTTTTGCACAAGTTGATATCACATATTTTTGAAAACTTTCAACAAATCATTTGTAATTCATAAGCTGTTTAGGGTACTTGTTGACAAGCGGTAGTTTTTATGTCAATGTCACAGGTTGATTTAAAGGAGTATAGATGGATGATGAATGAGAATCCCTGGCATTTGAAAGCATCGCATCGTTCAATAATGGTTTATCTGATTCTGCAATTAAACCACAAAGAGGTATTAAGAAGATTTGGAGATGCAAAGAAACAATATGATGACATAGTTGAAGACATGAAGGAAATTACTAAGCGGAGGCAACTAGATGTCTTGATGGATGCAAAGATTGTTGGCATGACTACAACTGTAAGTCTGAGCAATAGCCACAAATATTATTTTCTCCTTAGCTTTGGATTTTGCTTACATTTTTAATGACAAGTCTGAATTGCTTTAAAAGAGAAAACATATAAATAAAACGACTCTCACCTTTTCCGACATGAATGATTTTTTTAGTCAAAACCTTTATATTATAACTTCTAGTTTAAACATTTGCCATGCCTAACTCATTAATCATACTTTACACACAGAAATCTCAGGTCAGAAATCGCCTAATATGCCAATAATGCCAATTTTCTCAGCATCTCTTTTCCTAGCTTTCTAAAATAGTTTGCAAAGCCATAGTTTAGTCGGTCTCAAAACACGCACCATCATGGTTTCTACCATCAATGTGATCAACCAAGACAAATAATCTCATTAGCCACAGGAGTTGGTTAATGCCTATATGCTATACATTCTGAAGGGAACGTATGATTTAGGAACCAATGATATGTATTTTACAGACGATCATCAAATTCAAGATATAGATAACATTTTTGAGGTAACAAGTAGCTCTAGTCCTTTTCAATGTCCTTAACACATTGCCATTATAATTAATCCTCTTACATATCATACATGTTTGCACCTAAGCACCACTTCATGAAATCAAGAATTAAATTCATTAGTAACAACACAACTGATCTAGGAGGATCTGAGTCTTTGATCAGCTCACGGCAAACTGGCATTGCTCTGCAGCATGTGTCATCTTCACCAACAGTTTCAACATCATCCCAAGCACACATGGTCATCCCACAAACTCCTAACTCCTCTTTTGTAATGTCGCATAGCTCAGATAGTGTCAGTACTATTTGGCGCAGTGTTTCTATAACATTACCAAAAGATGACAAACTAATGATTAATTATGAACTGGTTGTTACCAACTCTTGCAATGATCCAACCGATGCTTCATCTTCTTCATTTTTGTATTAATACATTCTTCTATTCTTTACGATCTCTCGAATCTTGATACAAAACTATTGCATCATACAATTTTGTAGATATAGTTCTAATTTGGTGTCCATTATCTTCTTATCTCTTTCCCTTGTCTCATTATACTTTGATATATCCTTCGGCCTCTGCTATTTAGTATATGCTTCCGCAATAACCCATTTATTTTGTTGTGTAGTTGTCCACCGAGTCTCGTCCCGGGCTTCGGATTATTGGTATCAAAGCATAAGCAACTTCATATCATCACACGGTGGTATCAAAGATGTATTTGGAACACTTCTTTGTTTGTATGCCCACTCATATGAGGTCTGATTATAGGAAGTTAGGGCTCGAAACTCGCTACCCTTCAACATACCTCTTTTCACTTCCTCAAATAGTAGACAAATCAACTTCTGCAACATCAACTTTAGAAATGTTCCCAAAGATGATAGAGGATGCTTTGCAAAGGCAACATGAAGAATTGGAAGATCGCCATGCATGTGAATGAGCGGGCATTGCCAATCATTTTGTGCAACTTCTCAAGCATGTTTGCACACCTTCTGACTGATCTCATTCACATCCACCTGTTGTCAACTTGGAGTTGCACCTTGTATTGAAGACGTACTGAAATGGCCAATCCTCTCTCTAGTTGAAACAATGGGATCTTCTCATGAGGGTGGGTGCCTCAATGGTGAGAAGAACCTCCAGAGAAGGCTGGTTCCTGTAAGATGTATCAATGGATCTCTACTTTGTGCTACGAATCTACCATGGAAAAGGGAGAAAGAAACTTGAAAGGGAAATCCTACCTAATGACAGTGATACACCAAAATATTGATCCACTCTACTTAGAACCTTGAACACTGAATCAAACAAGGGAAAAAGAAGACCTTTGATATTCAATTTATCACTATGCATAAATATTTCATGAGAAGGTTCGATCCAATGACCAAAACGTGAGGGAAAACGATGGAGAGAGGTCTGATACAAGACACTTTGCAGCCACTTAATATCTACTTATAGCTTCAACAAAAGACATTGGAACACTGAACATGACTTACATAATATGATGAGCTAGCAACTAGGTACGAAACAGAATTTGGGAAGGGAGAGAAATCTACCACATATGCAAATTGTTGAATGAATATACACTATGCCAGCACTTGAAATCTGAAAGTACAGTCCTTCTATTGATTGAAGAGGTTACACAACTCACCAATGACAGAGTTTGGTCTTGCCAAGAGAGGGATGAAAAAATCTAAGGGTGAAAAACCATTAATATAGAAAATTACAAAAGTCAAGAAAGAGATTGACGTTGAAAAATAGAAGAGGGAGATCGACTTAGATTAACTCAAGACCAACTTTGCCTTTCAATTAAATATATTTTCTTTTTGTCTTTGCATGAAGCTCCTTGGCGTTTGAGAAGTGGACGGTGGGTCTATTGAAAGTCAACTTCTCCTTTACATGAAAGATTATGCCAATTGTCAAAAATAGACTCCTCTTGTGCTGTCGGAGCTAGAAAACAATCATTTTTCCCTGAAAACGGCACCAAACTTAGAATGAGAAACTCGGTTTGAACCTGAGTTGGACCTTCGGATGCATGAGAATGACTAGTCAAACCATGAACAAAACAAATAGTCAATTGAAACTTATCAATCCGCCAAAAATAGCCCTTTCTTGCATGAGTGAGACCTATTTAGACTGCATCGTTCGCCGACTTTCCATTCTCGGCTTTCTGATTTCCGTGCATGCCTTTCTCTTCCCTGTTTGTGGTTTTTCTGTTCCCTGGCTTTTTGTTGACTTCACCTTGGTCCTTTATAATTGTTTCGGGCTTTACTTTCTGTCCATTTCCTTCGAACAAAAAATTTGAAAGAATTATGTCTGTTCCTTTCTTTCGGAGCTTTTCTTTGAACCATACCTGTTCATTTCCTATGGCTTTTGTCGATTTTACTTATTCCTTCGGACAAAAAGTTCGAAGGAATTCGTTTCCTTCTTTTTCCCCGAATTAATTCCTTTTATATGCCTCGGGCTTTCTGGGTTTCAAATTCCCGCGGGCTTTATGTTTACTCTCATTTCCTTTTGATTTTTTGCGGACTTTTTGGAGGCTACGGACTTTTGTCTTGCAAATTCTCCAAAGTATTCCTTCGGACTTTTTGTCTGAAGGGATATCTTCCTTCAATTTAATTTCCTTTGCTTTGTCTTCTCGGACAAATAATCCGAAAGAATTCTTTCGGACAAATTGTCCGAAAGAATTATTTCGAACTTGACTTTTCCGCGGGTTCTCTTTTCCGCTTCCTCTGTGCCCTTCGGAACTTTTAAAGGTGTCCGAAAGAATTATTTCGAACTTGACTTTTCCGTGGGTTCTCTTTTCCGCTTCCTCTGTGCCCTTCGAAACTTTTGAAGGGTCCTGCCACCGGCCAAGTGCCCTCCGCAAGGGATTCTGTCCTTTTGAAACTTTTGAAGGGTCCTGCCACCGACCAAGTGCCCTTCGGGAAAATTGGAAAGGTCCACTTTACCGATCAAGTGCCCTCCGCAAGGGCTGGTGTCCTTCGGAATTGGGTTTTCGAAAGAATTGAAGGGCACTCGGGCTTTTTTGTAACCGTCCTTATTTTGTTCCTATTTCTTTTTTGGTTGCGGGTTTTTGTTTGCAAATTCTCTGAAGTATTCCTTAGGACAAAAAGTTCGAAGAATATCTTCCTTTAATTTCCTTTGCTTTGTGCATATTTCTAACCTTGCCTAAGGCATTAATTAATGTATTGTATGCAGTGATTGTTGACGTTTTTTGCCCCACAGGGCAAAATTGTCAACCTTACTATTCGGAAGATGGTCTTGTGGGTACCATTTTGTCTTGTGAATCAGTTTCGGGTACTCAATAATGAAAAGGAAAAGCTTTTTTGCAAAGATCAATCAAGCCTAAATGCATATTTACAGCGACCCAAAGAGCCTGCAACGAAGGGAATAAGTAAAGGAAAGAGTCTGCAGCAAAGGAAGTATTTCCTTCGGATTTTTTGCCCGAAGGAATGCTTCAAAGAGTTACAAAGAAAAAACACCTGCAACCTCCCAAAAGGTCCGCCAAAAGCAAAAAGACCAAGGAATAATTCTTTCGGACAAAAGTCCAAAGAAATCCGAAGCAATGAGCCTTGTTATAAGTCCGTGGAATTGCAAGGGGTGTCTTTGGAAGGCAGGAAAGGGCAAAACAAGAAACCCGAAGGGCAAGGTACCCTTTGGAAGGGTCATTTTCAACAATCTTGAAGGGCACCTACCCTTCGGGAAGGTACACGTCAAATTTAGGGCCCCTACAAAAAACTTGGGTGCCCTACAAAAACTCGGGTGCCCTACAATTTTTTCGAAAAAGGGCACATATGAAGGACAGATGCCCTTGCGGAGGGCACTTGGTCAGCGTCAGGACCATTGCAATTTTTTCGAAGGGCATAGAGGGAGAGCCACGAGCCCTTGCGGAGGGCACTTGGTCGGTCCCTGGACCTTTGAGCATTTTTCGAAGGGCATTCTCAACAAGGTAAAGGCAAAGATAAGGATTAATTCCTTCGGGCTTTTTGTCCGAAGGAATTCCTTCGGACAAAAAATTCGAAGAAATCCGGAGAGGTCCGTCAAAAGTCCGTGCAAAAAAGTCGGCAGAGCAAAGTTCGAAATCAATGAAGTAGAGTTCAAAAGGACAAAGGATTAATTCCTTTGGGCTTTTTGTTCGAAAGAATTCCTTCGGACGAAAAGTCCGAAGAAATTCGGATAAATGAACCAAAAAAAAACCCGTGGAATAAAAGCCAACATAAAAGGAATGACAAAGGAAGATATCCTTCGAAAAAAAGTTCGAAGGAATTCCTTTGGACTTTTTGTTCGAAGGAATACTTCGGAGGATAAAGCCGGGGAGAAAACTTAGAAGTCTGAAGGAAATTGCAAACAGAAAAATTCGAAGGACAAAATTCGCAAGAAAAAAAAGGTAAAGCCGGAATATCGAAAGAATTAAACCAGGGGAAGTTGACCTCAGATTAAGCGACGGGAAGTTGAAAACAGAATATCCGAGGAAATATTGACTACTATAGACAAAATACATCCAAATATAGAATCCCGCCAAAAATAGACATGAACATGCAAACCAAAATAGGTAAAATACATGCAAGTAAGGGCTATTTTCGATTGACCGGTCAAAGCATCAGTTGACTGGTTGTTGAAGTCCTGCTCATCTCCGGATCAACTCATGCATTCGAAGGTCCAACTCAGCTTCAACCGGAGTTCCAAATTCGAACGTCGAGTTGATTGTTCTAGATTTAGAGTTGACTAATTGTTAAACGCCACATTTACCAGGTGTTTTCGATGCAAAGGAGAATGATCTCTTCGTCCAACTTAGCGTATCAAACGGTCAACTCAGCCTTTCAAATGATCATCTCAAACGTTCCAGCAGCTCATGTAGAGTTCAAAAATTGACATTGGCGTTGGATTTCATGCATGATATTATCATCTCAAGCTTTCAAACGTTCCAGCAGCTCACGCAGAGTTCTAAAATTGACATTGGCGTGGAATTCCATGCAAAGAGAGGTGGGCGGTTCAATAAACAAAAGACAAGTTCACTTCCTCAAGCGCAAAGAGCTTCATGCAAAGACAAAGGGAAAACATATTTTATTGAAAGGCCAAGTCAGCTTTGAGTTAATCTGAGTTAATCATTGTCTTCAATTTTTCAATGCCAATCTTTGGCTTTTGTAATTCTCTATAAAATGACTTTTCAGCTTTAGAAAAAATCATCCCTCTCTTGGCAAGACCAGACTCTGCCATTGGTGAGTTGTGTAACTTCTTCGATCAATAGGACTATACTTTCAGATTTCAAGTGTTGGCATAGTGTATATTCATTCAACAATTTGCATATGTGGTAGATTTCTCTCCCTTTCCAAATTTTGATTCGTACCTATTTGTTAGCTTATCATTATGCAAGTCATGTTAAGTGTTTTTTGTCTTTTGCTGAAGCTATAAGTGGATGTTAGGTGCCTGCAAAGTGTATTGTATCAGACCTCTCTCCATTGTTTTCCCTCATGTTTTGGTCATTGGATCGAACCTGCTCATGAAATACTTATGCATAAGTGATTGATTGAAATCAAAGGTCTTCCTGGCATAGTGTATATTCATTCAACAATTTGCATGTGGTAGATTTCTCTCCCTTTCCAAATTTTGATTCGTACCTATTTGCTAGCTTATCATTATGCAAGTCATGTTAAGTGTTTTTGGTCTTTTGCTGAAGCTATAAGTGGATGTTAGGTGGCTACAAAGTGTCTTGTATCAGACCTCTCTTCATTGTTTTCCCTCATGTTTTGGTCATTGGATCGAACCTGCTCACGAAATACTTATGCATAAGCGATTGATTGAAATCAAAGGTCTTCCTTTTTCCTTGTTTGTTCAGTGTTCAAGGTTCCAAGTTGAGTGGATCAATCTTTTGGTGTATCACCTTTATTAGGTAGGATTTCCTCTTAAAGTTTCTTTCACTCTTTCCATGGTAGTCTGCAGTATAGAGTAGAGATCCTCATTGATACATCTTATAGGAACCAGCGTTCTCTAGAGGTTCTCACCATTGAGGCACCCACCCTCGTGAGAAGATCCCATTGTTTCAATCGGATAGAGAATTGGCCATTTCATGCACGTCTTCGATTCAAGGCGCAGCTTCAGGTTGACAACAGTTTTTGGCATGTCCGGTGGGACCTATTTTAGCTGGTCTTGATGAAATTGCAATTGTAGCAGTGTTCTTCAAGAAGTATTTGGTGATTCCAAATTCAAGCAATTGCTTCTAATAGTTCAGCACAGTTTCCATGTAAGTCTATTTTTATTGCATTATAATGAATTTTGATCGCTGTGTATGAAGATAATTTCTATGTTATGTTTCCTTATCAGCCTAATGATGGATCATACCAGCTCGGTCATGATACCTATGAGCCTCTTTATGAGGCTAATCAGCGTTATCAAGAGTATTATCAAAGCTATGTTGAGCCTTATCAAGTTTTCCATAATTAGTCTTATCAAGAGCATGAATTTTACCTTTCTGGTAAAGCCATATTAGTCTCAGGGCCGGATTTCATCTTTTCCATATGGCTATGATGTTGCATATGAGCAGTCTTGCCTTCAAGAAAGAATGAATGAAATAGAGCTCAGAATACTAGCATATGCAAGAAAGGTTTGTTCTAATTCTCAGAATGAGGAAGTGAATGGTTTATTTTCAAAATGTGTCCAATGATCCAGAAGAGATAAATGGACTATGTATTCTTGTATTAGAAAAGATGGAGACTTGGGAGAGGCAGAAAATTGAGTTAAACCAATTGTCTACAAAGGGTTCTTGTGCTTCTTATTCTCATGAAATCCTTAACCATGCCCAATGTGTGCCGCGGGAGCTTCCTTGTTCTATTCAAGAGTATATTCAAAAGCCTATTCAAGAGCATATTCAAGAGCCTATTCAAGTGACTATCCATGAGACTAAACCTTCCTCACCAATCATCCCTCAAGCTCATGTTGTCCAGGAAGACAAGCAGGGTTCAGACTTTGATGAGGTAATGGCCAAGTGGAAGGAACAAAATACAGATGTCTTTAAGAGGTTTCTCTTACCCTCCTCTCCAAAACTTCCTAGATAATTCTTTTTCCCTCAAGATTCCAAAATCTAATCATGATCGACCTCCCATGCTTCATTTTCCCTCTCAAACAAATGAATTTTATCACCCTCCTGCCATCCCCATTCCTCAGGAGGATCTTGTTCTTTGGAGTATTGAGAAAGAGGTTGTAGCTACATGACAAGTTCTTGCAGAGTGTGTAGAGGATGCTTCAGGAGTGTTTGAGGAAGAATTTTTTATTGATACTTCACTTGAGGTTGTCATTGAGCATCCAATTATAGCTGAGAGTTGGAAGATTGATCTTGATGTAGAGGAGCTTCAAGAGGAGCTGATATAGATTGAAGTTATTGTTGTCAACCTAGAGCTGCGCCTTGAATCGAAGACGTGCATGAAACGGCCAGTCCTCTATCTGGTTGAAACAATGGGATCTTCTCATGAGGGTGGGTGCCTCAATGGTGAGAAGAACCTCCAGAGAAGGCTGGTTCTTGTATGATGTATGACAATGAGGATCCCTACTCTATGCTGCGGACTACCATGGAAAAAGGAGAATAAAACTTAAAGGGGAAATCCTACTTAAAAGGGGTGATACACCAGAAGTTTGATCCACTCAACTTGGAACCTTGAACACTGAACAATCAAGGGAAAA
This sequence comes from Torreya grandis, assembly GCA_037957365.1. Lineage (NCBI taxonomy): Eukaryota > Viridiplantae > Streptophyta > Pinopsida > Cupressales > Taxaceae > Torreya > Torreya grandis. Next base: position 4,007,957 of record JARHVA010000424.1, on the reverse strand, counting down.
GGAGGACCTTAGACTTCAATCAATCACTTATGCATAAATATTTCATGGAGAGGTTCGATCCAATGACTAAAACCTGAGGGAAAACGATGGAGAGGTCTGATAAAAGACACTTTGCGGCCCCCTGACATCCACTTACAGCGTCAACAAAAGACAATAAAGAACACTTAACTTGCATAAGGATAATCTAGCAACTAGGTATGAATCAGAATTTGGGAAGGGAGAGAAATTTATCACTTGTACAAATTGCTGAAGAAATATACACTATGCCAGCACTTGAAATTTGAAAGTACAGTCCTATTGATTGAAGAAGTTACACAACTCACCAATGGCAGAGTCTGGTCTAACCAAGAGAAAGATTGGATGCTTTTTTAATCAAGGCTTAAAGCCATTATATAGAGAATTACAAAAGGCCAAAGATTGGTGTTAAAAATTTGAAGAGAAGGATTAACTTCGGTTAACTCAATGCTGACTTGGCCTTTCAATAAAATATGTTTTCTTTTTCTTTGCATGAAGCTTCTTCGTTTGAGGAAGTGAACTTGTCTTTGTTATGAACCGCCCACCTCTCTTTGCATGGAAATCCACGCAAATGTCAATTTTAGAACTTCTTCGTGAGCTGCTTGATGTCGAGTTGGAATAGTTGAAAGCTGAGTTAATCGTTTGGTATGCTGAATTGGACGAAGAGATCATTCTCCTTCGCATGGAAAGCTCCTAGTGAATGCGGCGTTTAACAATTAGTCAACTCTAAATCTGGATCAGTCAACTCAACATTCGAATCCCCTGGGCCTATTCCTGTGTATTCCGAATTCCTTCGGACCTTTTTTTCGAAGAAATTTCTTCGGACAAAAGTCCGAAGGATATCCTTGTGTCTTTGCTCTTCGAAATGTGCCATTCGGAAAAGTCACCACAGTCCTCTTGCCGACCAAGTGCCCTCCGCAAGGGCTAGTAGCTCTCCCTCTTTCCCCTTCGAAAAAATTGGAGGGCACTCGGGTTATTTGCCAAGGTTCCGAATCTGCTCCTGTGCCTTCTCGAAGGGTAGGTGCTCTTCGGGAATGTTGAAAATGACCCTTTCGAAGGGTCATGGGTGGACTTTTGGGTTTTTCTGAAGTATTCCTTCGGACAAAAGGAATTACTTCCTTTTGCCTTATACATTTTGTTGATTTGTTATTCCCTTGTTTAATGAACTATTCCTTCGGAGAAAAGTCCGAAGGAATTCATCCTTTTGTAGCAAAGGCCCTTACCAAAAACAATGTATTCTTTTTCCCTTGGCTAGAGACGTGAAATTTTTAAATGGCAAAAGACAATCCGACTTGTGGAAGAATTGTCAACAGTTATAAATGAGTTACAGGTATCTCCTATTGAGAAGGATCCAGATAGCCTTACAGCTGATTCAATTCAAATAGATCAAAATGAGGAGCAAAAAGATGATTGGCAGCTGTACCTTGAATTTCTACAAGAGATTGAAGAGCTTTGTATGGATATGATAGCTATTGAAGAGCATGTTTATGAAAAATTTGATCAAGAATCACCTATTCAAGGTCACAGTACAGATTGGGTTGCCTACTCAAAGCTCCTTGAAGAGCTAGATGAACTTGTAGCAGTCAATATGAAGGATGTGGTCACTCAAAAACCATGCATAGATGAGGTATCACTTGACAAGGTGGTAGATGACAAACAATCTGAAAAAGATCAAGAGGTACTTGATGAGTTTGTCTTTGTTGCTGTTGATGACTCATTTGAGAAGATGCTAATACAGTTCGTAGACAAGGAAAATACTTCATCAAAGGTTATGACTAATAAACATCCTGCTTTGCAACTTGTACCATCTCTTGGAAGGAGCGAGTTCAAGAATTTTCCATTTGATCCAGGCGGATCATGTTTTATCATGGTTAGCTAGGTTCCTTATTTGTTTTGCTTTCCTCCAAGTGTTGTTCAAGCACAATGCTTCCTTTTAGTTTTGTTCTAATAAGTGCTTGTGCTTGTTTGCACATTTACTTCTTAGTTAGTTTTTTGTTTTCATGTGTTTTCCTTCTTATTTTGAAGAAGGGGGTTACTTCAGCCATGATCAGAGCAGATTTTCAATCAGAAATCAAGGTCACCATTTGGGAATTCTAATAACATGTATATGGTCTCAGTTCTCTAGCATAGCAGGCATGCTTCCCAGCAGAATTGCCAAAAATGTTGACGTTTTTTGCCCCACAGGGCAAAATTGTCAACCTTACTATTCGGAGGATGGTCTCGTGGGTACCATTTTGTCTTGTGAATCAGTTTTGGGTACTCAATAATGAAAAGGAAAAGGTTTTTTGCAAAGATCAATCAAACTTAAATGCATATTTATAGCGACCCAAAGAGCCTGCAGCAAAGGGAATAAGTAAAGGAAAGAGTCTGCAGCAAAGGAAGTATTTCCTTTGGATTTTTTGCCCAAAGGAATGCTTCGGAGAGTTACAAAGAAAAAACACCCGTAGCCTCCCAAAAGGTCCGCCAAAAGCAAAAAGACCAAGGAATAATTCCTTCGGACAAAAGTCCAAAAAAATCCGAAGGAATGAGCCTTGTTATAAGTTCGTGGAATTGCAAGGGATGTCTTTGAAAGGCAGAAAAGGGCAAAACAAGAAACCCGAAGGGCAAGGTACCCTTCGAAAGGGTCATTTTAAACAATCTTGAAGGGCACCTACCCTTCGAGAAGGTACACGTCAAATTCAAGACCCCTGTAAAAAACCCGGGTGCCCTACAAAAACCCGGGTGCCCTACAAAAAGCCTAGGTGCCCTACAATTTTTTCAAAAAAGGGCGCATATGAAGGACAAAAGCCCTTGTGGAGGGCACTTGGTCAGCGTTAGGACCATTGCAATTTTTTCGAAGGGCACAGAGGGAGAGCTACGAGCCCTTGCGGAGGGCACTTGGTCGGTCCCTGGACCTTTGTGCATTTTTCGAAGGGCATTCTCAACAAGGTAAAGGCAAAGACAAGGATTAATTCCTTCGGGCTTTTTGTTCGAAGGAATTCCTTTGGACAAAAAGTCCGAAGAAATTCAGAGAGGTCTGCCAAAAGCCCGTGCAAAAAAGTCGATAGAGCAAAGTCTGAAATCAACGAAGCAGAGTTCAAAAGGACAAGATTAATTCCTTCGGGCTTTTTGTTCGAAGGAATTCCTTCGGACAAAAAGTCCGAAGAAATTCGGATAAATGAACTAAAGAAAAACCTGTGGAATAAAAGCCAACATAAAAGAAAAGTCAAAGGAAGATATCCTTCGGAAAAAGTCCGAAGGAATTCCTTCGGACTTTTTGTCCGAAGGAATACTTCGGAGGATAAAGCCAGGGAGAAAACATAGAAGTTCGAAGGAAATTGCAAACAAAAAAATCCGAAGGACATAAAATCCGCAGAAAAAAAAGGTAAAGCTAGAATTTCGAAAGAATTAAACCACGGGAAGTTGACCTCAGATTAAGCGACAGGAAGTTGAAAACATAATATCCGAGAACATATAGACTACTATAGACAAAATACATCCAAATATAGAATCCCGCCAAAATAGACATGAACAGGCAGACCAAAATAGGATAAAATACATGCAAGCAACGGCTATTTTTGATTGATCGGTCAAAGCTTTAGTTGACTGGTTGTTGAAGTCCTGCTCATCTCCGGATCAACTCATGCGTCCGAAGGTCCAACTCAGCTTCAACCGGAGTTCCAAATTTGAAAGTCGAGTTGACTGTTCTAGATTTAGAGTTGACTAATTGTTAAACGTCACATCTATGAGGAGTTTCTCATGCAAAGGAGAATGATCTCTTCGTCCAATTTAACTTATCAAACGGTCAATTCAGTCTTTCAGATGATCATCTCAAACGTTCCAGTAGCTCACGTAGAGTTCTAAAATTGACATTGGCGTTGGATTTCATGCATGATATTACCATCTCAAGCTTTCAAACGTTCCAGCAGCTCACGTAGAGTTTTAAAATTGACATTGGCGTGGATTTCCATGCAAAAAGAGGTGGGTGGTTCAATAAACAAAAGATAAGTTCACTTTCTCAAGCACAAAGAGCTTCATGCAAAGACAAAGGGAAAACATATTTTATTGAAAGGCCAAGTCAGCATTGAGTTAATTTAAGTTAATCCTTCTCTTCAATTTTTCAATGCCAATCTTTGGCTTTTGTAATTCTCTATAAAATGGCTTTTCAGCGTTTGAAAAAATCATCCCTCTCTTGGCAAGACCAGAGTCTGTCATTGGTGAGTTGTGTAACCTCTTCGATCAATAGAAGGATTGTACTTTCAGATTTCAAGTGTTGGCATAGTGTATATTTATTCAACAATTTGAATGTGGTAGATTTGTCTCCCTTCCCAAATTTTGATTCGTACCTAGTTGCTAGCTTATCATTATGCATGCATGTTAAGTGTTCTTTGTCTTTTGCTGAAGCTGTAAGTGGATGTTAGGTAGCTGCAAAGTGTCTTGTATCAGAGCTTTCTCCATCGTTTTCCCTTATGTTTTGGTCATTGGATCGAACCTTCTCACGAAATACTTATGCATAAGTGATTGATTGAAATCAAAGGTCTTCCTTTTCCCTTGTTTGTTCAGCGTTCAAGGTTCCAAGTTGAGTAGTGGATGTTAGTTGGCTGCAAAGTGTCTTGTATCAGACCTTTCTCCATTGTTTTCCCTTATGTTTTGGTCATTAGATTGAACCTTCTCACGAAATACTTATGCATAAGTGATTGATTGAAATCAAAGGTCTTCTTTTTCCCTTGTTTGTTCAGCGTTCAAGGTTCCAAGTTCAGTAGTGGATGTTAGGTGGCTGCAAAGTGTCTTGTATCAGACTTTTCTCCATCGTTTTCCCTTATGTTTTGGTCATTGGATCGAACCTTCTCACAAAATACTTATGCATAAGTGATTGATTGAAATCAAAGGTCTTCCTTTTCCCTTGTTTGTTCAGTGTTCAAGGTTCCAAGTTGAGTGGATCAATCTTTTGGTGTATCACCTTTATTAGGTAGGATTTCCCTTTAAAGTTTCCTTCTCCCTTTTCCATGGTAGTCTGCAACATAGAGTAGAGATTCTCATTGATACATCTTAAAGGAACCAGCCTTCTCTGGAGGTTCTTCTCACCATTGAGGCACCCACCCTCGTGAGAAGATTCCATTGTTTCAACCGGATAGAGGATTGACCATTTCATGCACGTCTTCAATTTAGGTCGCAGCTCCAGGGTGACAACAATAACCCTATAAGAATAACCATGTTTGTGCATTGCATGCAAAACAACCTCTGCCTTTTCAAACAGTTTGGATATGCAGTATGTCTCAACAAGTAGAACATATGTATCTTCAGTCGCAACCCAGGGCACCTGTAACATCCTCAAGTAGATCATCCCATATTTTATGTGATGGTTGTAATCGAAAACTTTCAACATGTATCGAGCCAATTTATGAGCCTTGGGGCTAAGTATTGGAACCACTCCACCAACAAAGCTTGTACCATAAATCCACCCATGTCTTTTTGTTGAACCACCTGGGAAAAGATCCGAGAAACTAACCCTGCATGATGTTGCCTTTGATCCCGTGCCTTCATTGAAAGTGAACCTACAGGCCTGTAGGTTAACTTCAAGGATCGTTGTAGCTATTAATTCTTCATTGGCTCCTATACACCTCACAAAGTCGTTCCTTCTACAGGGCTGGAGCTTTAAGACTGTATGTGACATTTTGAATAAGGGATATGGCCTTTGAACGTGCTATAGGTGTCTTTACCAATTTACATGGCTGTAGGTGTCTATTTAAGGACCCCAAAAAACTGATTTACAAGACAAACTGGTACCATAAGACCATCTTCCAAATAGTAAGGTTGACAATTTTGGCCTGTGGAGGGCAAAAATGTCAACACCACCTTTTGGTGGTCACACACTTTACAAGGTACAAGTGAATCGAGACATCCCTATAATTAAAGGCAAAATAGATTCAAATTCTCTAGATAATTGGCTTAATTTAATGTCTATACTATGCAGTTAATCATTTCTATAACAAAGAAAAGATTACATTCGCTCTTCTGAAAGTTTCTTTATCTGTAAAGAAGTGGTGGGATAACTATTGCATAGCACATGAAGATGATGGCTTAGATACATCTATAGTTACCTACAATTGTTTTGTAGAAGCACTCAAATCAACCTATTACCTTGTTGGAAACTATAATGACCAGAACATCAAGTTCTTGTTGGGTGTTCTAGTTAATGCAATAAATTTATAAATGGTGAGTGGCATGGTTAATACGTTAAAACATATAAACCTATAATAGTGTGAGCGCCAAATTTTTATAACACTCAGCTAAGATTAGGAATAAAAGAGAGATGAGCAGACTAGTGATATGCTTTGAATCCTAGAAAATAGGAGCAAACTTTTGTGGAAATATATCTCACGTATGATGAATAACGTGTTGTGAGCAGTGTTTGAGTATTAATTTTATTTCGTGCATTGTTTATACTTTGACAAAATATTGGATTTAGTATTAGAGCAGAAGGATTCATGAGAGTTTTTTTAATGCTATTTCTTTCTTTTCTAGTACTTCATGTGTGTGAGCGTTTTAGATTAGAGAAACTTATATGAAGAAACCATGAAAGATTCTGAGCACCAATGTAAGAAAAATTCTGTTAGTACCTTAACATATAGCATGACTGTCTTCGGAAAAGTGTGGAATTCAATTCAATTTGTTCAAGAACACAAACATTTTTTATACTTTGGTTTCAAAATTTAATGCCCAGGAATTTGAACAAAATATCAATTTTAAGTATAAGTTAGTCTTGAGACTATATATCCAATTTGATATGGATTTTCTTCGAATTTCCTCCATTGGGTAAGCCAACAAATTTGCTTGCAGGGTTGAAGCAAAATCTCAGCATAAGTCTAAGAAAGAAGATTCCAAGTCTTAGGGCAAAGCATAGTCTAAGAATTCCAAGTCTAGAATCAAGCAGTATCATAAACAAGGGAATGGCCTTTCATGTCATTGTTAGAAGAACACATTGTCAAATGATTAGAATAGGTTCAAGCTATACTTGATTGGCCACCTCCCACTACTATGATCCATTTGAGAGGGTTCCTTGGTTTGTAGCTATTAAATAAGGTTTGTGAAAGGTTTCTCCCAACTTGCTGCCCCCCATACAAATTTAACAAGGAAAGGTGCCTTTGTGTGGTCTCAAACCGCTTTGGAGACTTTTGAGAGACTCAAGGTACTGATGAGTTCTTGTCCTGTGTTGGCTGTTCTGGATTTTTCACACCCTTTCACATTGGAATGTGATGCTTTGGGAGAAGGAATAGGGGCCGTCCTCATGCAAAAAGGACATCCCATTGCTTTTGAGAGTAGGAAACTCAAGGAAGGGGAAAATAAGTTTTCAATTTATGATGAGGAGATGTTGGCTATCATGCATGCTTTGGCCAAATTTCGTCAATATCTAATTTGTGGAAGATTTATAGTTAAGACGGATCACAATAGTCTCAAATACTTCCTCACACAATCCGATTTGAATGATAGGCAGCGAAAGTGGGTGAACAAGCTTGAATCTTATGATTTCAACATTGGATATACAAAAGGTAAAAATAATAAGGTGGCTGATGCATTGTCAAGGAGGCCCTATTTGTGTTCACTAAGCGAATTAACAGCTGATTGAAGGGCTGTAATTATCGTTGAATATGCTAAGGATGAGTGGGCTACTGCGGTTTTGGAAGGCAAGGTGATTGACAACAATTACAAGGTGAGTGAGGAGCTGATTTTGCACAAGGGCAGATTTTTCTTTGCCCCTTCATCCAAGTTAAAACACCAAATTATAAGGGCTGCTCATGATGATTCTATGGTGGGCCATCAAGGTTATTTCAAAACATACAAAAAGGTAAGAGAAAGATTCACTTGGAAGGGATTAAAAAGAGATGTTTTATTCCATGTTAGAGAGTGTATGGTTTGTCAAAGGAATAAAGGAATGACTACATTGCCAGCTGGTCTTTTGCAACCTCTTCCAATTCCCCACCAAAAATGGGAGAGTATATCCATGGACTTCATCACGGGGTTACTATGTCACAAGGTAAATGTGAAATTTTTGTTGTTGTGGATGGATTGACAAAATATGCTCATTTTTTTGCAATTCCAGCCAAGTATAGTGCTCCTTATATAGCCAAAATTTTCTCCAAAGAAGTTTTTAAGTTGCATGGGTTGTTCAAGAGCATCATAAGTGATAGGGACAGGTAGTTTATGAGCCACTTTTGGAAAGAGCTTTTCAAGCTAACAAGTACCGAATTGTTTCCAAGCACTAGTTATCATTTCCAAATGGATGGGCAAACCAAAATTATCAATAAATGGGTGGAAGGATATTTGAGGAATTACATTTCAGGGTAGCAAACAAGGTGGAATAGATTGTTGTACATGGCAGAATTTTGTTATAATACTACCTACCACATGTCTAGTGGTATGTCTCCATTCAAGGCTTTGTATGGTTATGAGGCTCTTTCATTTTTTGACCTTGTTTTGGGGGATAGTAGGGTGCCCGGAGCTGCTGATTGGGTGCAACAAGGTTCTGAAATTTTGGATCAGCTCAAGAAAAACTTGCAACAAGCCCAAAATCAACAAAAAGTTTACGCTGATCAGCATAGGTTGAAGAGGCAATTTGAGGTTGGGGACATGGTCTATTTGAGATTGTAACCTTATAAACAATCTTCTCTCAAGTAAAATGTAGTAGAAAAGCTTAAGCCATGCTTCTATGGGCCTTATGGAATTCAAAGAAGAGTGGGAAAGGTGGGTTATGAGCTGGAATTATCTGAAGGGGGTAAGATTGACAATGTTTCCCATGTTCCTTGCCTTAAGAAAGCTCTTGGAAAGCATATCATAGTCTCCATTGAATTGTTGCCACTTGATGAAGAAGGTATATTGATTTTGGTTCCCAAAACTATACTTGAGGTTCATGAAAGGAGGCTCCGCAATCACACTATCATGGAATACTTGGTGCAATGTAAGAATATGCCTATGGAGGATGCGACATGGGAAGGGGCAGCCATCCTTCAACATCCCAATTTACAATTGCTCATTGGCACACAATTTTGGGAAGGGAGGACTATAATGTTTCCTTTTTCAAGCTAATCGTTGGGATAAAGACCCTTAGCTTGTATGTTTCCAAGAGCTAAGGTATTCTAAAGTAAAAAGGGGACATTGGTGAGCTTCAAGGTTATATTTTGTAAAAGCACTTTATTATCTAATTTTGGGACCTTTTTTAAAAGGTCACTTTATAGTGCTATTATAAGGAAGCTTGTAATATATCTTTTTTTATAAAAGAAAAAGTAACTCTTTTTCTAATTTTGGGTCTAACAATTTGAGGAGGCATATAAAAGGCAAGGGAAGACTCTTTTGGGGAAGATTATGCAACTTTGATATTGGAAATCTTGTGCAAGTATGTCAAGCTTGAACAAGTGACTTGAGGACGAAAACCTTCAAGTGCACCAACGGATTTGGGGACGAAATACACCAACGGGTTTGGGGATGAAAACTTCCAATTTTCTACCAGGGCAACTCTATCCAAGGGATGTAATTACATCATAATTGTGCATAAGTGTATGCAAGAGGCTCTACAAAGGTGTTTTTGGACACCACCGTCATCAAGGAATTGGTATTATCCTTCGGAAAGTTGGAAATATTCAAATTGCAGGGCAAAGAGGTGGTCAAATTCTGTGGAGGAGCCCTAGGACAAGCTTGAAGTCATTTCAAAGGGTGGCGACCGCTCACAAGAGATCAATTTGGTTTTTAGAATCCTTTTCTAGAGTTGAGGTATATTTTATAATTTATTTCAGTCATTTGGTGAATTGTATGGGACATTTTGTAGGCATGAAAGGATATTTTAGGGCCGAAAATATTTCAGAATTTATTCTAATAATTTTGGCACTTAGGTGACTTGATTGGAGTGTTCCGAAAGGTGAATTGGTGGGCAAATTCCAAGGGTTAGTTTTCAAAATTGTTTCTACTAATTTTTTGAGGTGTGGCAACCCACTTGTGAAATTTTTTGAGGTGTTTGAGGGGTGAAAAATGCTTCAGTCGCTTCATCAATTTATTTACAGGGAGTATTTTCAGTTGCTTCATCAAGTTATTTGATCCAAAAAAAGGTATTTTATTTTCTAAATAAATTTCAGCTATATGTGGAATTATTTGGATGTTCTTTTGCTTGGATATCATATAATTTTTCCTTCTAGGATTGGCTGGTTTTAAGCATTTAGATTTCAGTTTGGATTGGGTTTGCTATGGGTTTGTTGGAAAACTCTCTTTTTCATCTTCATCCTAAATTGGGTACATTACAATAATACTGCGGCACTGAACAAGTTAAGCAGATCATGGACTTTGAACCTAGTGCTATGGTAGGTACTGCAAACATCGCGTCTTCTTCCAATAAAGATTCAAAGGAATCTAGTAGATTGTTCCATTCTCAAATGTGGATCAATGGTCAAACATACACTTCTTCGTTGACAATGGAAGCCAAAAGAGATTGATTTCTCCTTAGGTAGGTCAAAGATTGAACTTCCCGTTGACGCCTCACCCACAACCATACTCCATTAGATGGTTCAGTGGTGGCTCTAAGAAATGCATTACATTGTAGTGTCAACTAGGGTACAAAATTAGGTCTTTTCAAGATGAAATCCTTTGCAACATAATGCCATTAGAGGTATGTGATGTTTTATTTGGTCAAATATATCTTTACCATCGACATGCAGTCTATGAAGCAAATCGTAAAAATGTTGTCATAGATGTTGGTGATATGAGATACCACATACAAGAAATAGTTCCTAAGCTTTCACTCATTAGCGCCAAACAATACAAGAAGCTAGTTAGTTCTAGTAAGAAGTTTTTACTCTTGGTGGTGAGCCCTGAACATAAGAATGTTCTTGTGGTACCAAGTCATACTGCAGTTCCTTTAGTAGACAATAATTGAGTTGTGGGTCTAGAGAATACAAGGATATATTTTAGTCACTTAAAGAAGTGCCTACACACTGCATGGTAAATCACACTATTGATTTGATACCAGGATTACCTCTAGCTAATGCTTCTTTATATTGCAAATCATTTTTGGAGAATGAGGAGAGCAAGCAACATATCCATAAGCTAGTAGATAAAGGGCACATTAGGCCTAGCTTATTGCCTTGTATCAGGCCTATTTTGATTGTGCCAAAGAAGGATGGTACATGGAGGTTGTGCATCGATTATATTGTTTTCTAACTTAATCTTCTTTCCTACTTGGGTTTGCATTAGTCTTCAATGCAAAACTCTTGCGCCATTATTTTCCACCCTTGTTGGACACTTCAGAGTTGCAGAGACACTTAAACAAGAAAATATCAATTATAACGGCAATGCAACACTGGAATCGGATCAAATCATTCATGCCAAAGTCAAAAGGACAAGACAACAAGAGAACCCCCTCTTTTAGATCATCAAACAGGTCAAGGACCCTCCTAGGGAAAATGGTCTACAAAAGTGCAAGCTTCCAATCTCTTTCCACATGTTTGTAGACTGTCAATTAAGAAAACATGTATTGTTATAGATGACATTGTTCTATTAGTCTTTTGTCGGCATTTAGTCAGTGAGATAACAAGCCCCTTTGTTACATTGGTTGTGATGATTGGGTTCACTGACAACCATTGGGTCTTGTCCTTCAAATAGCATATTGTATGTTGGGATATGGGTGCTGCTATCAGGTCCTCCTTGTGCTGTATGAATTGTATTGAAACTTGTCTTTTATGGATACAAATCTACTTATGTATGAAAACTTTGATCTTTCATGGAATTTTATGCAATTACTATTATGTGAATGCTGCTATTGATGAGTTTAATATCTCAGTAGACATCAATCACACTACGTTTTGGTGTCATTGCCTTAAAGAACGTTGAGTCAAAGTTAAATTCTGTTCAAAGAGAAGACATGCGTGATGAGACGCTCCATTATCTTATAAGATGCATATACTAAAAAGAACAGTGAAACACAACAACAAAAGTTATTACAACACAAAATTCATGAAGAAGACTGATGTGTACAAGCAATACTTCATGCTATTGACTCCGAACAAAGACAAGAGAGACACACAGTCAGGTAGGAACCAAGAAGTTTAATTGTGTATGTGATTCATTGAGAAACACTGAAGAAGACAAATGCTACGATAGACAATCATTTCAAAAAACTGTGAAGTGAAGTATTCGATTCATAAGAAGCTATCAATCAAGTATAAATAACTCTTTAGGTGGCCACTCATAAATTTAATCTTGTTAATGTCAAAAGAGTGAAAAAGGTTAATGGAAAATTGATTCATTGGTCCCCCTCCAACACAAAAATCTCAGACTTAATATTGATGGGGCATCAAAAAGAAATTCGGACAAAGTTGGTGCTAGTTGCCTGATCTATGATAGTGAAGGGTCATTGATTAAAGCAACTTCCACCATATACCCTTAGGTAAAAATAATGAATCTGAATCTATGGAACTTGTTGAAGGTCTAGAATTAGCGGCAATGTCAGATATTAGAGAATTCAGTGTGGAAGGAGACTCCCAATTAATTATCTAGAGTCCCGACTATGCAAAAAGGCACCACCTCATGCTGGAAATTAAATGTGTTGCTAAAAGAAGCTAGGCTGTTGCAATACCGATTTAGTGTTACATCCTTTCAGCATTGTTATGTAGAGCCCAAATCACGAGCACACTTGTTGGCTAACATTGGTGTTGATCAACCCGAGAATATAATGACGGATAATAAGGTTGGTTCGTGGGAGAGACTAGAAGCCTTGCTGACTAAAGACAAACCTCCTTGTATTCAATCATGGTGCCCAAATGATAGACTATCAGAGTAGGCCCTGAGGAGAGGATTTGTAGGAGGAAGGTCATGCTCTTTTCTGATGCAGATTTAGACAAGAAGTTGAGTCATATTTTCAGTATAGACTTTGGAAGCACCCGGAATTGACATAGTATATAGGTAGCAAAACCTCAAACAGAAGTAAAAAACCCAGAGTTGATATTCATATAAAGAGAAACAATAGTACCCAATACAATTTCTCCTCACTTCTCCTCAACAATTTCTTCACAGAACAATAGACAAATGCTACAACAGAATCATTTCAAAAAACTGTGAAGTACTCGATTCATAAGAAGCTATCAATCAAGTATAAATAACTCTTTAGGTGGCCACTCATAAATTTAATCTTGTTAATGGCAAAAGAGTTAAAAAGGTTAATGGAAAATTGATTCATTGGTCACCCTCCAACACAAAAATCTCAAACTTAGTATTGATGGGGCATCAAAAAGAAATTCGAACAAAGTTGTTGCTAGTTGCCTGATCTATGATAGTGAAGGGTCATTGATTAAAGCAACTTCCACCATATACCCTTAGGTAAAAATAATGAATTTGAGTCTATGGAACTTGTTGAAGGTCTAGAATTAGCGGCAATGTCAGATATTAGAGAATTCAGTGTGGAAGGAGACTCCCAATTAATTATCTAGAGTCCCGACTATGCAAAAAGGCACCACCTCAAGCTGGGAATTAAATGTGATGCTAAAAGAAGCTAGGCTGTTGCAATACCGATTTAGTATTACATCCTTTCAACATTGTTATGTAGAGCCCAAATCACGAGCACACTTGTTGGCTAACATTGGTGTTGATCAACCCGATGATATAATGATGGATAATAAGGTTGGTTTGTGGGAGAGACTAGAAGCCTTGCCGACTAAAGACAAACCTCCTTGTATTCAATCATGGTGCCCAAATGATAGACTATTAGAGTAGGCCCTAAGAAGAGGATTAGTAGGAGGAAGGTAATGCTCTTTTTTGATGCAGGTTTAGACAAGAAGCTGAGTCATATTTTCAGTATAGACTTTGGAAGCAACCAGAATTGTCAAATTATGTGATATATATATATATATATATATATATATATATATATATATATATATATCAGAAAAGAGTATATATATATATATATATACTCTTTTTTGATGCAGGTTTAGACAAGAAGCTGAGTTATATTTTCGGTATAGAATTTGGAAGCACCCGGAATTGTCATATATATATATATGCAATGTTTGTTAAACACACATAGGGGATCTAGATGAGCATTGAATAAGCAAATGACACAGATCACATATAGATCATTGACATAGTATATAGGTGGGAAAACCTCAAATAGAGGTAAAAAACCTACAGTTGATATTCATATAAGAGAAACAATAGTACCCAATACAATTCCTCCTCACTTCTCAACAATTTCTTCACAAAACTCTCAAATAAAATATCACTTCGTGTTTCGTGAATGATTTACGGAGGATTTGTAGTAGGAAGGCGATGCTCTTTTCTGGGGCAGGTTTAGACAAGAAGTTGAGTTATCTTTTCAGTATAGACTTTGGAAGCACCCGAAATTGTCAAATTATGTGATATATATGTGTAATGTATATTAAACACACAGTTGATCTAGATGAGCATTGAATAAGCAAATGACACAGATTGCATACAGATCAGTGACACAATATATAGGTGGGAAAACCTCAAATAGAAGTAAAAATCCCACAGTTGATATTCGAATAAGATTAACAATAGTACTCGATACAATTCCTTCTCTCTTCTCACTTCTCAAATATTTCTTCACAAAACTCTCTCAATAAAAATATCACTCCATGTTTCGTGAATGATTTACCAAAGGGGTAAAACCCTTTTTATAATGGGGTGTGAAGGTGGACCGTTGTAATCAATAGGTTCAAACCTCTCCCCAAGAAACACAAAACCAACTAAAATAATTAATATGTTTTATTATTGTATTTACACGATGTTTTAACCCGTGTTAAATAATAATAATAATAATAATAAAACATTTATTATTTACCTATGTAAATGTGCTAAGGGTCCAATAAAGGCACCACTTAAGCATTAAATGTTCCAACAAGAATATGAATAAGTTTATGTTAGGTGAAGAAATGTCGTTTCGAGAAAGGAGGGGCAGAAAGGACGAAAGTTCAGTTAGCAGAAAATTCAAACAGAACATGAACTTGATGATTGCAGGCAAAGTTACTGTTAACAAACCTTCCACTAGTTTGCTTCAGTTTTGTTCCATTAAGTGCTTGTTGCACTTTTGCTTCTTAGTTAGTTTTTCTACTTTCGTGTGTTTCCCTTCTTATTTTGAAGGAGGTACTACAGCCATGATCAGAGCAGATTTTCAATCAGAAATCAAGTTCACCATTTGGGAATTCGGATAACGTCTATACATGGTCTAAGTTCTCAAGCATAGCGGGCATGCTTCCCAGTTGAGTCGCCAGAATGTTAACAAACCTTCCATAAGTCAGATTTTTTCTTGCTACTTGGAAAGTTCTCGTCTCTAGCCAAGGAAGGAAGAATAGAGGATTTCTACGGAGTCTGGAGAGGATTTCTACGGACTCTGCAGGGATTTCTACTGACTATGCAGGTTTTCTACGGACTCTCCCGACACTTAGAAGAAATCAAAAGGGCCTTTGCAACTTTTTCGAAAGGCAATTTTTAGAGGTCAAATAGCCCTTGCGGAGGGCCGAAAATATAGAAAGAGCCAATAACAAAGTCCGAAGAAATTCGGAAAAGTTGCAAAAGGCAAGGAAAAGTCCATTTCAAGAATTCCAAAGGGCACCTACCCTTCGAAAGGGTCACTTTCAATATTCTCGAAGGGCACCTACCCTTCAGGCAGGCACAAAACCAAATCAGACACTATTGCAAAAAGCTCGGGTGCCCTCCAATTTTTCCGAAGGGCACGGGCGGAGGCTAAATAGCCCTTGCAGAGGGCAATTGGTCGGCGGAAGGGACCATGGCAAATTTTCCGAGGGACACATTTCAAAAGCCGAAGGGCACTTTTTGTTGGCTAAAGGGAGAAGCGAAGGAAGATATTCTTCGGACAAAAAGTCCGAAGGAATTCGGGAGACGCACAAAGAGAAGTCCGAAGAAAGACAATGAAAAACAAGTGAAGCCAAGACACAAAAGATTCCTTTAGACTTTTTGTTCGAAGGAATTCAAAGAGATTACAAAGCCGAAAGAAAGAACACCATCGGTAAAAAATCCAAGGAGCTTCGGAGAAGTTGATTTGGCAAAAGAGCAAAGAACAACCTTCGGACTTTTTGTCCGAAGGAATTCCTTCAGACAAAAAGTCCGAAGAAATTCGGAAAGGCTTGGAGCAGACATAAATCAGAGTAAGACAAAAGACAAAGGCAAAACAAAGGAAATGAATTCTTTCAGACTTTTTGTCCGAATGAATTCCTTCAGACAAAAAGTCCGAAGAAATTCGGAAGACCACAGAGACAAAAAGACCGCGGGAAAAAGCCCGAACAAATAAGAGTAAAGGAAAAATGGCAGAAATAAACCCGAAGAAATATAGCCAAAGGAAATACGACAACTTCTGGTGACGTCCTGCAAGCCGTCAATTTTTGACCACGGGAAGTAACCATTGAGACCAAAGAGACAAGAGATCCGAAATAAATGGAGGCCGACTGTGCAAAAGAGAATAGAAAACGGAATAATCCGACGAAGGAGTTGAATACGGAATCCTGCCAGAAATAGACACGATCAGAATTAGAACAGAATACATGCAAGCAAGAGCTATTTTTGAACATAGGAGCTATTTTCGAATAAACGGTCAAAGCTTCAGTTGACTGATTATTAAAGTCCTGTTCGTCTCCATTCAGCGCATACATCTGAAGATCTAATCCAGCTTCAGCAGGAGTTCTGAGTTCGAACGACGAGTTGACTATTCCAGATTTAGAGTTAACGAATTGATCAAAACGCTGCTTCACTAGAAGCTTTCCATGCGAAGGAGAATGATCTCTTCGTCCAACTCAGCGTAAATAACTGTTAACTCAGTTTTCAAAACGCTACAACTCGGCAATCAAGCAACTCACATGGAGTTCCAAATTTAACATTTGCGTAGATTTCCATGCAAAAAAGAGGTGGGCAGTTCATAACAAAGATAAGTGTGCTTCATCAAGCGAAGAAGCTTCATGCAAGGACAAAAGGAAAAATATATTTTATTGAAAGGCCAAGTAAAGCCTTGAGTTAACCAAAGTGAATCTTCTCTTCAAGTTTTCTATGCCAATCTTTGGCCTCTTGTAATTTCTATATAATGGCTTTCAGCCTTGATTAAAATAATCCAATCTCTCTTGGTTAGACCAGATTCTGCGATTGGTGAGTTGTGTAACCTTTTCGATCAATAAGAACTGTACTTTCAGATTTCAAGCGTTGGCATTGTGTATATTTCTTCAGCAATTTGCATAAGTGGTAGAGTTCTCTCCCTTCCCAAATTTTGTTTCATACCTAGTTGCTATATGATCCTTGTGCAGGGCATGTTAAAGTGTTCTTTATATCCTTGTTGAAGCTGTAAGTGGATGTTAGGTGGCTGCAAAGTGTCTTTTATCAAACCTCTCTCCATCGTTTTCCCTCAGGTTTTAGTCATTGGATCTAACCTTTGCATGAAATACTTATGCATAAGTGATTAATTGAAGTCTAAGGTCTTCCTTCTCCCTTGTTCGTTCAGTGTTTAAGGTTCCAAATTGAGTGGATCAAAATTCTGGTGTATCACCCCTTTTAGTTAGGATTTCCCCTTTAAGTTTCCTTTCTCCCTTTTCCACGGTAGTCCGCCGCATAGAGTAGGAGTCCTAATTGATACATCATATAGGAACCAGCCTTCTCTGGAGGTTCTTCTCACTATTGAGGCACCCACCCTTGTGAGAAGATCCCATTGTTTTAGCCGGATAGAGGACTGGCTGTCTCATGCACGTCTTCGAATCAGGGCGCAGCTCCAGGTTGACAACAGTTACCATGAAGGGATGCCAGTGATTGAGTGCACCTTATTTGCTATAATGTTATATTCTTTGTTGTATCCTGTGAGTTTATCATGGTGATGTGAGTCTCTTAGTGGCAGTTGAATCTAGATAAGCTTGCTGGTTGACCATTGTGATCAATTGCCTTTCTGTAGCTGGATGGATCCGTATGGGTGATCACAAGAAGTTTTGCACTACGTTCGAAGTAATAGATATCATATATTTCTGGAATGTATATTATGCTTTTTCCACTTTTTCCTTCATTTTCTTCTTCTCAAGGGTAGGGGACCTGTTTTAACCCCTAATTTACGAATCAAAAAATAAATAAAATAGCAGATGGTCTTCAAAGCATCGTATCAAAGTAGCAGATGGTTGTCAATATCAAAATAGCAAGGCTCTCCCACATATCGCATGTCATAGATATTCCTCCATTTGGGATCAAGAACGTAATAATATTTCATCAAAATCAGCCCCACAAGCACAAGGATTGATGTTTTGCTTAAAAAGTAAACTTTTAATCAAAACTAAGCAGATAAGGTTCACATACTTTTGGAGATGTATAGACGAACAGTTGATAGCTCTTTTAAAGCTAAAATTTTGATGTTGTCCTTCGGGGAGCCTGCTGCGAGTAAAAAATAAACACTCAAATGGATGCTCAGCCCTGCAATTTCTGGCCAATATCACTTCAGCATGTCAATAAACAACCGATATATCCTTGTACTTGGTCAACACGATAAAAAATAAGCAGTATGGCTGTCAAAACATCTAGAAATCAACATTATTACCAAACTCTAGTATGACAAATCTGGGAAGATTAAGTTGTCCTCTTTTCTTTGTTGTGATCTGTGGGGGGGAGTTGAAATTGATTGAATGATAGTCAAAAGAATCATATGAACAATCTACAGTTCCATGATTAAACTTCACATATATTAAAGTTATAGTTCTTCCATTTATTTTGATCTTTGAAAAACACTGCATAATATATATTCACTTCTCTTCATCATTCAAAGTAAATTACCAAAATATTTAATGTTTTTGCTTTTTTGTAATATATAATAATCGCTTCCATTTGCCCATCCAAAAGTTTTAATTCAGTTCCATTATCTTGGCAAGGACTGCAATTTGTAGATTTATTTTCATATTGGAATCAGTTCAGTTTTACAAACTCTGAGACACTAGACTAAATTGTGATTGGATTCAAAAGAAGCATGGAGTCGTACTAGTTGTCAAGAACATAATCCTTACATTTAATGGGACTTGCTTTGTCACTGTTTAGGGTGCGGCCATGTATCAAGATATCTTAAAAATGCTAGCCCCATCTATTATCATGGTTGAGGAAGCAGCAGAAGTTTTGGAGCCTCAACTGTTAGCGGCGATTGGACCAAGCTTGCAACATTTAATTCTAATTGGCGATCACTATCAACTACCGCCACCAGTTGAGAGTTACAAACTAAAGTTACGGTATGTAATTCTTATTAGAAAATACCCCCAATTCCAAACTTGTTACGTACTACTGAGATTCCCTCCTACAAATACTGTTTTCCTCAGTTGCAACTTAAATAGAAGATCTACAATCAAACATTTTTATGTTTGGCAATAACCAAGGTTGAACAATATTACCTAGGAAACAATGCATGTTGTTAAAATGAGGATGCAATATTTATTTTTTGTTATCTTATACTAAATGGATTGTTTGGATATGAAGATGTAAATTTCCATGGCTTGACTATTCAGGTACCAAAATGGGTAAAAGTCTAAAGATGATAATGCTTCATTTCTTTTTCTTTCTTTTCATGACCAATTTATCGGAACCATTCCAGGCACGGCTTAGGAGTTTCAATGTTTGAGAGGCTTGTTGAGCATAACAAAATGCCGCACCAGGCTCTATCTGTTCAAAGTAGAATGCATGAAGAGCTTTTGCCAATGATTTTACCAATATATCCTCATGTCCGATCTAATGCTGAACTTGTTTCTGGTGAGAGGAATAAAGAACCAAATTTTATGATGAGACGAATGCATTTCTGGTGTCATTCTTACAAAGAGAATCGACAACGTAGTTTTGCAAATGAAGGGGAAGCAAACATGGTAATTGCTCTTGCACAATGGATGGTAGCTGAAGGGCAAAAACCTACAGAGATAACCATACTAGCAGCATACAATGGACAGGTATGGACTTTTTCAAATTGAAGAAAATAAATTTATTGTGTCCATCCATAAAGAAAGTTAAGATTATGGGAAAGTAAGTGGTAACAGAAGCTGATATCAAACTTTTATATTTAGGGAATACATTCGAAGTAAGCCATCGCAAAACTTCTTAAGTAGCAATTTATGAAAGCTTTTTGGCATCGAGAGGCGAGGCAGTTAGTGTTTATATTTTAATCATTGAATGAATATCATGAAAAATGAACCAAAAGAATGAACTTCCTCTCGTATTTGAATACTAAATTGCCTCATTTGATGAACACCACCTTTGAAATTCGAAAATTGCCGGCTTCAACTGCTCACAATGAAATTCGCTTATATTAGTTGAATGATCTAAACGGCCATTAATTGGATTGGTAATCCAAGTTAAATGAAAAATAAAATGTGAAATATGAATTGAGCCATAACGTTTGTTGTCTTCCCGTGCTTGCACCTATTTACCTTTGTTTTACTCTGACCCTTGTTGGGGATTTGATTTTACTCCGACACTTCTTGGAGATTGCTTGAAGAGCCACATTTCAGATTTCTCAGGTACCGAACAACTACAATGTATTTCAGACAGTTTCTGGATGCGGAAACACTCATATCCTGGAACCATGCAACATGTTTGACAAATCCTTTATACTAGTCATTTGCATATGTTTTCCATTCCATATTTAAAATTCAACTTGTGAAACTCCTACTGGATTCGATTGTGTTAAGATTTCAGTGTTTGCAGTGGTAGAAATGTTGCAGATGCCCTCACGCACATTGTGAAAATACTACATAGAAAATTTTAGACTTCATTGCTTATCTTTATCTCATTTAAATGAACTAGATTTTAGAGTACGTAAATTCAGTTTATATTTAGATTTAGTGTAAATTCAGGTTAATTTAAATTTAGTTTAAATGTATTAAGTACTTTAACTTTTTCATTAAATATCATATTTTAAAATAAAGTAGATTTTAAATCAAGGAAATTTTTATTTATTTAAAGATTTTTATTTCTTACACTGTAAATTTTTAATATATGTATTCTATTATATGCTATTTTTATTTTCACAATTAGTTTTCTAAGCATATTATGGAGAGGTTCGATGGTGGGGGTTGTTGCCTCTATATTTTTGTTCCGAGCGGTTCCATGCACTTTCAAAAACTTAAAAACTGTTAAAAAAAAATATCTGCACTTTAAAATAAAGAGTAGCTATTGTTTAGGAAGAAGCTATTGGGGTGGGAAGCTGGTGAAAAGCAGTAGGGGGCTGAACATTTGCATGGATGCTCCTATTTTTTTTGGTTGCCAACAATAAGTTTGTATCCAATAAAATATTTTTTACTTATTTTTTAAATAAAAGTCTTTGGTAAAATACTGCTAATTTTTCTTAGTAGCATGTATTGTACAAAATTTAAAGAATCATAGGACTGCTCACAGGCAAGAAAGAGTCCTATAATTTTTCAGCAGTACTCTCTTAAAAATAATTACCTTGGTCTATGTTTATATATTATAAATATGTATGTTCTGAACTTCAAGCCATATTTAATTTCATATTTATCTGTGATCACTGTCAACTTTTTTCCAAATTTTATTGTAGACGAAATTTCCACTCAATTCTGAACCAGGCAACATAGAAATGGAATATATAAATTGGAGTTCACTTCAACGGAATCCTCAAGTGTCCTGATTAACAACCATTCTTAGATTATGAATTCCATCAAAGCACACCATCCTGTAGACCATCAATGGGGTGACTTCGCTATTCCAATTTGGATAAAAAGGTTTTTGTCGTCCATATTTTAGATTATCATTTCTGTCAAAGCACACCATCCGATAGACCATCAATGGGGTGTCTTGGCTATTCCAATTTGGATAAAAAGGTTTTTGTCGTCCATATGATTTTTCAAATAGAGATGGCACACTATAACTTTAAAAGTGAATGCAACACATTTTGGGAAGGTCATTGTAGAGCTGAGTACGCCCACAAGTTTTTCAATAGAAAGTAATGAACAAATAAAAAAAGATCAAAACAATCACTTTGCATTGAAAGCAATCTCTTACATCTAAAAATTAAGAGACAATTGTTTTTATTGGTAAATTTGGGACATCACCAGGGCCAAGACAATTGGGAACATAAACAGGGCCCTATACTGTGGGTGTTTTTTTTTGGCTCGCTTTATCGTAGGGGGCTTGGCCCAATGGTTCTTGAGTGGGATTTGAACTTGGGTCTAAATTGTGGTAGCTACTTCACCTTACCACTTGGTCACACCTACTGGGCTAGGCAAAGTAACTATTTTAGTGTGACCGTCCTGAGCTATGACTTCTTGACTAAAAGGCCTCAAACACACAGGAATTAGTAACAAAAACCTTAACTGCAACACGAATGAAGCCAAGATTGTCTGTCAAGTTCATGCCATACTCCTCACCTTCCAGATAAGTTTTAAAATATGAGAAAGGAGAATGAAGCAATGAATTAAGTACATAGAAATAAATTTCATGCAATCATTGATTACATTTAGTATCCCTGATTTTGCGTACATGTATTGAGATGAATCCCATGCAACTGAATGTTCACGGATTCATTTTTAAATAATATATGATGCTGGAGTACCATTATGATTATTTGTTGATGTAAAATAGTTTACTTGGATGATTTTTAATATCCCTGTAAATGGTTTTTAAATTATTAACTCTCTTAATGACCTTTTTGTTAGCCTTGACATTCATGAGAGATCTGAACTTTAGAATTGTTATATGGAGAGTGCCTTGGTTAAGAGATCCGCAACTCAATTATACCATCCTTTACCAGCTCATGAACATGGTAATTATGTACCTTTATATGCTTGGTATGTGCATGATCAACTAGATTTTTTGCCAACTTTTGCACATTTTAATTGTCACAAAATAATTAAGTGGTTGATAGCCTGATACTTGTTCAAGTTACATGCCACAATTTACAAAGCAATCTTTTCAAACCATATTGCTATTAGCGAATGAATGCTGAAAGAATGAAGAGAAATGGGAGGCGTACGTCACAGTTACACACTTGTGTCTCTATCTTTTTATCAAGCATAAGGTGCTAACATTTAGTTGGGAAGGTTGATAACCGCCCATTAGTTAAGCATTAATTAATAGCTAATTAACAACTTTAACACCCTCCCTTGATGACTAAACCGAAGACTACTCCAAGTTTGTTTCAAAATTTTACAAAACCGATGGGACCAAAGAGTTAAGCCATTGTATAGATTGTTTTAAACATACCAACATGAAATCTACAGTTCTCTGACATTTTGTTGTTGTCCAATGGAGGAGCTTTGGTGTAGACAAAAGCTGAAAAAGATAGCCAACAACAAAACAAAGATCTAACTATGTAGACATAAGATGTATCAAGCTGTCCACCAATTCTTTGATGGGTGATTCATTGACCAGCGATGAATCATTATTTGTTGATAACATCAGTCCAACCTCCATAGTTACGAATCCAGAATCCTAGAGATGCAGCTCAAACAAAGTATTCTAGACTCGTGGAGCCTACTTAAGTCTATATAGGGACTTAATCATCCTGCAAACCAAATGATCACGACCAACTACCCAAGAACTTGCAGGGAACACCATGTAGACCTCCTCATCCAAATTTCCACTCTAGAAACCGAACGAAGCTATTGTGGAGAGAAGCAACCCAAATGTGTCCATCTTTGCAATAGGAGTAAACACCAACTCCTTAGTATTAGTGGGAGTAAAAACGAACTCCATAGTAGGAGAAGAAACCATCACCTCATCTATTCCCTCCTGTTGTGAAAACCCTTCCACAACAAGTTGAGCCTTTTACTTGTTCAAAGTACAAATTTTGTCCACCCATTTGCATCCGATGGGTTGTTTAACCACCGATTCAAGTACCATACAAAGGTCATAAGTGAGAGTGAGAGGACCATGCTTTGTTAAAGTAACAACCTTGTTTCTGGGCCTTCAAGCCAATACTTGTGACTTAGGCATATCATCCTCTTGCACAACTACTTGTGCATTTGACTGAAATTGAGAAATTGCATCCTTTTGCATGTCCTTTATAGTGGATATTCCCTCCACCAATGCATGTAAGTTGTCTGGAGTAAAGCCAACAAACCTATGGAGAATTTCATCATTTAGCACATCTTGTATGGTGGAGTCTCCCTCCACACATGCATTTACGTTGATTGTGGTAGAGTCAATAAGCTTATACAAGCCACTTTGCCCAACACCTAGGGCAATAACTTTGCTCTGTTTGACATTAGACACAATACACTATTTTCCAAAGAAATTGACAACAATGTTGGGATTTTCCATTAACTAACATAAGATATTTATTTGTGCGAGGAACATTATTATGAGTGCTAGAAAGTGATCGAAAAATATGAAAATTGAAGTTCTGATACCAATATTAGCAAATGAATGTTGAAAGAATGAACCATGCTACGAGTTAGGGTTTCTCTTGAACAATAGTGAATGAGAGAAGATCGACAATCACATGTCATCTAGGGCACAAAAATACTATTGACATTGATGGGTCATGGAGTAGGGCACAAAAAATGCGAGCAATAGACATTTGCATGAATTAGCAAACATACTTTGCTCAGGGTTGGAAGGTATTGTAATGTCCCCACTTTAGCAGTTGACCAAGTGTGTGTGTGCATTAGCCTAGTTCTACATGGTCTCGAGGGCTAACGAAGGGTTTAAAGGGATCCTAGAGTGTTTTGGCCTAGTCATTTCCAGTTTGGGCCAAAACAGAGTTGATTTACTCAGTTTCAGAGATACTATTTTTAGTAAGTTTGCAGGACATAGTGGAGGCCAGTTTTGGTGATTGGATTTGATACTCGGCGAGAGTTTTTCGGCGAACTATCACTTGCGCTATTTGGAGTCCGATTGCTATTATATTTTAATGCCTGAAGTGTTATAAAAGTAACATTTAACTTAAATTGCAAAATATTAAAGTGTTACTTTAATACTTACTTTATGGGGATGGTACCCAAGGGAGACATAAGTAATATTTTAATATATAAAATGTTGCACATCTTTTATCCCACATTGTTCATGAGAGTTGAGTCGCCCCTTAGAGAAAGAATAAAAGGAAGTGTTTGTGGCTTCATTCAGCGTGTTGGATAAGAAGAAAAAATTGATGCACTTGCAGTTTGTAGGTTATTTTGGGCATTTGGGAACGTCTTTCCCATTTGTAGCACTCTAAACATCAATCTTTGGGATTGGTCTTTGGAGTCTATGCTTTCAGCGTCATGCAGCCACGCCATTGTAGCAGCCGCACCACTGTAGCAGCCACATAACTGTAGCAGTCGCGTCATTGTAGCAGCCACGTCACTGTAACATCTCGTAGCAGCTGCTATCTGTAGTAAGAGTTGTAAGAAACAATCCTGTGGAGTCCATAGAACCAACTCTGCAGAGTCCGTAGGAACAAGCCTGCAGGGTCCGTAGAAGCATGTCTGCAGAGTCCGTAGAAACAAGCTTGCGGAGTCCGTAGAAACCAGCTTGCAAAGCTCGTAGAAACCAGCCTGCAGAGTCCGTAAGCTTGTAGAGTCCGTAAGCCTGCAGAGTCCGTAGAAACAACCCTGCGGAGTCCGTAGTAACAA
Organism: Torreya grandis; assembly: GCA_037957365.1. Lineage (NCBI taxonomy): Eukaryota > Viridiplantae > Streptophyta > Pinopsida > Cupressales > Taxaceae > Torreya > Torreya grandis. The sequence goes on along the minus strand of JARHVA010000424.1, from coordinate 3,982,392 downwards.
GCCTGCAGAGTCTGTAGTTTTGTTGGATGGAGAACAAAATGATCGTACATTCGGTATTCACTGGGGATATTCGCTTGAAACAATGTTCATTCCATTACTGGAGTATTTAGTGAGTTATCGCATGGCCGACATTGCACTTGTTTACTCATTTTGTAATCAATATAAATAGAGTGTTGGTTATTTCAGCTATGTGTGTCTATGCTTTCAATTCTATATTTATGTTACATGCATAAGACTTGGCAAAACACAAAAAAAAAACAATACAAGCAAACTGTTCTGGAGTCATAAGGGGTTTCAGCTAGGTTAGTTTTGGGCGTAACAAAGGTGCCCATTACAGTGGTATTAGAGCCATGATCCTACCATTCTGTGTTGGTTTGCAAAAGAAGATTTTTAGATGATGCTAGGGTTTGATGAATCTCATAAATTCTTTGGTTTGATATCAGAGTTGATTAAAGAATTAGAATTTGAAGTTGGTCTCTACCTAGGAGACAAACCCTGACAGTGAGAAGGAGAAGTGTGGGTCCTGTGTAGTTTGAAGACAAATATAAAAATTATATGATCGCATAAGAAGAAATTGCCCAAGAATTGTAGGAGTCTTATTTCTAAGCGCAGCATATCTAGAAGTGAATCGTGAAATTCAAGTCGCCCATTCACGAAGACCACCATCAGAGTGACGCAACATTGAAGAAGTGACGTGAGTGATTGGGGAAGGTTGCATTGTTATTATCATGGGCATTCAAAGATAATTCTGCTCAATAGTTATAACAGGGGATTACCTGTTTCAACATTTGGTGATTGGACGCTGAGTGTGTCACCATTTAAGGAAGATATAAGCAGATTTCAGTATTGGTATAGGTACAACAATATCATCAGACTACATCAATTACAAATAGTGTTAGCTTCATCTTAAGGACAGGGATTGTATAATATCAATTACAGGTAGTTTGATTTTACATCAGCAAATTCAAAAGTTATTGCACCAATTCCTCAGAAGAATATTTTGGAACAGAAATTGCATAAGTAGACATCATAAACAACATTCCAAACAAGCTAAAGATTCAGAAATACAGAGACTTACAGCAGCATGCCAAGAATTTGACGAACAAAAAAAATTTAGAAATCGAAGGCAGATTAGTTCGGGATAGTACAGTAAATAAAATAAAGACAATGGCAGATTTGAAAAGTGTCCTTTTCTCAAAAGAATTCAACGATACTATTAATGGTGATCAGTTAAGGGATTTACAAAAGAAAGGGAAGTAGGGAATCAGCTTCATGTAATTGGATTACAATTGAAGTCCACGGAATTTCCTGGTGATGCTCTCTCTAAATTGGAGGAATTAGACACATATTTGTCCAAAGTAGACCAGTCAGATTGGAGGCTTTTGAACTGGGCCTTGCAGCCCTCAATGCTCGCTTTGGCTCAGCACTGGTTTGTGGAACATCCTTATGAAGAGGTGAGACTTGCAATTGCTTCTTGTCACAGTGAGATCATAAGGATAACAGCCCTTGTAGCACCCTTTAATGATGACATACTAAAAGGGGTTCTATAGCTGATGGTGGAGAGCCTACATGGGTTACATTATGTCAAAGCCCCTACTTTTGGTAAGAAGGCTAAGATTTTAGAAAACATGGCAAGAACCAGATCATTTATCATTTTGTTGGATCTCAAATGTGATATATTGATTCTTCGAATGTTTTAATGCTTCTTAACTGAAATTAGGAAGCATCATCCAGACAATGTGAGGGCTTGTATGCAAAATATTATGTCCTTAATCTTAGATGAGGATGATGATATTTGCAAGCGGTTGCAATTAGACTTGTTGGCCATTTGGAGGAAGGAGCAGTGTGTTTCCCCCATGGTTTATGCTTTCTCAAAAGGTTTGCTTGAACAGAAAATTGGGTGGTTCAAGGAACGTATGATGGCTGCAGAGCTAATTTCTTTAGGTATACAGGTCCCAGGATCACCCAAAAAGAGTAAGAACCAAATGAGGAAAGAGCAAATTTGTTTCACTTGTCAGGAACACTGGTCATTTGATCACATATGTGGAGTCAACAAGGAAAAATAACCATTGCAGCCAAGCAGTGTTGAAAACATACCAACAAATGAGGTTACAAAGTTTGAAAAGGATGGCTTAACTCAAGAAGGGAGTATGCTTGAGTCTCAGGATGTCCCTAATGAATTGTCAGAATCTTCATATGATAAAGAGTTGCGTGGAAATGAGGACATTGCAGCAGCATTAGCCCTGCATCTAGATCATTCCTATAGAGATTTTGAGGCGTCTATAAAAGGTGCATGAGTCTCTTTGTGGGTGACGTAGAGATTATGATTGACAATCCATATGAAGGTATGGTTTCTAATGGTGTTCCTTTGGTTGATCACAAAGTGGAAGATAATGCAAACTTGGATCAGCGCTTTAGAGATATTGTAAACATAGCTTCCCTTGATGTAGAGCACGAGGTTGACATGGATAATGATGGTGTGGATTATTGGAATGATCACAATACATCTTTTAGTGAGATAGTTGATTCCTATGATGACACAATTCCTACACATGAAGAAAAATCAGAAAAAAAATTTTTGGTATGGGAAGAAAAAGATAGGGAGATCATAGATCTTTGTCTTCAGTTGAGTATGTTTCATCATTCCATGCATAATTCAACAAATCAGTCCTCTATAACAATCCCTTCCATGATACAGAATGACAAAGCAAGGGGCACAAAAGTTGAACAAGTTTATGGAAGAATGGAAGAGCTTCACAAGGACATACCTTGTAGCCTTGTGACATCAATTGAAGAAGAATTACTTGACACACTACCACCTCTAACCACATGGGAAGGACGTGAGACATTTTGTAAAATTGGTGATGTTTGATGGTTCCAGCGGAAGCAAAGAAGAAGATCCCAAAAGTCTGATTTGGGGCAGTATGAGCCTACATCCTCCTCTTGATATTGTGGCACTTACACTTGAGAAAACTAATGAAGACAATGTTGCAAGCGCTGACCAAGAAATTTTCAATGATGATATGGTAAAAGGGGTCAAAAACATGGCTCAAACACAACAATAATTCTAATTTGAATGACATTAGTTATGTTTTTGTTTTTCAATAGGAGGCAATGACTTGGTTGCATGGGAAGGATATATTTCAATAGGAGGCAAGGACACAAAGGGTGAAATCAGTCCTAAATTTCAGTTTGAGAATAGTAGTGATATATTTCACCTTTCTCCAAATGTTGCCAATAACAATCATGAAGAAAGTAAGGGCACAGTTTTACCCGCTGATGGACTACAAGAGGCGAGAATGGTACATGGTAATTTTGATGGTCTCTTGTCATAGGACTGGGTTTATACATTTTGATACAGCTGATATAGAATATGCCCAAGTTTTGAATGAAAAATGGGTGGAAAGAGCTAAACAAGCTAAGATTATGGTTCAACAAGTCAATCTTCCCTTTCAACATATTCATGATATTCGCCATTCTTCTAATGATGAGAGGCACGAATTGCCTAACCCAGAGTCTCCATTTGAGATAGTTGATCATTTCCATGATGGTGATAGTGATTGGTTTGATGACATATTTGATATCATCTATGCTTCTAATCATAGTTATGACAACGAGGTTTGGTGGTCATTTGTGTTGGTTTATGGGCATATGGGGGTTCATCTTCACATTGACTGGATGTCTTACATGCACGGATGGTTACGTAAGGGTACTTGGTCGACAAACTTCTTTTTCATCTCTTACAGTGGGTTTTACATGCTGGTTTGGGATCCATGTATTGACACGATTGGTGCATTGGCTCTTATGGATTCCATGATGTTGCTTCACAGCTTGTGGAGTATGGTGTTTTTATCAGGATGGAGCAGCAGGCTGGGTTGAGATTGCTTGAGGACAAGCAATTTCAAGGGGGCGGACTGTAATGTCCCCACTTTAGCAGTTGACCAAGTGTGTGCGTGCGTTAGCTTAGTTCTACATGGTCCCGAGGGCTAACGAAGGGTTTAAAGGGATCCTAGAGTGTTTTGGCCTAGTCATTTCCAGTTTGGGCCAAAACAGAGTTGATTTACTCAGTTTCAGGGATACTATTTTTGGTAAGTTAGCAGAACACAGCGGAGGCCAGTTTTGGTGATTGGATTTGATACTCCTCAACAAGAGCTTTTCAGCGAACTATCACTTGCGCTATTTGGAGTCCGATTGCTATTATATTTTAATGCTTGAAGTGTTATAAAAGTAACTGTTGACGTAGTGGATTACACCTTGGATAGGTGGTTGGGCTTCTGCCTTCCACACGTCAAAATAGAAACTCCCCTCTTGCCTGTGGGCCTGGCAAAACTGGGGGGAAGAGTCTTTAGATAAGGGCTAGCTCCCTTTAATGCATCTGAGTTATTCCAATAAGTGCTAATACATACACACACACACACATAATATATATATATATATATATATATATATATATATATAATGGGGGGGATGAAAAGGGAGAAGGATTACAAGAAAACAAAACTTAATCTAAGAGGGTGATGCATCAAATAATTTCGACTACTCACACTCACACTCTGAACCATAAGAACACATACATACACTTTAACTAGTAAAAGGACCAGACTGCAGGAAGCTTGACAGAGAGGCTTTAATGGAACACAGAAAAAGGGACTTACCATAGGCGCTATAAGAAAAGCACACTGTCTAGTAACCTCCTTCTGCCTCTGTGCTCCAGGTACAGCTCTTCTTGTCACCTGTAAGAATGGCGCCTTGTAGAAATCGGGTGTGTTGGTGTCAACCCTGTGAAAGCATTAGGAAGCAATGACTGAACACAAGACTAACACTCAGACACACTCAGAGATATTTAACCAGAATAGAGGTAAAAATGTGTTTTTATTGATTCCAGGTGAAAATTGTCAGGGCTTCACCTTACAATGTGAAAGATAGATTTAAAATGAGAAGTTACAATGTATATATAGAGAAGAGGGAACAAAAATGCCCCTTTTGAAAAAGGCTTTTGGCGCCCTTTGACAAGTGGCCCATGTGCATCCCGAGGGCGTTGGGAAGAGGAAGCCGCTGAAATATAAATGTTGTGTCGGCTCCGATTCTGACTTCAAGCATTTAAAACATAGGCCGTGTCGTTTCTCCACAAACAAGACTGCTCCTTGAAGGCACCCACGTGGTTTGTCTACTCATAAATGCAAAATGGAGAAAAAGGGTCATGCCGTTCACTGTTTGCGTCCCTTGATGACCACTTGGCAAGCACTGTTCCAACCGTTGAAATAACTCCTTGAGTCGACGCCTTCCTTCGCCACTTGGACTATTTTGTCTGTTTCTGCACTTGGCTCTTTTGTCTTTTCTTTGCCTTGTCTCTTCTGGGTCTTTTGGCCCTCGAGGGCTATCTTCTTGGCCTTGCTGGCTCCTTGGGCTCTTTTATTAGCAGGTTGCTGAGTTCATTCTCAACTTTTGTCTTTTCCCAGCGTCGTCTTTTCATGGTTTGTCTTTTGCTGGCCTCTGTATCTTTGTTCTCTGGTTGGCGCTCAAGAATTTAAAGATTAAACGGCTATTTCTCTGCTGTAAAATTGACGCTCGCAGGCCCGTCACTGCTTGAAAACCAACGGCTAGTCTATTTCCTTGAAATTGACGGCTTCAGAGACGTCATTGTCCTTGGCAATTCCTTCGGTCTTCGCTCTTGATTCGGCCTTTTGTCGCTCCCTTACCTTCGGGCTTTTGCTTTGGACCCTCCCGAAGGGAAGGTGTCCCTTCGGCTTTGGAGAAGTGCCCTTCTTTCGGCAGCCGAGAGTCCCCCGCAAGGGCACCTGCCCTTCGGGGTCCTTTGGCGGCCTTTTCTCTTTGGCTATTTTCCCGCAGACAAAATGTCTGCAAGAATTGTCTCGCCCGCTTATTTTCTTCGAAGATTTTCTCGGACTTTTTCCCGCGGACAATTTTCCCACGGACTTTTTTCATGGACAATTTTCCCGCAGACAATTTTCCTGAATTTCTTCGGACTTTTTGTCCGAAGGAATTCCTTCGGACAAAAGGTTCGAAGAAATTATGTCTTTGTCTTTTCATTCGATTGCCTTCAAAAGTGCCCTTCGAAAAATCTACTTCAGTATTGTCGCCGACCAAGTGCCCTTTGCAAGGGCACTTGTCCTTTGGGAGACTCTATTGAACCTTCTCATTGAACCGTTCTTTTGAGCCAAGCTGTTGAACCGACTGTTGGACTTTGCCGATGAGCTTTGGCGTTGAACCAAAACGATGAACCAAGCACTTGAACCAAACCGACTGAACCAGACTAATGAACCAAGCACTTATCCATTTTTGCGCCTAAGTGTTGGGAACCCATTTATTCTCTGCAGAGTCCATAGAAATGGCCCTGCAGAGTCCGTAGGAATGGCCCTGCAGAGTCCGTAGAAATGGCTCTGTAGAGTCCGTGGGAATGGACCTGCAGAGTCCGTAGGAATGGACCTGCAGAGTCTGTAGAAATGCCAAGACTTGTGCAAAATCAAAAGATGAATTGGCTCAGGATAGCAGGGAAAGAAGGGGACTGATTTTAGCCCGTTGGACCAAAAAAGGTCAACAGTAACATTTAACTTAATTGCAAAATATTAAAGTGTTAATTTAATACTTACTTTATGGGGATGGTACCCAAGGGAGACATAAGTAATATTTTAATATATAAAATGTTGCACATCTTTTATTCCACATTGCTCATGAGAGTTGAGTCGCCCCTTAGAGAAAGAATAAAAGGAAGTGTTTGTGGCTTCATTCAGCATGTTGGATAAGAAGAAAAAATTGATGCACTTGCAGTTTGCAGGTTATTTTGGGCATTTGGGAATGTCCTTCCCATCTGTAGCACTCTAGACATCAATCCTTGGGATTGGTCTTTGGAGTCTATGCTTTCAGCCTCATGCAGCCGCGCCATTGTAGCAGCCGCACCACTGTAGCAATCGCGCCACTGTAGCAGCCCGTCACTGTAGCAGCCACGTCACTGTAGCATCTCGTATCCGTTGCTATCTGCAGTAAGAGTTAGGAGAAACAAGCTGTGGAGTCCCGTAGAATCAAGCCTGCAGAGTCCGTAGAAGCATGTCTGCAGAGTCCGTAGAAACAACCCTGCAGAGTCCGTAGAAACCAGCGTGCAGAGTCCGTAGAAACAAACCTGCAGAGTCTGTAGAAGCATGCCTACAAAGTCCTTAGAAACAAGCATGCGGAGTCCGTAGAAACAACCCTGTAGAGTCCGTAAAAACAAGCCTGCAGAGTCTGTAGTTCTGTTGGACGGAGAACAAAATGATCGTACCTTCGATATTCGCTAGGGATATTCGCTTGAAACAATGTTCATTCCATTACTGGAGTATTTAATGAGTTATCACATGGCCGACATTGCACTTGTTTACTCATTTTGTAATCAATATAAATAAAAAGTGTTGGTTATTTCAGCTGTGTGTCTATGCTTTCAATTCTATATTTATGTTACATGCATAAGACTTGGCAAAACACAAAAAAAAACAATACAAGCAAACCGTCCTGGAGTCATAAGGGGTTTCAGGGTTAGTTTTGGGCGTAACAAAGGTGCCCATTACAGGTATGGAAATAACGAAATGCGAGCAACATAGTTTTGCACAAGATGCCATGATGTGATAAGAGGACATGTCATAGAAAATCGATTAAGCGTCGAAATTACGACAAAGAAGGAAGGAGGTTTCAGGGAGTTTTACATTGAAAGCATAAAGATTCAGGGCACAAAATAAATACGACACGAAGAAGAGAAGGAAAAAACACGAAGAAGCAGATTATTATGGGTTTGGGCAATGCAGTTTACAAAAGTCTAAGAACCTGCTATTTGTAGTCTCGCAAGAAAGAGAAATTCGTGATTTCCAATCACACAATACAATTGCAGTTATGTTGTAGGTCTAGGGCACACAACTTGAAGGAAAACAAGCACAATTGTAGTTACCTATGCAGAAAATGGTGATATGAAGATTTTTTTTTGATATCGTCACAATTTCAAGACATGGGACAAACCAAAATGACATCGACTAGAACATGAACATGAAACAAAACTTAGAGGAAGCATGCTACGGGTTAGGGTTTCTCTTGAATGACAATGAATTGGAAAATAAAATCGACACAACACTTGTTATCTAGGGCACAAAATAACCATTGACATTCATGGGTCATGAAGGAGTAGGGCATTGAAAACTTGAGCAACCAATATTTGCATTAGTTAGGGAATGTACTACGCATGGGATCGAAAAGTACAGGGATGCATTGTGTTGTAACGTACTCTACATGGGATTGGAAAGTACAAGGACACATTGTGTGGTAAGTATTTTTTTGAAATTCAGATTTAAAACAATTTTATTTTTTGTTGCATTAATTTTTGAAACTATACTTTTCTTGTTGGATTAATTTTTGAGTTGGCAAATTGTTCTTGTTGCATTAAATTTTGGGTCAAAATTGTACTTTTCCTGTCATTGATTTTCGAGACAACCATGTACTAGTTCTCTTCTAAGTCAAAAATTGTGTATAAAATGACCAATATTCAAAACTTGGTTCTGCTGGAAATGTAGAATTTCACTGACCATAATTATAATGTTTGGGATCATAAGATTTTAATAATCTCATAAAATCGTGATTGTGATAAAATCGTTCTTGGCACTGAAGCAATATATGTTATGAACTTTGTGGATTATGCCATGCATCATAAGGCGGACTTGTTGCTATTAAAGTTATTTGTGTTAGATGACATGATTCTTGAGGTATGGAATGCCATGTGCATTGTGGATAGTTTAAAAAATAACTATCAAACTTAGGAGAAAAATAGAGTTTTGTACCTGAAGAGTCTTCTATTCTCCACAAAAATATCTGAGGATGAGTCTCTTTTAGAACACCTTTAGACGAAAGATTTCCATGACCAATTAGTAGCCATTAACAAAAAGGTTGATGGTGATGACATGGTAGCTTTTGTTTTGAACAATGTATGTCCTCATATGAATATTTCGTGGAGGCTTTACACTTGGTGGCTGAAACCCAAAATCTGGAATTTAATCAAGTCAGTTCCTATTAAATGCAAAAGTAATGTAGATAGACACAAATGAGTCTAGTGTTGGACAATCAGAGAGAGAAGTTAGGTGCTCAGTCAAAAGGGAAGTGGAAAAGCATTTATACTGATTCACCTTCTAAGTATCAGGGCAAGTGTTTTTACAGTCATAAGGTTGGTCATTTCAAAAAGGATTGTCAAAAGTGACAATATGCACTTTCTCAACAATGTAGGAAAGCGACAAATGTAGACACAGTTGATGAAGGATAAGATTTCGAAGAAGAGTGTCCTTGTGACATCAAATATTCGAACATTAGTACTACTAGTTGTTGGTTTAATGATTTCGGTGCATTCTCACATTTCAGATGTTGTAAAGATTGGTATGTCAAATTTACTACAATACAAAATTTTATGATTCAGTTTTATTAGTTGATGGTTAGTAATATGTAGTAGAGGGGATAAGAGATATTAACATAGTATTGAATAATGCTAATATCTCCTATCCCCTCTACTGCATATGATTGACCATCAATGAATAAAATTAAATTATAAATTTTGCATTTGCATTAAATTTGACATACCATTCCTTACAACATATGAAATGTCAGAATATGTTGGAATCAATAAACCAACAATTGGTAGTACTAATGTTTTATTATAATACCATAAGGGCATAATCTTCCTCAGAATTTGTAAGGTCCCTATTTTTAGGAAGTTGATTTTTTATCAACCTTTTGAAGACCTTTAGCCTCTTTTATTCTCTGTGGGCTAAGGGATGAATCAAGGGGAATATTTATGGTAATTAAGATGTTGCTAGAGAGTGATTTTCATCACTTGTAATTAAAAAGCAATATTCTTAAATATTATTTGTAATTTATTATTTAATTGATTCTCAAGTAATTTTAATTACTATATTATGAGGTGAAAATTAGATAATATAAGAGGGGGACACTTTTTCATGAGGACTTGACTCTCAATTAAAAATCATTAATGACTTTTGGGCATAGAAAGGAACCATACTTGGATGTCACACTTGGGGAAACCTTTGTGGGCTAAAAAGTAGTTTCTTTTTGTCTAAAAGGGTCCCATAGTGGTTTGCCCACTTTGGGAGAGTTATAAGAACATGCCATGAGCTCATTATAGAGTATCTTTTGGCAATTATTTCTATTTTTCAGGTTTTGGAACATGGCTACCAAACTTGATCAAGGCACTTGGAGTTCCGAGGGAGTCTTGAAGAGGCGACTTTAATTCAGAAGTTGCAATGAAGTTGATTTTGTTGGTCCGTGTGATTGAAGACCAAGAAGTCATCAAATTTTCACATTTCCTAGGGTTTACAATTGGGCGACCCAGTTGTGGATTTGGGACAACAATTTGGAGGTCTTCTTTTGGTGGGAAAATTCAGATTTCTGGTTCATTTGTTTGCTGGTATTTTCAGCGTTCTTTAGAGCTATTGCTTGATGTAAAACTCAACATATTTTGGGAGTTATTATTTTTGTAATATTTCAATTTTTGCAGTATTTCAGATTCATAAATAAAATTGAGAAAGCATTATTTTCCAGATCTGATTGCATCAGTGTTTGGAATATTTTTTTCTATCTACAGATTCAATTGCAAAATTTTTGTTGTTTTGCACCATAATATCTCATAAAACCCTAATCGCCTAGGGCAACTAGTGATTTGTATTTGAGGGCAAAAAATCACAATAAAATTCAGTTTTCGTCAATTCTAATTTTAACTAAGTGTTAAGGCTATATTTGGGAATTTTTTGGTTTACCCCTTTTTTTTTATTGCAACGCAAAAAGGGACCTTACAGTGATATCCGAGCTTTGATCCTACTAGCTTGAGGGTTTGTGAACGCAAAAGAAGAAAGAGATCCTAAACTACAAAAGAAGAAATAAAATGACACATGAAGAAGGCATGGGAGAACAAAATCAGATGGAGAGGATATTGAGAGATCTAGCTCAAGGTCAAAGGGAGATCAAAGACACCATAGGGTAGCTTCTCAAAGCCCTAGGGAAAATCGTGGCACCCCAAGGAGAGGGAAGTTCAGAAAATGAGAGAGCTGCAAATAAAAAAATTGCAAGTGAAAAGGTTGCAAATGAAATGGTTTCCAATGAGATGGTTTCTCCAAAACCCAAGCATATGTTTCATGCAAAATTTCTGCAAAAAGAGCCCTTTGAAGAGGTGGAACAACCACCTAAGAAGAACCCAAATCTCACCAATATTGAAGAATATAATCTTGTGAGTGATGAGGTAAAAGACAAGCTTTCTTTCAATGAGTTTTGTGAACTCAAGGATCAATTTGAAGCTAGGAGGATGCAACATTAAGGGACACTGAGGAGGAACATCAAACAAAGGTTGGGAAAGATAACTTGACCTTCATTTGATGGATGTAACAATTTTTTTGTTAAGTCTTGGTTGCAGATATTAGAGACCTATTTGTTTTGAATCCAATGTATGAAGAAGAAGCTCTCAAATTCACCACTTTGCATTTGGAGAGTATTGCTCATGAATGGTGGTACCATGGTTTGCACACTCAAGGACATGGTTCGATTTGCATAATGGAAGAATTTAGCAAGAAGATAATGGAACGATTTGATAGGAGAGATCCTAAGATCCATTTTTAAGAGTTAGCCCAATTGAAACAAGAGAAAAATATGGAAAGGTATGTGGCTGATTTTCAAAGCATAGCGGTCATGGTTTCGGATGTAAGTGAAAGAAGACTTGTTGTACTTTTTGTTGAAGCCTTTAAGAGGCTTGGTAAGAGCATTTTACCCCACTTCCCTTCAAGATGCCATCACAAAGGCATTTGATTTGGAAGGATCAACTTCTAGGGGTAATTTTGGGTCTAAGGTACAGCCAAGGACAGCCACAAGTGGACTGCAAAATTTAGAAATTCAGGGACAGCCAAGTAGAACAATGAGTGGACAGCCATTTGGGGATCAAAAGCCACATTGGACAGCAAGTAATGGGCAGCAAAAGAGGTCATTTCAGCCAAGGGAAACACTTGGGAAAGGGGCAACCAATGACAGTAAAGAATACATATCAAGAAGTGAAATGAGAAGAAAGAATTTATGCTATCATTACAAGGATCAATGGATACAAAATAACAATTGCTTGGGCAAAGGTAAAATACATTACATTAAAGTCTTTTCTGATTTCAAAGATGATGAAGACAATGTTGAAGAAAATGTTGAAGGAGAGCAAAAAGAAGAAAATGTGGACAACACTCTTGCTTTTATTTTTGGAGCTCCCAAATACAACTCATTTAAAGTAAAAGGTATGTTGAATGGAAAGAAAATTGTTGTTCTTATAGATAGTGGTCCTACTCAAAATTTTGTGGATGAAGGATTGACAAAAAGGATGGCTTTGGAAGCCAAGGATTTTGAAGGTTTCAATGTCATTGTTGGGGATGGCTTCATCATTCCTTGCACAAAGAAGATTCCACAACTTAATTTCACATTGGCCAATCACAAGGTCCAAGATGATTTTTTTGTTGTGAGCATTGGTGACACGAATATGGTTCTAGGAGTGCAATGGTTGCATTCTTTGGGAGAGTACACTCAAAATTTTAGAACAGTGGAGTTGAAATTCAATTTTGAGGGCAAACGAGTGGTTCTATATGGTTTGGCAAATGGAGCACCTCAAGAGATATCCATAAAAAGGATGCCTAAGGTTTTTAGGGGAGGAAAAATTGCATGGGCAACCTGTTGTCATGTAAATTGCAGGTTTGAAATTTCAGAACAACAAGCATATTCAGTGGAAATTCAGTCATTACTTGATAAGCATGACAAAGTTTTTCAACATTTGTCATCGAATTGTGGTTTTCAGCATAATATTGAGCTTGAAACAGGTACACAACCAATTATGATCACTCCATACCGTCATCCAAGAGGTTTCAAGGAAGAAGTTGAGAAGACCATCAAGGAACTTTTGGAGAAAGGATGCATTAGGCCTAGCTTTAGCCCTTTTGCTTCTTCGGTGGTGTTGGTAAAAAAAAAATGATGGAACACTAAGGATGTGTGTGGACTATCGAATGCTAAACAAGAAGACCATCAAGAATAGGTATCCCATACCTAGGATTGATGAATTGATTGATGAGTTACATGGAGCCATTTACTTCACTAAGATTGATTTGAGATTAGGTTACCACCAAATTCGGTAAGAGAAGAAGATGTTCCAAAAACAGCGTTTAGGTGTCATTTTGGGCATTTTTAATTTTTGGTGATGCCTTTTGGATTAACTAATGCTCCAACCACTTTCCAATCTTGTATGAATCACGTTTTCAATAAATTTTTGAGGAAGTTTGTGCTAGTCTTCTTTGATGACATTCTTGTATGTAACAAAATTTGGAAAGAGCATATGAAGCACGTTGATATGGTTTTGAGTGCTTTGGAGCAGCATTCTCTCTTTGCAAAGAAATCCAAATGCGAATTTGGGTTGACTGAAATTTTGTATTTGGGGCATGTCATCAATGCCCAAGGGGTTAGTGTGGATCAACAAAAGGTGAAAGCAATTATAGATTGGCCTATTCCCAAGACACTCACACAATTGAGGGGTTTTGTGGGACTTTGTAGCTACTATAGGAGGTTTGTCAAGGGATTTTCCAACCTTGCTGCCCCCTTGACTAATTTGACACGAAAAGGAGCTTTCATGTGATAAAAAACAGCCCAAAAAGCATTCGAAAAACTCAAGGTAATGATGAGTTCTTGTTCGGTACTTGTTTCAGATTTCTCTTCTCCATTTGTGGTGGAATGTGATGCTTCCGGTGGACATATAGTGGCTCTGTCCTTCACCCCATTGTTTATGAGAGAAGAAAACTCTTGGAAGTTGAGCATGGATTTTTAGTTTATAATAGAGAGATGCTTGCCATTATGCATGCCTTGGCAAAATTCAGACAATACTTGATTTGTGGTAAGTTTTTGGTAAAAACATATCATAGTAGTTTGAAATACTTCCTTAATCAAAGAGATTTGACTGATTAACAACAAAAATGGGTGAGCAAAATTCAATCATATGATTTTGACATCGAATATGTGAAGGGAAAGAACAATGTGGTAGCGAATGCTTTGTCAATAAAAGCATTTATACATTCAGGAAATTCAGAATAGCCATGCTTGAAATTGCTTGAGGGCAAGCAATCTTTGGAAGGGAGTACTGTAAGGTTCCCTTTTCTAGGGGGTTAATTTTTTATCAACCTTTTGAAGACCTTTAGTCTCTTTTATTCGTCGTGGGCTAAGAGGCGAATCAAGGGGAATATTTATGGTAATTAAGATGTTGCTAGAGAGCGATTTTCATCATTTGAAATTAAAAAGCAATATTCTTAATTATTATTTATAATTTATTATTTAATTGATGCTCAAGTAATTTTAATTACTATATTATGAGGTGAAAATTAGATAATATAAGAGGGGGACACTTTTCATGAGGACTTGACCCTCAAGTAAAAATCATTAATGACTTTTGGGCATGGGAAAGGACCCATATTTGGACGCCCAACATGGGGAAACCTGTTGTCTAAAAGGGTCCCATAGTGGTTCGCCCACCTTGGGAGAGTTATAAGAACATGCCATGAGCTCAGTATAGAGTATCTTTTGGCAATTATTTCTATTTTCAGGTTTTGGAGCATGGCTACCAAGATTGATCAAGGCACTTGGAGTTCCGAGGGAGTCTTGAAGAGGTGACTTTATTTCAGAAGTTGCATTGGAACTGGTTTTGTTGGTTCGTTGATTGAAGACCAAGAAGTCAAATTTCTATATTTCCTAGGGTTTACAGTTGGGTGACCCAGTTGTGGATTTGGGACAATAATTTGGAGGTCATCTCGTGGTGGAAAAATTCAGATTTGTGGTTCATTTGTTTGTTGGTATTTTTAGCTCTTTTTAGAGCTATTGCTCGCTGTAAAATTTGCCATATTTTGGGAGTTATTATTTTTGTAATATTCAAGTTTCTGCAACATTTTAGATTCAGAAATAAAATTGAGTAAGCATTATTTTTCAGATCTGATTGCATCATAATGTTTGAAATATTTTTCCCTATCTACAGATTTAATTGCAAAATTTTTGGAGTTGTTTTGCACCATAATATCTCATAAAAACCTAATCGCCTATTGCAACTAACGATATGCATTTGAGGGTAAAAAATCACAATAAAATTCAGTTTTCTTCAATTTTGATTTTTGCAAAGTGTTGAGGCTTTATTTGGGAATTTTTTGGTTGATCCTTTTTCTTTGATTTCAGCCCAAAAAGGGACCTTATAGAATCCCATCTTTTGTCAACTAAATGTGACAATTTTATGCTTAATAAAAAGACGGACACACAAGTGTGTAAGTGTGATGTATGCCTCCCATTTCTATTCATTCTTTCAGCGTTCATGCCAACATAGGAGTAGGAGGATGTGAATGTTAGCAGATGAATGCTGAAAGGAAGAGAAATGGGAGGCATACAACACACTTACACACTTGTGTGTTCGTCTTTTTATTAAAGCAGAAAGTGGTTACATTAAGTGAGGATTGATCGACTCCTAAGCTTCCAAGATACTTTGAGCCACAAAAGACCCTTTAAACTTGACAAGAACCTTTCCAAATTGGCTTGCCAAAAGGGCTATGTAATGTCCCTTTTTTGGGCCAAAAGACCAAATAAGGGTTTTCCCTAAAATCTACAAAATTTTGAAATTTAAAATTAGTAAAGTCAACAAACCCTAACTCAAAGAGATGCTTCAAAAACATGCAATTTGCCTTCAAACCTTAGGCGTCAATGTGCAAATAATAGACAGGTAATTTCCAGCAATTACCTTGAGCAAATAACACTTCAAAATGATCCAAAATAAGCCACGAACTGAAAATAGAAATTTTATACTTTTTTATTTTTTGTATGTGGATGAAAATTAGAATTAACTTTGCTGTAAAATATTTGATTTTACAAATAAAACAACAGCGAAAAATTTGTCAATTTTCACTCAAACCCTTGCCAAAAATCATGAATAATTTACTAAAAATAGCCACACAAATCCAATGTCCTTTTTGGGCCTTCAAAGTGATCAAAACCCTCTCCAAACCAAATTGTCCTAAGACAAAAATTGTATATAAAAATCAGAAATAATATTTGCCCCTCAACTAGGGTTTTAAACCCCTTCAAACATCCAACCCTCACTTCCAATCAAGTCACCACACTTGGGAAAATATGTTCAAATATTAGCCATAAATTCACAATTTATGGAGTCAAAACTCTCATAAAATCTGCCCATAAATATAAATAAATAAATCAAAATTTATTATTTATTTATCCACTTGAAAAGACCTTGAAATCCTTGCCAAATCATATAGAAAGTCAACGCCACACTTCAGCAATATTCATCAATAAATTTCAGCAATGAAACTAGGTCGGTTGGACTTCAAATTGTCTATGAAATCCACACAAACGAGTCACCAAGCAAGTCGTCCCACTCTAGGGCAATTATCAAATTCACCTTTGCAAAGGTGGCATGAAAAAACACCGTTTTGTCAAATAATCATCTCCAAAACCTGCAACAATTAATGGGCATGCAGCGCAATATTTCTTCAAACACGAAGAATCACAATATTAAATTTCAGCCAATCCTTCAAAGGAGAACTCCACCATGTACTTGTACCATTCAAAGGGTGGCGAACCACCTTGGAAAGGCCAAATACTTCTTTTTAACTCTCCTTGCCAACTTTTAGAATGTCTCCTCTTTGCCTTGATCACTTACAAGCCGACATTTCTTTTTTACCAAAAATAATATTAAATTAATTGCTTAAACAATAAATAGTAATTAAAATTACTTTTAGACAATAATTCAATAATTATTTCTATTAAATACTTTAGTGGTAAAAACCACTTTTATAAAATATTCTATTAATAACTAAAATTGTCTTATATGATCAAATGATTAAAATCACTATTTGGACAATTATAATTAATTAATAAAATAAAACTCCAAAAGTAATCTTTTAGCCTATGAGGAAAGTAGACTAAAGGTCTTCAATACTTAGTCATAAATGATGTGGAAATGCGGACATTAAAATCCTTTCCACCCAAATTGTTTGTCCTCAAGCAATTGCAAAATCCAAGTAGCTCAACACACCTTATCAAACAATGTCCACCTTTCCCTGTTTTCCAATGAAATAAACCTTCAAATGATTTCTTCATATTGTTGTATTTGTGCTTCGAGGGCTGCCCCCAAGTGCTAGAAGTGCCCTCATAGCCTTCAAAAGGCTTCATATGTTCCCAATCAACCAAGTGGAAGATAAGCAAACTCCTTTCCCTTATACCATCAAAGGGGGTGTTATGTGACCGAAAGTTGCAATAAGAAAGATGAGAGAATATGATTACCTTGCTTCCCCGAGGGCAAAGACCTCCCAAATGATGGGTCATCACTATCCAACTATGCAAAAAAGAACCAGCAAAGTACCCACCGTGATGTGAGACCTCAAAGACATACCACTCACCATATGCGGGCATCTTTGTGCAACCCATGTATCTTCCAAAAGGCTGCCCCTTGTCAATCATCCCATGCATGCATGAGACACTCAGAAGATTTTCAGTATCTCCCAAACACTCATCAAAAATAGCTGTTCATGCATGTATATCCTAGATTTTTCATGTTGACTAAATCTGAAATTGATATATGTATATATTTTTCTTCATACTAAATCTGAACTTAATGATTAAAGCGCTGTAATTAGACTTTCCAGCCTTACAAATGCCCCAAAAATTCACCCAAGTTTGGAGAAAATAAACAATGAACTTCTTTTGAATCAAACCTTGGATGGGAGTGTCATGTAAATGAAATCCTCCTTGCATGAACCTTTTTATGTGTGCCATGTATCCTCTCATTGATTTTCCTTTATCGATATCTTTGTGCATATAAAGAACACATTGTAAGTCAAACAAAACCTTCCCTTCAACCATGAGAGGGTGTTGTACCTTTCTTATGCTCTCTCATCTTTTATCGTGTATGAAGAGTTCCTAACTATGAGCATTTTCAAAATGTGCTAGGGGCTGGAATATATCAAAAAACTCAGAATTTTTCCCTCTAATGCATGTCTGAGTTCGTTTTTGCAAGTCTGATTTTTCTTAGCAATAAAAATCAGAGTATATACATACCTTCATCCTTCTCATTGAGTGCTGGTTTATGCTCAAAATTCTCATGTTTTCCCTTTCATAAACCTGTTGTGTTTGCATTTAGAAGTCTGATTTTTGAGACAAATAAAACTCATCATATGCACACTTACTTTTCTCACTTATCCTTGGCATGGGGTGCCCTCCAAAGCATGTAGGGGGCTGCCCCCTCATATACCTTTCCCTCTCATGTGGTAATAGACATAAATGGCAAAATTCAGATATTGATATGGTTACCAATGGGAACACGAATCTCTCATAGTGCTGGTCATGAAGTCTTATGGTGGTTTTTGCTCCACCTCTTCCTCCCAAACTCCTTATGCTCACCCCACAGTTACCAAACATAATGTTAGATGAAGATGTGGGACCCTCTTCAGCATTTAAGTCATGCCAATGACTTTCTTGCTTGCCACCTTTACAAGGGATCTCCAAAAATAACCTACACATGGAACAAACAAATTAGAAAAATCATTGGTGTTTAATAACACCTTTTTGATTCCCTCATCAAGTTCTAGGATCATGAAGTGTATCACTTCTTGAAGCCTTGATCCTTCCTTGCAATTTCCTTTCATTCGGAATCTAACATGTGCATTCACGTTGATCTTGTCATGGCTGTAGCAAGTCTTTTCCTTCCTCAACCTTCCCCTTATAGTGGCTAGAAATCCACTCATATAAGTGTGAACCCCTTCCATGGTGTTGAGGTGTGAGAGACACACCTTACTAGGGTCAATATTCATCATGGCAACAAGAAAATTTGGAGAAAACAAACTGAAAATATGAAAACCAGCAGTCAATGAATTACCAACAGCCCTTGCAATGACCCATTGGTCATAGCACTTGTCACCTATCACCACCTTCATGATTAGCCAAGTCGTTCCTTTGGTAAGTCCACATAAAACACAATATAGGTGGGCTATGTATGCAAGAGTTTGAGACACACCTTGCAAGATTTGCACTTTGTGTTCTTCCTCTAGTCACAACCATTTCATGTAGCATATAACATTCAATAAATAAATTGTGATGCCTACCAATTTTATGCATTGTTTGCATGCCTTCTAACATGCCCTCCACCTTGTCTCTTTCTTTGGTATGATCCTTATCTTGCACTTTTTTTAGTTCATACTCCTTGATTTCCTCTTCTCTTTTATCATCCACTTGCACCCTTATGGGCTGTCCATCAACTTTTGATTTTTTGGTTTCATTGGCTCTCCATTATAAGAGTCCTCATAAAGGGCTGTCCCTTCATTCTTTTCCTCCAACTCTCCATGTAGTTCGATCCTCTCTTCCAACCATGAGAGGGTGTTGTACCTTTCTTGTGCTCTCCCATCTTTTATCATGTATGAAAAGTTCCCAACTATGAGCATTTTCAAAACGTGCTAGGAGCTGGAATATATCAAAAAACTCAAAATTTTTCCCTCTAATGCATGGCTGAGTTTGCTTTTGCAAGTCTGATTTTTCTGAGAAATAAAAATCAGAATATATACATACCTTCATTCTTCTCACTGAGTGCTGGTTTATGCTCAAAATTTTCATGTTTTCCCTTTCATAAGGCTGCTGCATTTGTATATAGAAGTCTGATTTTTGAGACAAATAAAAATCATCATATGCACACTTATCCTTGGCATGGGGTGCCTTCCAAAGCATGTAGGGGGCTGCCCCCTCATATACCTATCCCTCTCATGTGGCAATAGACATAAATGGCAAAATTCAGATATTGACATGTTTACCGATGGGAACACGGATCTCTCAAAGTGTTGGTCATGAAGTCTTATGGTGGTTCTTGCTTCACCTCTTCCTCCCAAACTCCTTATGCTCATGCCACAATTACCAAACATAATGTTAGATGAAGATGCAGGACCCTCTTCATCATTTAAGTCATGCCAAATGACTTTCTTGCTTGCCACCTTTATAAGGGATCTTCCAAATAAACCTACACATGGAACAAACAAATTAGGGAAATCATTGGTGTTTAATAACACCTTTTTGATTCCCTCATCAAGCTCTAGGATCATGAAGTGTATCACTTCTTGAGGCCTTGATCCTTCCTTGCAATTTCCTTTCATTCAGAATCTAACAAGTGTATTCATGTTGATCTTGTCATGGTTGTAGCAAGTCTTTTCCTTCCTCAACTTTTCCCTTATAGTGGCTAGAAATCCACTCATATAAGTGTGAACCCCTTCCATGGTGTTGAGGTGTGAGAGGCACACCTTCCTAGGGTCGATATTCATCACGACAACAAGAAAATTTGGAGAAAACACACTGAAAATATGAAAAACAACAGTGAATGAATTACCAACAATCCTTGCATTGACCTGTTGACAATTTTACCCCAAAGGAAAGAACAGATTTATTCAAGCAGTTGAAGGAGCAAATTCTAAAGAGAACAGATGTTTTGTGGTTTTACAAAGGGGCAAAGATCATTTCGAAGTTTTAAAGGGTTTGAATCCTTCGGACTTTTTGTCCGAAGGGTCACTAGTTGAAGATTCAATTGCTTCGGACATTTTGTCCGAAGGAAATGGCACTTGTTTAAAGCCCGAAGGATCACTAGGAGAGGAGGACCTTAGTAAAAAATATCCGAAGGGTCAGAACTACCAAAGATGCTGAAGGGTTCATTCATTTGCCGAAGGGTCATTTTATCAGCCAAGAGACCATTTGCAAAAAATCCGAGGGGAAAATGACGAGGTAAAAGGCCGAAAGAAAGAGTCCATTACAGAAAACCCAAAGGGTATGTGCCCTTCGAAAAAGTCACATTTCATAATCCTGAAGGGCAGGAAGGACCTTTTCCAATTTTACCGAGGGGCCAGTGTAAAATACGAAGAGTTCTCCATTTGCCGAAGGGACATACAGAAAGCCCAAAGTGTCTTTTTCCCTTCGGGAAAGTCTTTGTCCAGAATCCTGAAGGTCAATTTGGAAAGGTTCATATTTAACAAAGGAGTGGTCCAAGACAGTCCGAAGGAATTCCTTCGGAAAATTTAAACAAGGGAATGGTTCAAGCAAAAGGCCGAAGCAATTCTTTCGGGTATTTTGCCCGAAAGAAAGGAGAGAACAAAGTGGTCAAGCTTCGGACTTTTTGTCTGAAGACAAATGCCAGAAGAAAATAAAGGGTCAAGACAGAAGTCCGAAAGAATTCTTTCAGGAGATTTATCCGAATAAAAGAAAGACACATGGTTTCCTTCGGATTTTTTGTCCGAAGGAAATGGACAGAAACGACTCGGAAGGATAAGCTTAAAGTCCGAAGAAGAATTCCGAAGGCCAAAGGAAGAGACCAAGATAATTCTTGCGGACATTTTGTCCACGGAAAAATGACTTAATAGTAAAAGGCAAAAGAGCAAAACAAAGGAAACTTCGGACTTTTGTTCGAAGGATTAATGCGAAAAAATTGGCGATCACAAGCCCGAGAAAATAAACTCGACAAAATAAAGTCCGAAGCCAACATAAGAAGAGAAGAAACAAAGGAAAGATATCCTTCAGACTTTTTGTCCGAAGGATTAATTTGGAAAAAAAAGCCGAGGGAAATCAAGCCCGCAAAGCAAAAGTCTGCGGGAAAGTGATAGGGTCAAGACAATTCAAGCAGACAATTTGTCCAAGGAAAATCATTCATAGGGAAAGTCCAAACACAGAAAAGTCTGCAGGGACAAATTCGGATAATTGGCAAAGCATAAAGGCCGAAGGAAAGGTGGGAGCCATAAGTCCGAAGGATCATTTGGAAAAGTTGCCACAAGAAAGTCCAAAGACAAGTCCGAGGAAATAAACCCAAGGCAAACGCAGGGTAAAACAAAAGATCCCAAGGAGATGAGACCAAAAGCATAAATTTCGAAATAAATCCGCAGACAGAAGAGTCCACAGCCAGAAATTCGAAAGAATTAAGCCAAGGAGACAACAAGAAATCCGAAAGAAATGGAGGTTGACTGTCAAAAAAGGATAGAAAATAGATAATCCGATGGAGAGTTGAAAACAGAATATCCGAGGAAATATAGATAAAGATAATCCAAAAAATAGAATCCTGCCAAAAATAGACATGAATAGGTAGAGCAGAATAGGACAAAATACATGCAAGCAAGGGCTATTTTCGATCACCGGTCAAAGCTTCAGTTGACTGGTTGTTGAAGACCTGCTTGTCTCCGGATCAACTCATGCATTCGAAGGTCCAACTCAGCGTCAACCAGAGTTCCAAATTCGAATGTCGAGTTGACTGTTCTAGATTTAGAGTTGACTAATTGTTAAACGCCACATCCACTATGAGCTTTCCATGCAAAGGAGAATAATTTCTTCGTCCAACTCAGCGTATCAAACGGCCAACTCAGCGTTTCAACGTTCCAACTTGGCATCAAGCAGTTCACGTAGAGTTCTAAAATTGACATTGACGTGGATTTCCATGCAAAGAGAGGTGGGCGGTTCAGAACAAAGACAAGTTCACTTCCTCAAGCGCAAGAAGCTTCATGCAAAGACAAAAGAAAACATATTTTATTGAAAGGCCAAGTCAGCCTTGAGTTAATCCAAGTTAATCTTTCTCTTCAATTTTTCAACGCCAATCTTTGGCTTTTGTAATTCTCTATAAAATGGCTTTTAGCCTTAATTGAAAATAATCCATCCCTCTTGGCTAGACCAGACTCTGCCATTGGTGAGTTGTGTAACCTCTTCGATCAATAGGACTGTACTTTCAAATTTCAAGTGTTGGCATAGTGTATATTCATTCGGCAATTTGCATATGTGGTAGATTTCTCTCCCTTCCCAAATTCTGATTCGTACCTAGTTGCTAGCTTATCGTATTATGCAGGACATGTTCAGTGTTCTTTATGTCTTTTGCTGAAGCTGTAAGTGGATGTTAGGTGGCTGCAAAGTGTCTTGTATCGAACCTCTCTCCATCGTTTTTCCTTATGTTTTGGTCATTGGATCGAACCTCTTCATGAAATATTTATGCATAAGTGATTGATTGAAATCAAAGGTCTTCTTTTTCCCTTGTTTGTTCAGTGTTCTAGGTTATTGTTGACAATTCTTCCGCAAGTTAGATTGTCTCTCACCATTCGGAAAATTCACGTCTCTAGCCAAGGAAGAAGATTACATTGTTTTGGTAGGGTCCTTGCTACAAAGGATGAATTCCTTCGGAATGGTTCATCAAAAAGGTTTTTACTTCGGATAATGAATTCTTTCGGACTTTTTGTCCGAAGGAATTCCTTCAGACAAAAAGTCCAAAGAAATTCGAAAGACCACAAAGACAAAGTCCGCACAAAAGGCAAGGAAAAGCCAAAGATTAGTTCGGACGGGGGCATTTTCAAGAATTTTGAAGGGCAGGGTACCCTTCGGAAGGGTCGCTTTCAATATTCTCGAAGGGCACCTACCCTTCGGGCAGGCACAAGACCAAATTCAGAGACCTTTACAAAAGCCCGGGTGCCCTTCAATTTTTTCGAAGGGCACAGAGGGATATCAACTAGCCCTTGCAGAGGGCACTTGGTCGGTGCGGAGGGTCCTTGGTCGGTGTGGAGGGCACTTGGTCGATGCCGAAGGGCACTTGTTTTAGCCGAAGGGCACATTTCAGAAGCCGAAGGGCACATTTCAGAGAGAAAAGCAAAGAGAAATCCTTCGGACTTTTTGTTCGAAGGAATTCCTTTGGACAAAAAGTCTGAAGAAATTCGGAAGGCCACAAAGCAAAGTCCGAAGTAAAAACAAGACTAAGGCAAAGACAGAATCAAGAGAAGGATTAATTCCTTCGGACAAAAAGTCCGAAGGAATTCGGAGAAATAGCCCGAGGAAAATAAACCCGACCAAAAAACCCGAAGGAATATCGAAGGCCAGAGACCGAGATAATTTTTGCGGACATTTTGTCCGCGGGAAAGATGCAAAGTCAATAACGCTGAAGGAAAGAAAGCCGCAGGAAATCCGAAGGAATAAAGCTTTCAATGACATCTCGCAAGCCGTCAAATTTTGACCGCGGGAAGTAAAAGTTGAAACCAAGGAGAAAATGATCAAAGGTGACGTCCCGCTAGCTGTCAAATTTTGACCACGAGAAGTAATCGTTGGAACAGGGGTAATGCCAGAATTCTGAAAGAAAAAGCCGAACAGGTAAAAATATAGACAAATACATTTGAATATAGAATCCCGCCAGAAATAGACACGAACAGCAGACCAGAATAGGACAGAATACATGCAAGCAGGAGTTGTTTTCGAACATCGGTCAAAGCTTCAGTTGACTGATTATTAAAGCCCTGTTCGTCTCCAATCATCTCATGCATCCGAAGGTCCAACTCAGCGTTAACAGGAGTTCCAAATTTGAATGACGAGTTGACTTTTTCAGATTTAGAGTTGACTAATTGTTAAACGCCGCATCCACTAGGAGCTTTCCATGCAAAGGAGAATGATCTCTTCGTCCAACTCAGCTTAAATAATGGTTAACTCAGCGTTCAAACGCTACAACTCGGCATCAAGCAGCTCACGTGGAGTTCTAAAATTGACATTTGCATGGATTTCCATGCAAAAAGAGGTGGGCGCTTCATAACAAAGATAAGTTTGCTTCATCAAGCGAAGAAGCTTCATGCAAGGACAAAAGGGAAAATATATTTTAATGAAAGGCCAAGTAAACCCTGGAGTTAACCAAAGTGAATCTTTCTCTTCAAGTGTCTACGCCAATCTTTGGCCTCTTGTAATTTTCTATATAATGGCTTTCAGTCTTGTTTAAAAAATTATCCAATCTCTCTTGGTTAGACCGGACTCTGCCATTGGTGAGTTGTGTAATCTCTTCGATCAATAGGAAGGACTGTACTTTCAAATTTCAAGCGTTGGCAGTGTATATTTCATTCAGCAATTTGCATAAGTGGTAGATTTCTCTCCCTTCCCAAATTCTGTTTCGTACCTAGTTGTTAGATTATCCTTGTGCAGGGTATGTTAAAGTGTTCTTTATGTCCTTGCTGACGCTGTAAGTGGATGTTAGGTGGCTGCAAAGTGTCTTGTATCAGACCTCTTTCCATCATTTTCCCTTAGGTTTTGGCCATTGGATCGAACCTCTCCATGAAATACTTATGCATAAGTGATTGATTGAAATCATAGGTCTTCCTTTCCCCTTGTTCGTTCAATGTTCAATGTTCCAAGTTGAGTGGATCAAAATTCTGGTGTATCACCCCCCTTTAGGTAGGATTTCCCCTTTAAGTTTTCCTTCTCCCTTTTTCACGGTAGTCTGCAGCGTAGAGTAGAGATCCTAATTGATACATCATACAGGAACCAGCCTTCTCTGGAGGTTCTTCTCATCGTTGAGGCACCCACCCTCATGAGAAGATCCCATTGTTTCAGCCAGATAGAGGACTGGTCGTTTCGCGCACGTCTTCGATTCAGGGCGCAGCTCTAGGTTGACAACAGTTACAAGTTGAGTGGATCAATCTTTTGGTGTATCACCTTTATTAGGTAGGATTCCCCCTTAAAGTTTCTCTCCTTTTTCCATGGTAGTCCGCAGCATAGAGTAGAGATCCTCATTGATACATCATACAGGAACCAGCCTTCTCTGGAGGTTCTTCTCACCGTTGAGACACCCACCCTCGTGAGAAGATCCCATTGTTTCAACTGGATAGACGACTGGCCATTTCACGCACGTCTTCGATTCAGGGCGCAGCTCCAGGTTGACAACATGACCCATGGGTCATAGTACTTGTTGCCTATCACCACCTTCATGATTAGCCAAGTTGTTCCTTTGGTAAGTCCACATAAAACACAATATAGGTGGGCTATATAAGGACTATAACAGTCATGAATTGTTTGTTCTTCCCTTCGAAACAATGATGCACACCTTGCAAGATTTGCACCTTGTGTTCTTCCTCTAGTCACAACCATTTCATGTAGCATATAACATTCAATAAATAAATTGTGATGCCTACCAATTTTATGGATTGTTTGCATGCCTTTTAACATGCCTTCCACCTTGTCTCTTTCTTTGGTATGATCCTTATCTTTATCTTGCACTTTTTTTAGTTCATACTCCTTGATTTCCTCTTCTCTTTTATCATCCACTTGCAACCTTATGCGTCGTCCATCAAATTTTTATTTTTTTGTTTCATTGGCTCCATCATAAGAGTCCTCATAAAGCATTGTCCCTTCATTCTTTTCCTCCAACTCCATGTAGTTCGATCCTCTCTTCCTCTACATGCTCCACTATCAAATAAGGCCTCAATTTTCCCTCACAATTAATTGCAACATTTTCAAACAACATACGTGTAATTGGAATTTTTTTTTCTAGCCTCAAACCTATCAACAAGATAGATAATAATGGCTTGGAAAGACCATCACTCTCATTGAGTGTCAAGGTCAAGATTTTTTGCATAGAAGCTACAACATTTTTGGTAGGATTCTTACAAGCAATTGCAAGGAAATGTTGAAACATATTAACAATAAGTTCATCACGCTCCATATCTAACATCAAAATACATGACCTGGTTAAAGCCATTGTTTTCAAGATGTTGACTCTTCTAGCCAATGAGTGTTCTTTGTCATTTTTGAGACCTCAGAAGCTCTCCACAATCAACGAAAATATTTTCTTCGTGATTTTATCACTGTAGGGAGCTTCGGGAACCATTAGTCTTAAAACCTCATTAATATAACTAGTAATGAAGAGCTTTACCTTCTCATATGTATCTCTTAAGAATTCATGTTGAACCAAGTAAGTCCTTGAGGGCTGTACTGCCCACTTCATGGACTCATAATGTAATTGATTTACCTTGAATAACCTCTTTTCTACTTCTTTCAGGGCGTTGATTATAACCTCCACTGATTGGCATAGGTTCCCTAGCCTTCTACTTGCATTCTAGAGTCTTTCTTTCTCCATTTCTTTTATGGCTTCTTCTTCTTTGATAACATCGAATCTTTTTATCTGCTTGCAATCAAATCTCATAGGTAGACAAGATCGGTGTTTTGATACCACTATAATGTTCTTTTTTTGAGCCAAAGGACTAAATAAGGGTTTTCCTTAAAATCCACAAAATTTTGAAATATGAAATTAGTAAAATCAGCAAACTCCAACTCAAAGAGATGCCTAAAAAATATGCAATTTGCTTTCAAATCCTGGGCGTCAATGTGAAAATAATAGATAGGTAATTTCCAGCAATTACTTTGAGCAAATAACACTTTAAAATGATCCAAAATAAGCCACGAACTGAAAATAAAATTTTTATATCTTTTTACCCCTTGTATGTGGATGAAAATTAGATTTAACTTTGCTGTAAAATATTTGATTTTACACATACAATAACAGCTGAAAGTTTATCAATTTTCATTCAAATCTTTGCCAAAAATCATAAATAATTTACCAAAAATAGCCACACAAATCCAATGCCCTTTTAGGGCCTTCAAAGTGATCAAAACCTTCTCCAAACCTAATTGCTCTAGGTCAAAAACTGCATATAAAAATTAGAAATAATATTTGCCCTTCAACTAGGGTTTTAAACCATTTCAAACATCAAACCCTCACTCCCAATCAAGTTGTCACACTTTAAAAAAATTGCTCAATAAATATTAGTCATAAATCCACAATTTATAAAGTCAAAACCCTTATAAAATCTGTTAAAAAATATAAATAAATAAATCAAAATTTATTAATTATTTATCCACTTGGAAAGACCTTGAAATGCTTACCACATCACATAGAAAGTCAATGCCACACTTCAACAATATTCATCAATAAGTTTCAGCATTGAAACTAGGTCAATGGACCTCAATATGTCCATGAAATTCACACAAACAAGTCACCAAACAAGTCGCCCCACTTTAGGGCAATTATCAAATCCACCTTTACAAAGGTGGTGTCAAAAGACACTGTTTTGTCGAATAATCAACTCCAAAACTTGCAACAATTACTGGGCATGCATCCCAATATTTCTTCAAGCATGAAGAATCACAATATCAAATTTCAGCCTATCCTTCAAAGGAGAACTCCACCATGATTTGTACCATTCAAAGGGGGGTGAACTACCTTGGGAAGATCAAATACTTCTTTTTGACTCTTCTTGCCAACTTTTAGAATGTCTCATCTTTGCCATGATCACTTACAAGTTGACATTCCTTTTTTACCAAAAATAATATTAAATAAATTGCCTAAATAATAAATAGTAGTTAAAATTACTTCTAAGCAAAAGTCTAATAATTATTTCTATTAAATACCTTAGTGGTAAAAATCACTTTTATAAAATATTCTATTAATCAACTAAAATTGCTTTATATGAGCAAATGATTAAAATCACTATTTGGGAAATTATAATTAATTAATAAAATAAAACCCTAAAATGAATCTTTTAGTTTATAGAGAAAGTAGATTAAAGGTCTTCAATAACTACTCATAAATGATGTGAAAATGGGAACATTACAGACTACTTTCACTTATGCAATGGCAAAGCTAAATATTTCAAGCCTCTTTTCCCGCAAGGGAACAAATGATCCATTTGAAACAGAGCGCAGTGCCTTGGAGTTTGAGATCCAGAAGGCCAAGGCCACCAATCTCTATAGGTCAGCAACAAATATCACATGCAACTTTGTGAAACCCTTTAGAGCCTGCAGAATTGGCCCAAAGAAAAGTCTTTGAGCATACCCGTACTCGGCGAGTACTCATCGAAGGGGAAAAAATTTAACTGGTGATTAATCGACAGATGCTCATGATTAATCAAGAATAATCGACAAATTAAAAAAAAGCTAGTTGCAAAATGTTTCAAATGCTATGTGGATCCAATGAGGGGGTATGTATGCATTTATAAGACAAAAACCAATGTTTTTTCAGTGTTTTTGGAGCGTCCAAGATGCTTTTTCAAGGTCTGGACACGTTCTAGACATGTATAGGCCCTACAACAGCGCCCATCGAGTATTGGCACAGTACTTGCGGAGTTCTCATGATTAATCGTGAGTACTGTGCTAGTACTCGTTGGGTACTAATAAAAAAAACCACAATTTTGAGTGGCTAATACTCCTTTTCCATGAAAACTCGCGATTAAATGATAAACTGACAATTATGCAATCTATGCATTCAAGTTTAGCTATGTAGGCCTTGGACAGTGCCCAACAAGAAGAGTAATAAACATGGGTTGTTGCAAGTATCTTAGAGAAAACCTTAAACTCACCATCCAAAGAGAGTGGCTTAGTGATCTAAAGAGCAATTTTCTTCTCCACCTTTTGCACCACATAGTTCCATAAGTTTGAAGGGGATGCCTAAAAGACAAAAGGGATGCCTAGGAATTTGAATTGTGCTCTAGGTTGAATCCAGTACCCCTTGAACTTTTGTAACTAAGTTGGGATGGGAGTGTTAGACTATCTGTAACACTAGGTTTTTTTCCATTGAATTAAAGATCTAGAGGCTAAGAAGAAAATGTCCAAACACTCCATAGCATTATTGACAAGTGTCTTCTCTTCAGCAAGAGTGAGAAAAGAATCATCAACAGAGAGACCATTTACCATCTGATTTTGAGATCAAGGAAGAGCAATTCCTTTAACCAAACCTCTAGAGGTGTAATCAAGAAGTAGACAACTAAACCCATTTGTGGCCAAAACGTAAAGGGAGGGAGCAAGAGGGCAACCATGCCTAATGGATTTGAAAAGCCCAAAATATTCATATTGAACTCCATTAATGGTGATACAAGCTCTGGCATCCTAAAAAAGCATATTAATTGTTTGCACAAATCTTTTTCCAAGCCAAATACCCTGAAACATGGTAAGGATAAAGGGCCATTCAATTTTGCCATATGCCTTCTCAAAATCAATATTAATGAGCAAGGCTTTTTGCTATGAGGAGCAAGCCCATTCTATCCCTGCCCAAACCACAATAACATTAACTAAAATGCATATATTGTGAATGAAACTAGTTTCCTTTGGGTGGATAATGAGAGATAGAAAGAACATCACCTTGAGAGCAAGGGCTTTAGCAATTATCTTGTAAGATACATTCAAAAGTGTGATTGGAGGCTAGTTGGTAATGAACTTTGGGTCCCCAACCTTAGGAATAAGCTTGATGTTTCCTTGATCGATGCATTTGCCAAGGGAGTTGGTTTGAACAACCTTTAGATAGATTTAGTGCTAGTCTGGACCTACAATATCCCACAAAATCTTGTAGAATTCACAAGGAAAACCATTATTCCAAGGGCCTTATCAACAACGATGTGTTAAGCTGCTTCATGAAGTTCTTCTAATGATAAAATTCAATCATAGGCCACTCGTTGGCCCTTAGAAAGCTTGCAAGGAAAAACTTGTAGGCACCTTGTGAGGGCGTCATCATGGGCTGCAGTAGATGGCTGAGTTGCAAAAACTACATGGTAATGTGAGACAAAAGCTCTCAAAATATCAGGGAGCTGTGTCAAATTTTTATTGGCCTCACAAATGGCCTTCACCTTGTCCCTTGCTTGCCTAGAGTAAGGGAAAAACAATTTGGAAGCTTGGTCATCGACTTTCAACTAGTGCATACGAGCACAAATTTGGGCACCGTGAGCTCGATAGGTTTCTTCAACCTGGAGCTTATGTCTACATTTAGTAGCTTCCTTTTGTAAGTCTTCATTGAGAGGAGACCTCTCAAGATCCTGGGAATCTATCAAGTATTCATAGTAATGATGCATCGTGGGCTTTACAACGAAACTCAACCACTTTCATACAGAGAAATGTGGTCGTTCGGGAGATGGCAGGGTCCCACCATTCAATCCAACTAGACCCTCCACCAAGACAAGGGACAAGGTTACATATTCTAATGATATGGGCATGAGTTCACTCATGATGGAGGTGAGCAATGTTGAGATAAAATTGGGATTTGGATTTTTTGACTTGAGGTGCAAGCCATTCAGTGCCAAACTTAATGGGAGAGTGGTCTAAAAGAATTGCTCATGGGATGAAACTGATAAGACGATCAAAGTTGTTGATGAATGTGAAGAGGTTTTACTCTGCAAAAAGTTCTCTATCTAATCTTTTCACCACCTTATCTAAAGTTAGACCAAGCAAACCAAGGGTTGGTCGAGGGGAGCCGCTGGTGGTAGTTGGGATCAAACAGTGCAAGTTTGTTGTGCATATAGAACACTAAGTTAAAAACTTGAAAAAAACTTTTATAATATTTCAAAACTTTAATTTTTTACAAGTTCAAAACTCTATTAAAGAAATTTTCATGGTATTCTCCACAAGCGACTTAAATCATCTCACCTGCTTGTGCTTCTACACCTTCAGCAATCACACAGCCATGCCTCCCACTCCTCATACGCCACTCCTTAGGTTATACTCTTTTACACTAAAGATCTGCTGCTTGCACATGCCACGCACAATGAATCTTTTGTCATGCTTCAGGAAAATCAGATCTGAACTCCTACTCTGTTTGCTGGAGCGTAATGAAATAATGTCCAGCAACTAGGTAGAATGTTTAAACAAACAGCATACGTCTTACACAACTCTTCCACTCTCTTACAGCAAAATTCTCTTTTGTTGGCTCTGATACCACATGATGGATTTGCAGAAAGCAGTCACTCCACACTGGCCAACCTTCTCTCAGACCCTGGCTTACAAGAAGTATTTTATTAATTGAGAAAACAAATTGATTACAGAAAACACAAATGGTGTATTGGGCTGTTCCATCCACGTCTCCTATGATATCCATTTATAATACTCATATCTAACAAATGTGCATAATAACTTCTCTAAGTCAGGAATACAATTGTAATGTTTAACAAACTATCCAAACTTGATAGCGTACAATCTAAATATAAATTGAATTCGTAACTAGCTAATTAGTTACTTTGGATTAAAAGATTTATATGTTTGGAGGCTCAAGTCCAGGTACTAGCATTTCTTTACACGTGGCCTCTTTATCAACATCATCAATGATAAACATCAGCTGTCTATTTCCTTTCTGAATTGACAGCAAAGTTTTCTTTTGATGCCTTTTGAAGGTTTATTGTTTGGGAAGGAGCTGTACAAAATTGTGCCTTCTGCCCTTACCACGAATAAAATTGTGCCAAGGAAATGATGATTTACACTGTGTCGACAACATTATACTCCTTAATTTGCAATATAATTTAGGTGTCTAATTCATTTTTTATTCAGCAGGTCTCATTATTGCGGGAAAAAATAGCGGCAATTCCAAGTATTCAAACTATACAAGTCCATACAATTGACAGGTTCCAGGTAGAACTGTTGTTTTTAGTAATGCATAGCTGCTTAGTAATTGTAGCATCTTGTTAATGTCTCTAATGCCAACCCATGAATTTCCAGGTATGGAGATCAAGGACACTTTTCCAAACTAACTGAGCTCTGTTTGTTTATAGGGGTCTGAAAATCAAATTATAATTGTGTCTCTTGTCCGCTCCAACAAGGAAGGAAAGATTGGGCACTTGGCAGAGCGTAGCAGGTTGTGTGTTTCTGTCTCTAGGGCACGCAGTGGACTATATATATGTGGAAATGACGTCACATTAGCTACATCAAACGATTGGAAGATTCTACTTAATCACTTCAAGGAACAAGAAAGTATTGATAACTTGATATATTTACGTTGTCCACGGCATCCTCATGATCCGCCATTTATGGTAGATTGTCAACATATTGACTCATTCAATCCCTCCTTATGTAAAATACCATGTGATACTACACTGAAATGTGGACATAAGTGTCAAAGCACTTGTCATCATGGGGAGCACCCCAGCTGCAGTGAAGAAGTACAATTTGTACTCAAAAGCTGTGGTCATGAGATCACAAAGAAGTGCTCTGAAGATGGAAAAGCTATTAAATGCCAGCAAGAGATAACCTTCAAGTTTTCTAAGTGTCTGCACATCAAGTTGTGTAAGTGCTGGGAGAAGGAAACAGGGTTTAAGTGTAAAGAAATATGTGGCAGGTTGCGGAAGTGTGGGCATCAGTGCACCTTACAGTGTTTTAAAAAGTGTGAACAGAATGAGTGTGGTGATTGCCAAGAAATTGCCAAAGTTCAAGCAGCAATAGAAAAAGAACAGGCAATATTGCAAATTAAAATGAAAAAGCAAGAACTAGAACAAGAAATCAAGAGATTGAAGATGCAAAAGAGAACAAGATTGATCATCAAGGAATTAAGTGAGGAAGGAGATACTGCAGCAGAATACTTACAGGTTGCTATTGTGTTCAAACCCCTTGTGACAAGGTTTAATAATTTGATCTAAACAACAATAATGGTTTGCCGGAGTCATTATGAAGACAGTAAATCAATTAAACTTAAAACAAAAGACCAAGACTAGCTAGATAATAATAAGCCATGATGCTCCAAAGTTAAAAAATGCAATTGCAAAGTAAAAAATGTTAAGTAATGAAAATTTGAAACTATTGCATGTTTTGATTTAATAACAAGTTAGACAATATTTCACTTTGGCGATAAACATCTTTTTTTAAAGAAATGCATCCTATTTATGTTAAAAACCAGAAAATTACACTACCTGAACAACAGGAATACAAGAAAGATCTCTCCAGTTCGAGTCTTTCCAAAAAGGGCTTGATCCTCGTGGTTATAATTTGAAAAGACAACTTTCATCGATTATTGCTATGAAATGATTTGCAGCAATGGTGCTATAAACAATAATTGCTAATTCCCATCAACCTTTGGTAGCACAAAATGATCATTATGCAATCTTAAGTACTCAAGTTGGCTTGTGAAAATTTTCACTCCAGAAACGTTCAATCCTATTAATACATCGAACATTCAAATCTTGACATAAAATTTTGTTGTGCTATTCTTTTTAAAGTTTTGCTTGCATTGCAATTTGTAGGTCATTGACCGAACAGAAAGATTTATTCAACCAAGCCATGGAATTTGTCCGATAGTAACAAAGATTGAAAAGGTTTCAAACTTAGATATGGAAATCAAATTTCTTGAAACTCAAAGAGATCTCGTCAATCCAAATGGATCCAAGCAGCTTTTGTTTCATGGAACCAATGCTAATGCTATAAAGAGTATCATAGACAAAGGATTTAAATTACCACCAAAAACCAAGGATAATATGTTTGGGCAAGTAAGTTTCCATCTGTCCCCACAAATCATTTGTTTATGGAAAATTCAAAATTTAGAATGAAAGTAAAGGCATTTCATAACTGTTCCAGGATAGTTCCTTACATAACAAGTTTGTCCCGGAATTCTTCTTGCAGGGTTGCTACTTTGCAACTGATTCAACAAAAAGTGCACAGCAGATGTATACCAAGGGGAGCAACAAGCTTCTACTCTGTGAAGTAAATCTTGGGAACACATGGACGTAATACTCTTTTAACACTATTGGACATGTTTAATATGCTAATTTTGTTTCAAGTTCTTTCTTCTTTCTGCACGGTGGAAAATTATATTGGCTATCAAATAGGGGACATGCATACAAGAGATGCAATATTCTCTCTCTTTTAGAAAGCTTTGTTCAAATGCATTGCTCATGGATTGAATCCTATTTTATAGAAAGCCAGCGTATGAATATTTCACCACTGTTCACATTTTGGTTTCTTTCTTTATCTTCGCAGGACAAAATGACTGATTTTTTACAACTTGAAGATCTGGCCAAAATTTCAATATAAATGCTTAAGTATGTGCTAAAACTGAAACCCTTATTTCTCCATACTTCCACAAAATGCTCTTAACATTAAAACAGATATTAAGATAACCCCATTCCCAGCATCAATATCCAAACACCCTATAGTTTAGTAATCCGTTCCTTGTATATACATTGATGGCCCGTGCATCTAGACCCAACTAGTACTATACTTTTTACAATTATAAAATGCCTGATATAATAACAAAAAGATAAGTGGACTTATTATTAGGCTGCCATCCAATCAGCTTCTTCATAAGCAAATTCTGAAGAAGAGCCTCGTCAGGATTCACAGTCTTCAGAGGGCTGTAAATGTTATAACTTTTATGTACAATATCGCTTTGCAGAAAGAAGACCAAACACTGTGAGGGAACCTATTCTACATCTGTCTGTCTCATTTTGGAGACGATTATTCTCTCGTTCCTTCTATTAAAGAGCACACCGGTCCGCTTGCTGAAAGGAGTTATCCCCATATCGACTGCATTTTTGTTCCCAAAAAGTTGTGCTCTAATAGAAATATTATCCTTTGGCAAACTACCTTGCTTGACCAGTCTTGCAAATGCTTGAACCAAATATTTCCAGGGTCCATTTCTAATATTTTTGGAAGTTGGTTTGTGACATTGTCCAATTGAAATATTGTGGCATTTGTTACATCAATTTGTGATCCATTTGGTCTTGTTTATGAATTGTTGTGGATTCATATCGGCCAATGAACATATATGTGGGGGTTTCATTATAACAGATCTAGCATGCATGTGAATGAAGTCAAGAAATGATCATGGTGATGTCTGGACTTAATAGTTAGCACTAAATTATGCAAACCATTTATATGAAGTATTACTTCTTAATTTTCTAGCTCCTCTTACTACTCACATTGCATAATCCTTCGTTAGAAGAGATTCAGTTTGTCAGTATGGAGCTAACATTTCTTTTTTTTGCTTAACATGTTTTGGAATGCATTAGCAAAATGAAAAATTTATTGAAGACGATTATAGTTACCAAATCTGGCTGGATCTGCACAAAATCTGGCCAGATTCAGATTTTTCAGCTGGCCCGGATAAGTTTGGTGAGGTTAAGCCCTGTTTATTTTTCAATATATATTTTTTTTAATTTTTAATTTATTTTATTTTTCTGCCAAAAAAAAAAAAAAAGACATCCAACAACCTTATATATTATATAATATTAAATATATTAAATTTTATTTTACATTATTAATTTTTTCCATTGTATTTGTCAATTTTGTATATTTATAAAATTATGCTCATATATATATATATATATATATTCTAGACTAGATTTTTCGAAACTTTTTCAAGAATTCCGGATTTTCTGATTCGAACAAATCCGGATTTCCTAGATGATGAACCAAGATTTAATGGAAATTATATAGGTGGAGAAAAATAATTGACAAAACTCGAGACGAAAATCCTTTGTGATGGATAATGTGAGATGAGGTTGTAGTTTCTCTCTGCTGTCACAATTGTTCCAATGCCAAACATGTGTTTCACTGTTTCACATGTAAAGAGAGGTCAACTTGAGGCTAAATGCTATGTTGTAGCTCACAAATGCTTCTCATTGTGTACAGATGCATATTTAAGACCATAGGAAACTTCTGAGCCACTACTGTCGAGTATCCAAACATGGAAATTAACTATTGACTCATATAGCTGAAATATGAGGT
The DNA here is from genome assembly GCA_037957365.1 of Torreya grandis. NCBI lineage: Eukaryota > Viridiplantae > Streptophyta > Pinopsida > Cupressales > Taxaceae > Torreya > Torreya grandis. Next base: position 3,946,044 of record JARHVA010000424.1, on the reverse strand, counting down.
CATGGCCCCATGTTGGACACATTAGCTCCCCAATTGGTGGATAGGCATGATTATGTGCCTATTGCACAAATACCCTTTATTATCTTTCTTGAAATATGATTGTATGAATATAGATATGCATGTTTGTGATCATGGTTTTTTTCCCAAAGGGAAACAACTTTCATTTCTTTTGCATTATAGCATATGATGTGCCCTCTTGTTTCACTGTGTTTAGGACTGTCATGTCCCCATTTTTTATTGAGATCCTTGTGGAACCCTTAGCCCATTCTTGTTTTCAATGGCTAAGGGTAGAAGAAGGTTATGGGACATGGTGGACCACTTGTGAAGAGTTACTAATGAAAAAGGTATTTTATATTTCTAATTTTGAGTTATGTTTTAAGAAAAAATACTTTAGGGATATTTCACTTAAGTGGAGGAGTTTGGGTCTTGGTTTATAAGACTTAAGTTGATTTTTAAATTAACCCTCTCTTTCTATATTGGAGCGCTACACTTGGAAGAGGTTTATTAGGCTTGAGGCCTCATTTGAAGATCATGTGCATATGATGTTTGGATTCGATAATCAAGTATGTCAAGTTTGGTTGTTGAAGGTAGATGCTTGAAGAATGTTACCTTTCATGTTCTACTAATGGTTCTACAAACAGTGTCTATCAACACCACCTATTGAGTGGAAATCGTTCTAAATTCTTTGAAGAATTATTTAAGGTTTTATCTAACACTTGCAGCTGTAGCGAATTGGCTTAGAGGACTAGAGCGAACTGTTTAGAGGGCTTGGGAGGTCACCAAAGGTTGGCAATTTGTCTAGAGATTGAAGATTGTTGATTACACCTTGGGCGATTCACCCGAGGGCTTGAAAAATGTCACTTTCGGAGGTTTGCTGTTGGTAGAAACCCTCTCCTAGGGTTTTAATAATTTCTGCTATTTTTTCTAGGTGGAACGAATTATTTTTGAGGTATGTTGGCAAGTTTTGAGGCTAATCTATGCCTAGAAAATATCCAGTAATTATTTGTTTAATTTTGAGGGTAAAACTAGGGTTTTCAGAACTTCGGGGCATCATTTGGGGGTCTTTCAGTGGTTGAAAAATTTTGATTTCTATTTCAATTGAAGGAGCATATTTTTATCTTCAGTTTAAGCTATTATTTGCTCAGAAATTCCAAGTATCTTGCAAGTTATTGAATTTAAAAGTTTCAGTTGTATTTTCGCCATATAAATTCAAATTTTGCCAACTCTGATTGGAAAATTAAATCAATTATATTTCCCTACATTCCTACAAAGTTTCATAATTTTTCGGAGGTGTATTAGGGGCCGAAATCACCCATAAAACCCTAGCCACCTAGGGTTTGGGCGATTTGTGTGTGAAAGGTGATAATTTGCAAATAAATTCTGACTTGTGAAGTAGCTGATTTATATTTCAGAATTCAGTTTATGTTGGGGTTTGAAGGATATTACTATTTTTAGCCTTTGTTCAAATTTGATAACATTTCAAGGACCCGCCTGTACTCTACTTCATGGGATGACTCTTGTTTGTGTATAGGTGTACCATATGTATATCTATGTTTATACGTGCAGGGATTGAAAAGATAACCCTTTATCTATATTTTCCTTGTACTTATTGTGCATGTATGGTGGTAATGTATGGAGTCATAAAGTGCCTAATAGGTAGCAAGGAAAATTTCGTTAAAGGAAATATGGGAGAGATCAGCAGGGAGAACTTGAGACCACCTAGTATAGTTTCCTTGTGCTCCAAGCGATCCTAAAAAAAATCATCCAAATCACACAAAACATTCTCAAAAAAAGACTCATGATCATCAATAATATGCTTTTCACAACATGATGCCTACCACCAAGTGACCCAACTCTATCATGAAAAGGTATTACTAAAGGCATATGAGAAGGATCCCCCTAATCTAAAAATGGTTCCATAGATGTAACTTCCTCCACATAAGAAGAAAGGTTCAAGCATTCTCCCTCAACCAAAATAGGGTCATCCACAAGATGAAGGAAATAAGGCTTACATAAGGAAGAAACCAGTGCAATGTCCTCTTCATCTAGAGAATGAATGTCATCCTCGATATCCTCCACACAAATACAAGGATCTAAAATGTGGGTTTCATCATGAATATCCTCACATATAGGATCACAATCCTCCATATTACACATATAAGGAATAATAGGATCATAAGAAGTATCACTATCTCCATAATAGTCCTCCACACTCACAAAAAGAGCAAAGGTAGATCCATGTGTAAAAAAATCCTCATAATGTTCAATCATGTGAATAGATGATGTACCATCAATTGAAGATTTTGAATCTAAAATAGCCTCGTCAAAAACATCATGAACGGTCACTAAGTCCTCCATGATCTCAATTGAAGGAACAACTGGATTTGAAGAACCATCATCACATTTAAAAGTATTCTTCACCACATTAACAGAAGAATCAATAATAGGTGCCTCAATCAAGTCTTTGCAATCCACATGATCATCATGACAAGAAGACGAGTCCTCAAAATCAGAACTATGATCGGAGTCTTGCTTGTTAACCTATGCAGAATAACGCCCATAACTGTCTTTTAATAACATCCAAAGTTCCCTTGCATTTCCTTAGTAATAAGATTATAAAGATTCAAATATTTTAAGCTTAATCATAATGAGGCAAATACTTGCTAATTTCCATCCTTACTATCTTTAATTTCAAGGTTTTGGGTTTCCTTATTAGCAAAATATTTCCAAAAATCATTTATTGAGGAAATCATACATGCATTGCTTCCAAAAGGGGTAATTACTAGACCCTAGAAGTTGTCCAATGCCATATATTTCCTCAATAATATGATACACTTTATGAATATGGAAGTATAGCTACGCAAAACAAATTACACCAACATAAAGGATTGTCAACAAAAGAAAAAAGTCAAAATACCTGATTTTCCACCTTTGACCAAAATGTGACTAGCCAATTTCAGCATAAAGTCAACTTCAAATCCAAAAATATAAAGAAAAGACCCTCCAAAAATTGTTGCCTAGGGAGCAATTTTATTGAAAACACTAAAATCACAAAAATTGGTTAAACCAGGTCAAAAAGTGCTGAGATTTGGACCGTATCTGTCTTGTGCAAATCGCTAACTCCTCTTCAAAAATCACTGAATGCTTTGCTATGGTTTGCAATATATGTGCTTCCTTAAAATTAGAATTTCTGTAAAAAATAGGTCAATTAAAGCATATTTGGACAAAATTTCAGGTGCAACCTGTAACAGCCAAAACCTAATTGTTGACCACTTTATAAACACTGAAATTTCCTGAGGGATACCAAAGAATCCCCAAAAAGTGACAATGCAGTTACAGAAACCAAAGAAGCCAAATCCTCAAAAGTATTCTATTCTTGTGATGGATGATCAATCATGCTCTGATACCAAATTGTATTTTACAGCCAAGTGCCAATAGCATTAACCTATAACCATTCCACACACAAGCATGCAATAAAGTACAGAACTCTAACCAAACGAAAGAAGATATGTTGAGCCTATATGACAAACACTAAATAGTAAATAAAATATAAGTACTCACAAGATCGATAAAATATGATGGGATAGTCTTACAAATCAACTATTAATCCCTAAAATTAAATGAGTTGGCTATATAAAGTAGGCCATATGAATATTGAAAATAATAAGCAATGTCAACCTTATGAAAAGGTAACAAGACAATAGTCTTTGTAATCCTTCAACTATATCCATCTACGAGAGAAATTAGTAAAGCTTTTTCAAGGCAATCGATTCAAACAAAAACAATAATATTGGGCCTGAAATAATTAATGGTCTTTTCCTTTTACATAGTTCTTGCATTTAGTAACTGATCTTTTCAATCACACTTTAAATTACAAATACTACATGGCTTGTGCTCGATGACTGTAATGGTGATAATTTGGATGATGAACAGATAAGCTAAGGAAGAGCTGTATTATTTTGTAAAATCATATGAGCATGATTTTACTATATTTTTAGGTTACCAGATTATATGAGAATTCTGTGGATATCTGACTGAACAGAATAGTCAAATCAGCGTTAGCTGATCATTCTTCTTTACTGTTTTGGGTTAACCCTTCATTTATTTTCAGTGTTTTGGTTCTTTTTTATTTAGTTAGTATTTGATCCTAGGGTTTTTTTACTCTAGAACTTTCTATTGTAGCTGGATGTATTCTAAGTCCCATTGACCTACTTTTGATCATTCATGGAAGAGTAATATAATTTCTTTCTTTCTTTCTTCCGTTAAATATGAGATTTATGTTGGAGACCCAGAGAGCTAGAAGTTTTGGCTAAGGAGATTCACTTCACGAAGCAACATCTTGGTCAAGTGGTATAAATTATGAAGCATTCCAACAACTTGAACAGGGATGAGGGTTTGGACTAGGGGAAAGTTTGAAAACCCATTTTTTAAAGACACATAATGCACAATTTCTTAGAGTATCTTATTCATTAGACATTTTTTTGAAATGAATAATTAATAATATGGTTTTTATAATTAATGCACATTCTCTTGTTATCCGCATCCTTTTTTGTTGTTAATATCATTAATTAATTTCATAAAATGTGGAATTTAAATAATGGCATTAATTCTATTTTATTTTTGTAATGAATTTCCCCCTTTAACTTTGTAACAAAGTTATCTATATAAGGAGCTCTGTATATGTAATTTTATCATCACTTTCAACCTAATGATGGATTTCGAAGGAGATCTAAAACATCAGTATCTTTTACCATACACGGTTGTCTCCAAAAGCTTTTCATTAAAAATATTTTGTAAAGTTTAAATGAAAAAGAGAGGCATGAGATTCCTATGGATCTTAAAGAACGATAAGATGAAGTTTGTGTTGTTTAGAAAGCATAATATGAAGTTTGTGTTGTTTAGAAATGGTTTTCTTGTATTTATGCGGTTGTGGTTGTAATAATGTTTTTCTGGTGCTCTTCCCTATTTTTTAAAGTAACCTACGTTTATTTTATTTTCAGGTTGCCATTAATACTTTATAAAGGTATTACAACTATGATTCACCATGTGCTTAACCACATGAATCTAATAGAAAACTGGGTTTCCACGAGTTTTATTAAACACATTTGATGTTCTGAGATCCGCATATGGTTCTGGAACTTGCATGGTTTTTGATCCAAAAGATTTAGTGATACGTGGAGCTAGTTGATAAAACCTGACACAAAAAAAGGTCCTCCATTGCCTCCTGAAAGTGTTCATGTCGCTAGGGTCTCTGCTTTATCAAAGGAAATTTTTTCTTGTTTGATAATAAACATGGAGCATGTCATGACCTGGCCTCTTAGATTTTATGGCTTTTATAATGACCTCCGGCTTGTTTGTCTTCTAGAATTTTGTTTCACTAGGAAACTTGCTTTGTAGGATGTCTTTCAGGATGCACTCTCCGTCTCAAATAAATTCGATGAGTTTTACCATAATATGCATGACAAAGTTACCCGTTGAGAGTGATTTGAGTCTTTTTTAACGCACCTTGATCATTCAACCCTTCAAACAATTAGATCCTTTGCAGGCGTGCCTGTCTTTCTGCTGCACTTGTCATTCCTACTTGGAAACAAAGGTGTGACAGAATGTAGCTTCATGAATAGGTTGGCAACTTGGCAGAAGGACAATCCTTCAAATATGAAAAAATGAGTAATATCTCATCTGAGATTGCATAAATCACTTTAGTGGTGAGACTTGTTGCCCTTTCCAGAATACATCTACAAAGTGTCTCTGTTGATCTAGGGAAATTAATCCCACAGCTTTAAAAAACATCATTATAGAAGTATAGCCAACACTGGGTACACCATTTCTTAACTTGGATGTACACACCCAGAACGATGTGCAGACCCAGAACAAGCTAAAAGCTATCATGTGTGCTGACTGGCCAATATTTCCAGTAACATATATGAGTTGCTCGCTGTGCTCAACAAGATTCTAAAACCTCAGATCCTCTCTCTCGACATCTTTAAGGGTTGCAGTGGTCACAGTACATTTTGTCTTGACAACTCTAATATATAATTCAGGGCAAAATGTTGTTGTGTCAAGGTCAAATTCGCCTTCAAAACTGGTTTACAAACAGACGACTAACAATAAGTTCTTTACGTCCTTCCATTATCTGCATATACCCTTGAAAAGCTCCTTGTGGCACGTGCTGGGGGGTTATAAAAGGATGCTCCCTTCAACTCAATATTTGCTTAAGTTTCAGGATTGCCACAAATGAAGCGAGAATGCAATTCTGATGACTGCACTGAGATTTTTTTTTTTTTTTTTTTTTGGGCAGGGTACAAGAACCATGTAAGGACATGGATCTAGAGAAAATCAGGAAAAGAGGATACGACTCTCTTTTTTCAAAAAGAAACGGCAATGCCACTGGAGGGACATTGTATGATGAATATGTAATCTATGATGCGAAGCAAGCAATAGTTAGATATATAGTCTACTACAAAAGTGTGGGCTTTGATTCAGAAGCACTGAATCCTCAGACAATGCAGCTTCAAAAGCAAAACCTCGTTCGCATTCCCTATGAGTTGTCAACAAGTTTCACGGGATATAATGATTCAGAATATCATTTCCGGTTGGCTGAGTCTCAATTTTTCAGAATGTCCAAGAGAACTGAACACAAGGTACAAATATCCAAATTGGATGCATTTCAAATCTACGGTTTAGGGCTTTGATGCCTTACATCAATAATATTTTCATCCTTATATTTATTATAACATATTGCAACTGTTTGACAATAGGTGTTTTGGTAATTTGTTTTCTTCCATAATCTATCAATTTACTAATGCTTTGATCGCCGGAATTAGAGAAATTAGCATAAATGCAAAACATAACATTTTTTACTACACAGAAAACTGAGGCATGTATTACAATAATTGACAGAAAATTACATTTTACTGTGTAATTTGGCTGGTGCAGGTGGTAAAGGTGGAGCTCATCCTGAACATTGCATTAACGAAAAGCTACGAGAAGGCTAAGCAAAAATTCATAGAAGAATCAAAGCTGGTGGAGGAGATGTTTGTATTCCACGGCACTGACAAGAATGCAATCGACAAGATTGTGGAGGAAGGATTCAAGATAGGAGGAGACGGGATACCTGTGAGAAATGGCCGTGCATATGGCTCGGGTGTATACACAGCATCTGATCCTTGCATCTCAATACCATATGCCAAGGGACTGAACATGCTTCTTCTTTCTCTTGCACTTATTGGGAAGGAAGGAACTGACTACAAAAAAGGTGGTAGTCAGGATGTTTTTGTTCTTGACAAGACTGAGTATCTCCTTCCCAAATATATTGTTCATTTTGAAAGGAAATAACTATTGTTCTCACTAGCTGGTGCTGTTTATAATCTCAGTCCACTTGAATATACAATGAAATTTTCATGAGATTGCATGATCTTGCACAAATGAGAAAAGTAAAAGAAAATTACGTTTTTAGATTTATGTTGTGTGTAGATTCTCTGTGTCTTGCACTCTATGAAAATTACTTAGCGATTTGCTACTCAAAATTGTAATGTGTATGCCTCTTACCTAATCCTAGCTTATAAGAGTTTTAACAAAGTTTGGCCGCCTTCAAATTTGTTCAAGGGATGAAGAAGAAGAAGAAGATTTTTTTAACGTCCACGAGGCTAAATAAATAGCCTATGAGACAACCAGCCCAGTCATATTTGCTTCTGCCTTGTATTTCTTTTTTTTATTCAAGAGATAGAATGAGCTCTCCAACTTTCTCCGAAGACCCCTCTATAAGCAAACCATGCTGATGTGAGAGCTTTCTTTCTGTTGGGTTTGCAGGATTCACTTGAGGATTGTAGGGTTTTCTTAAGGACGTCACAAGTTCCAAACTTCAATGTAGCTTTTGCAGGTTCCATTGAGAGATACTTAAAGCAGTTATTTTAACTATATATTTATAAAGGTTACTTGGATTTATCTAGTCGTGTTCATTGCTCATAACATGTCAGTGTCATTGACACTTAACTTGTTATCTTCAATGGCCTTCATTTAATGAGTACATAAGAGTAGGTGAAGCAATGCAAGCACTGAATACATGCATAATACATAGAGGATTTCTTCGCTAGTCCTTTGTAAAAAAAATGATTTGGATTGAGGAGAACGATTTATCTCTCAATCTGCATTGGCAACTTAGCTTTTCACATGGCGTCTTACCTCTGCAAGGTTGATCACATGTGCTTGAACTCCTCCTGCATGCAAGTGCAGCAGCAAATTACTAATGTTTTGTGTGGGTGGAGAGGAGGTTTGTTGATGTGGACTGTCGATACATTTAAAGAAAAAATCTTTGTACTTTTCTGTGCAAAAAAACAGTTAGCCTCTGATGTAAAGGTTATCAATGCAAAACAATAGTTAGCCTCTGATATAAAAGTTATTCAAAGTAACCATATTCCCCCAACCTTCTCTTAAGTGATAATATTTAGATTTTTAGTTTTATAAAATAAAAAGTTTTCCTATTGGAGTAGAGGATCTACCAATTATTGGGACATTTGTGTGCTGAATGGATGAAAAAAAAGAGGGATTTCATTAGGATGTTGATTCCCTCCCCTAATACTTTATAGGCTAGAAATAATATGTATATGGAGTTTATGTACATTCACTAGCTAACTTGTCTAGCATGGATATTAGAGTGTGTACATTTTATGGCTGCTAACCATTGAGCTCAACATCATTTTGTGGTTGAGGTTCAAGTCCTAACGGATTGATTGCAACATAATTACTCCACATAAGCTCTGTCTCTTGCAAAGATTGTTTCAAAAATAGACATGCATGTATGTTGCAAAGCTTCTGAATACAACATACACGTGACAAGGTACTACTTGTTAGATGGTAGCTTTTGAGTGTAGAGTGAACTCTTTTATTGCCTCCTCATTCTTGTAGCATCCCTTGACAACTCCCTAAAGTACTAAATGCATGGTCTTGGCAAGAACCTATTGTTATCACAAGGGTGAGGCGGGGCAATGCCCTAGAAAGAATGGTAGAAAATTTGTTGACTGAAACCTTGGTGTCCCCTCTTTCTTGATCATAAATTTGATCCAAAATGGAGCCAAATGTTGTATAGGAGGTGGAATCCTCGCAAGAATTGTCTATATGGTTTTTCTTGAATAGACCCTTGTTTGTTACACAGGAAACCAAACTAGGGTCATAGGAAACACAAGCACTCTAAAGGATGCTCATGCAAACTCAAGCACAAATTGGCCTATTACTATAGATTGCTTTTTCACTAGAAGTCAAAATCTTTAAGTTGAATGATAACGGATGTCAAGAAGCTAGACTATTGGTTAGCCTTGAGGCATGCTTAAGACTTCCTTGACGTGGACAAGATATTGAGTGTTGAAGTCCTTATGGATGAGAATGCTATTGATTGGTCGCAGTCATCAAAATATTATTACTGAAGATAACGTCTATCCCTTGGTGAGATGAACTCAAATTTGTCGTAAAGAAAAGGTTTTGCCCTAATGGGCATCAAAATAACATGTTAGCACAATGCATTCAACTAGGGCAACTTCCATGTCAATTAGTCTAAAAATATGTTGATTTGTTCAACAAGCTCCTAGTTAAGCTAGAAATTATATACTCGAAAGTGATATAGTTAAGAACAATCTCTTTTTGGTTACTTCTTGCTATTAAAAAAAAAATAACAATGTTTGAATTGGATTATTTGGCACAACTATATAAAATATCACTATATGTTGATGACAACCAAAGAAAAGTTCTAATTTCAATTGCGAAGCCATTTTGCTTGCAAGACTCTATCTAACAATAATGAACATTTGAAGGGTTCAAATCAACCATCTCTATTGCTAGCAAATGAAAGAAGTAATGCAATTATCATAAGAGGCCTTGGGCATTCTACTAAAGAATGTAGAGCTGTCTAGGGCAAGAAATATTACAAAGCTCTCCTTGTAGATGAACAACCCGAAGTTGAGAATACATGGATTGTAGTTGACAATTCATTTGCTTCCGATCTACAATGTATCTTAATGATTGGAGACTATTCAAAAAGTATCATGTAAGAAATCTTCACCCTAAATTCCCATGTAAAGGATCTCTTGATTTTTCATAGCCTTGATAATGTAAAGAACAGAAAATTATTATCTCATAAACTAGTTTTACATGTATAGATTCCTACTATGACCTATCCTAAATCCTATCATGCAACATTATATATTTTCTATCAAACAAAAGAAGATAACATAAAGATGTTGTTGGCTTATGGTATTCAAGCTATATTTATGTGCATATTTAGATGTTTTTGAAAAACTTAGGGCATCCTTCTCTTAGTGCCTTCCAACTTGTTATTGATTTGGTTTTAGGGAGTTCACTCCTTTTTGCTTCATATCAAACTACACCTTTTAATAGTGAAGAGGTAGGGAAGCATTTGTAGAAACTTCTTGAATTTAGTAAGATCTTTCCTAACACTTTTCCTTGTGATTTTGTAGTCTTAATTGTGCTCAAGAAAGAAGAATATGAATGTAAATTCCACACAACTTACAAAGCATAGAATAAACAACGATAAAAAATTAATATCCATTACCAATGATCGACAGTCTCATACACTAGTTTAAGAGGGCCAAATATATCAACACGATTGATCTAACTTTTGGTTATCGTTGGTTACATATTAAGCCTTAGATGTTTAGAAGTGACTTCCAAAATAAAATATAGTCTTTCTAAGTGGGTAGTCATACCTTTTGCCCTTACTATTGCGCCAACAACATTCATTTGAATAATCAATGATATATTTAGCCCACATTTGGAAAGCTTTGAAGAAGTATGTTAGGATGACAAACAAGTTTAGAGGAGCAGTTAGGAGAACCATGTCCATAATGTTTGAAGATTGGTCTTGATTTTCTATAGTATCATAAAATTGCAAAGCCAAAATGCAAAATTTTTTCTTTGAGAAAAAAACCATTTTTTACATAGCCTTTGTTATGGACCACAATTGCATGTATGAATATCCGACAAATTTCAAACTTCTTAACAATTCAACTCTATTGAGCAATATATATCTAAAGAGGCACCTACCCATAGATTATATGGGTTCAATTAATATTTAGATAAAAGCTACATGATATTCCTCTCATATTTCCGAAACGCTTCAATTATTCAATTGCAAAAAAAATTATAGAATGTACTAACAATTAAAATATTTCAACAACTCAAGGATTCCCTTATCTCGGCTTCACAATGCCTTTTGCTCAACATCAAAGTTTGCTCTCTTTTATTTCCATCATCCCTTTGAATAAGAAAAATATGCATTGAATTATACCATATTAAGTGTTGTTCTCAAGGATAGAGGCCACTCCATTGCATGCCATTTAGAAAGACTTTCTAAAATAAAACAAAACTACTATATGTAAGATAAAATATCATACTAGTTGGTTCATGCACTCAAGCAATGGAATTACTACATATTTGGGAAGAAAAACATTCTTCAAAATGATCATTAGCTCCTCATGTTTTTGAATTTCCAATCCAATATTCAAGAACAAAAGCATCACAAATGGGCTTCATATATTCAGAAAATTCGTCGCATTATTAAATACAAAAGTGGGGTTTCTAATAGAGGAGTTGATATGTTGCATAGACATCCTTCTACTATTTTGCATACTCACAATATCATATTTACTATATATTAAATCACTTTATTCTTTAGATTCACACTTTGGATCAATTAATTTAACTCTTTACAACAATCTACGAGATTAAATCAAACACTTTTTCTTAGATTAAATTACAGAATGAAAGATGGTTTACCTTATGAATTGAATGAGTGTTCCACTGTGTTTCATAAGGGAATAGATTTGGTTGGCCCACAACTATTTTTCTTTATTCAATATATTTCTTTATTTATTCATGGTGGCCAATCTATTATAAAATGTCACATTAACTAAATTATTATTTAAGAAAGGGAAAATATTTATAATTAGTGTATAAATATAATTCTTATTGATGTGTTTACAAATAATAGTGCAATTGCTAGTTAGACTAGTAGTAATAAACAGAATAATTTCATTTATATGTTAATAAACAATTAATTTAAGTTTTTTTATATATCTAATGCTATCATTCCATAATAAATATTCTAATTATAATTGTAGACACTTAAAAATGGTCTGGAGATGCTAAGTAGCATTATTCAAGGATATGTGTGTTTGTCAATTATTTGTCCAAATTAAACTTTTTAGCATGTTTTACTCGTATTATGTTTGAGTCTTATTATGTTCCCCTTCTTTTTTCCTCTCCTCTCTTGTTTCCCTATCTCTAGTGTTTCTCCTAAAAAATGTACGATATACATTTATGGTTTTCCCTCATATTTATGTTTGAATCTTTTCATCTTCCACTTCTTTGTTCCTCTCATGTCTTGTTTATGGTGTTTCTCCTAGAAAAAATCACTGTACAGTTATGGAAGGCCATAAATGTATAGTGTACGTTTTCAGTGGTGGGCTTTTTTCACCCTTTTTTGGGTCCTCAAGGGTATCGGGTCCTATTTTGTCAACATTTTTCCTTTTTTGTGTGTCGGCTTACATGCCAATAGGGTTATATTTTGAATTTGAAAAGTCTATAAATACATGTACATTAGTGCATTTAAGAGATACAATGAATGAGGAAAGCAATCAATTCAAGCATTTAAAGTAAACATTCAAGGAAATCTAGAGAAATTATGACTACATTTAGAAAAACTCAAGCATTCATTGTAGCATTAAAAGTCATAATAGAATAAACATTGCATCAAATTAGTCTGCCAAGTTGAGTTGCACTTTACTTGGCTTGTTATTTTTGATATTATGAATTATCAGGGGGTATGATTAGTAGTCGATTATTAAAATCCTATTGACCTTGAGCATAAGTCATAAAACAAAGTTCTTCCTTATCTTTCCTTATCTATTTGTAGGTTTCACTGCCTTATTAGGGTTTTGAAGAAGGAAATCAATTATCCAAGATCTATGCAGAATTTTAGAAATGTGAGCGAGGTTTTTGGAGCCCTAGACCTGAAAAACAAAGTCATCAAATCAAATCCCACATGTTTGTCATCTCCCAGAAATGTAACTACGACTCATATAATGACCTTCTAGTCCTAGAAACGACCCTATGGTTTTGGAAGCATTCTCTATTTGGCTAAATTTCTCTAGGTTCACTTTGTCATGTTGTTTGGACTTGTTTCACATTGTCAATCTATGATGATTGTTTCTATATTTGTGTGAAACTGGGGATATTCTTTTAAACCCTTCTATTTTTTACACTGGAAATGGATTCAATATATAAATTAAGTCTAATTTTACTAGTTTATATCTAATTATAATTAATTTTTTTTTGTATGGTAGATGTGATACAATTTTGATGCAAATCTATTTATTCATATTACATTTTGGTAAACCCGCATTGTCTTGCATGCTCTCTATCCTTATAGGGTTAGATATTGCTCCATATTGCAATAGATCTGAATTTTCTTAGGGTGTCTTGATGTGTTTCCTCCCCTAGGATTAGATCTTGTTTCACATAATGTCACATTTGATTTAATTTAATTGCTCTAGGGGATATTAGATTACATGCTCTCAGATTCACTATTCTCACCTCTGTTTATTTGATTCCAAAGCTAGGTCAATGCAAAAAATATAAATTATGTTTCCAAACCCTAGTTTACTTGCCAAAATTGTGTTTTCTTGTGTGTCTCTCCTTATGGTTTTGCTTAATCATATTCTTAAATCCCTAGCCATTGATTGTAGCATTTATTGTAAATTTGTGTATCCCTATATGTAATACATCTCTTGTTATGGATAGGAGTACTCTTAAATATGATTTTGTTATATTATTTTTTTCAATGGTCACATCTACATGGCATATTCCTAACATATGTATATTTTTGTGTATTGTGTTGTTCTTATTGTACAAATTGATGGTATTCATATTTAAATTTATGTTTCCAAGGCAAATCATAAAATGTTAGAATATTTTTCAAGACATGTTAGGATTTCATGCAATTGTGATATAATTATTCATGTTTATGTCTTTCTCCCCTTGCCAATGATAGAAAATGTTTAAAACCTCATGTAGTCATATCTTGTTCCACCATAGTTCAATGCATGATGATACATTATGGGGTCAATCATACACTTCAGAGGAAGGCTAGGGAAAAGAATGCAATGGTCCCTCCTAATCTTTCTCAATCTCAAAGCAGAAACAATCATAATATCCTTCTTAATCTCCCTCAAAATCTTAAGCCTAGATTGCAAACAACCATATATTATGATATTGTGGATCAACTCAAGAACACTCCAACAAAGATATTGATTCTATACTTACAATCAAGATCATATGATTACAAAAAAATGATTGTATATGTAATGTCCCCAAATACGACGATTTTATACACAATAGATTTTTCCCTAAATTTCATAATTTTGAAAATGCAATCAACAAACCCTAGTTTGCAAAATAAGCTCACAAAACCCTTGTTAAGCGTTAGAAAGCCTAGACACCACAATAGTATGGTTTTATCGATGAATCCCAGCCAATAACTTGTTCCAAAATCTTTTAAAAACTTGTAGAAATAATCAAAAATTTAATTACACAAAACAAGTACCTTTTTGCCAAATTTATGATGGTCAAATACCACTTATTGATGGATGAGAATTATGTTTTAATTTCAAAATTCTAAATGTTGTTTTGAATGTTTTTCCACTTCAAATTCTTGCCAATAATTACCACAAGTGCCCAAAAAATACCAGAAAAATATAGCGAACCTTTTTGGATATAGAAATGGCCAAAAATGACTCTTCAAGCCAATTGCTCAATTGGCTAAGTACAGAAAAATTAATAGAAAATTAGGAGAGTGAAATCTTGCCTTCCGTAAGCGAAAGAGTCTTCAAATCCTATCAAAATAATTAAATAATAATTCTAAAAATTATTATTTAATTTTCTACTTTAAACATTTCACGACACTCCTCCAATTATTCACACCAACATGCAAAAATTAGTAAATAGAATCAGAATATTTAATTTGCATAAAATAGACCAAAAAAGGCCTCCAAACCCTAGATCCAAGCTTCCAAGGTGGTTCGCTCTACTTGCAAAAATATGATAAATATTTAGCAAGGTTAACATGCAAGAAATGAACCACGAAACCCTCACAAAACTTCACATGAACTCCTCAAAACAAATCACTCTACTTATAGGGAAAGAACAAGATCTCCTTAGCAAATGTGGTGTTAAAAGACACCTTTTTTAGATTGGTCAACATCAAAGCAATGAACATTTATTGGGCATACATTCCAATAGTTCTTCAAGGATGAAGAACAATTATTAAAATCTAGCGTGTCCTCTATTGTAGCCTTCGTCTTGTATTTGTATCTTTCAAAAGGAGGCAAACCACTTTGGAAAGATAAAACACCTCATAAGCCATTGCTTGCACTTTTTAGAACATCTTTTGTTTTCCTTACTTTAGCTCTCATGCTGACATTCTCTTTTTCGAATAATATATTAATTAGTTACCTTAATTAAAATAGTAATTAAAATTATTTTAATAAAAATAAATTAATAATTAATTCATTTAAGCACTTTAGTGGTAAAAACTACTTTTTAACAATTATTTTATTAATTAAATAATAATTGCTTTATGATAAAAATCACTATTTCAATAGTTAATAATTAACTAATAAAATATAATTCCCCAAAAGGGTTTCTTTAGTCTATGGTAAAGGTCTTCAATACCTGCGTATTCATGATGTGGAAATGGGGACATCACAATCCTCCCTTCCTAAACTTTCTTGCCCTCAAGCAATTACAAATTTAAATGCATTAAAATTTCTTCTTCCCACGTAGCATCCTCAAGTGACAAATCCTTCCATCTAATCAAATACTCATTGATGCTTCGATTGCTTAGCTTCATTTCACAAATCTCCATGATAGTTTATGGAATCAATATTATTTTGCCTTCCTCATCTAATGGGGGCAGCTCCAAAGAAGCGGTAATATGTTGTCCAAGAACCTTTTTGAGACAAGAAACATGAAACACATTATGAATCTTACATTTTTTTGGAAGCTCTAGTTCATATGCCACTTCTCCCACTTTGCCTTTTAACTTATATGGCCCATAAAATCACGGTTTCAATTTTTTCGAACCACTTTGTTTGAGGGAAGATTGCCTATAGGGATGCAACCTTAAAAAAACCTAATCTCCTACCTCAAATGACCTTTCCACTCTATGTTAATCTGCATATAATTTTTGCTCATTTTGGGCATGTTGTAAGTTCTCTTTTAGTGCTCTCATAATGTCATAACTTTGTTGTACCAAGTCCTTTGCCCCAGGCACTCTACAATTTGTCACCACCAAATCAATGAAAGAATAAACATATTAACCATAAAGTGCCTTAAAAGGAGTCATACCTATGGACATGTGGAAGGTTGTGTTGTAACAATGCTCAGCCATATGCAACCATTTTATCCATGTTGACTATTGTTCTAAAATATAGTTTCTCAAATATCTTTCCAACCATTTGTTCATGATTTATGTTTGTCCATTAGTTTGTGGATGATAACTAGTGCTAGGAGTGAGCTTAGTACCTGTCAATTTAAAGAGTTCTTACCAAAATATACTCATGAATCCGTTGTCCCTGTCACTAACAATGTTTTTGGGCAGCCCATGCAACTTGAATACTTCTTTAAAAAACATATTAGCAATCATAGGAACATTGTACTTAACTGAAAGTGGATAAAAATAAGCAAATTTCATAAGTCTATCAACTACAACATATAAACATTTTTTTACTTTGAACCATGGGCAATCCAGTAATGAAATCCATAGAGATGCTCTCCCATTTTTGTGAAGGAAAAGAAAAGGGTTGCAAGAGGCTTACTGAAAATTCATGCTCACTTTTATTCTTTTGGCATACAAAACATTCCCCAATGTATTTGAGAACTTTCTTTAATCCCTTCCAATAGAACCTTTCCCTCATTAGTTTGTAGGTCTTAAAGTACCCTTGATGGCCAACCAAAAGAGTGTCATGGGTAACCCTTAAAATCAAGTGCTTTACCTTGGATTCGGGTACCAAATAAACCCTTTCTTTGTAAAGTATAAGGCCACCCATAATTCTGAATTTATCATCAAAAATCACGTCTTTAAACAAATTTTTAGTAAACTAATTTTTAGCATATTCCATGGTAATTAACTCTTTCCAATCTGTTGTTATAAAAGACATAGAACACATTTTTTCATCTTCTTGTAAAGCCTTATTGAATATAGAAGCAATTTGAGGTGTCCCTTTGACCATACCTTGAAGTGTTACCTCTTTATCGCCCACCTTAAATTTGAGCATTAAGCTTTGATAATTGAGGGTAAATTCCCCTAATAAATGCAACAATTGGACTCCAAGATCAAGATCCATCTCTCCAACGTCAATTACATAGAAATCGTCACATACCTCATGCTCCCCCAAAGTAATAGATAGCTTGGTGACTCTTTTGGTACAAGGAAGAGAAAATCCATTTGTTATGGTTAATTTGAAACCCTTGAAGTCTTCTATAATCAAATCAAGCTTAGCTACCAAATTTTTGCCAATGAAATTATGCGTAGCACCATTATTAATTAAGATGATTACCTTGTGCTCTTTTATAGTTCCTCCTACTATGAAAGGATAGTACTTTGGTGCTCTTGAAAGAGTAGCAAGAGTGTTACCCATATCTTGTGTGTCATCTTCATGCACATGTTCATCAACTACATTGTCATCATGCCCATCATTAGTATCAACAATATCAAAATCTGAATCATTATCAATTACCTCAATGTAGTATACATGTTCTTTACCCATGTAATGGTGGCCTTTGGTCCATGGATTTTTGCAAGTAAAACATAAGCCTTGTCTTCTTAATTCATGTCATTCATCCTTCATATTGTTGTTATAGGGTAGTGATCTATGAGGTGGCACATACGGTGAAAAAGGTTTCTTTTGTGGCTCATTTGGTCGTGCTTTGGGCTGCCTACCTTGTACTCTTTACTGCCCACTAAAATTGGTCTTTAGTTGCCCTGTAATTGCCCCTTTGGGCAGCAAATAAGTGGTTGCCCTTTGGCCCTTCATAACCCCTGTATGTTGAACATTTTAAAGCCAAAGCCTTAGTGATAGCATCTTGTAAAAAAAAAGGGTTAAAGACCTTAACCACAACTTTCAAAGGCTCAATCAAACCCTCAACAAATAAAACAATCAACCTCTTTTAACTAATATTGGATACCATAATTGAAACCTTTTGAAAATCAGCAACATATCTTTCAACATCATGCTCTTATTTGAGTTGTGCTAACTCACGAAAATGTCTATCTGGATTTTTTCTATCAAACCTCTCCATGATTCTTTTTTCAAACTCCTCCATGGTAGTAATAGATCCATGGCCTTGTGTGATTAGGCCATGAAACCACCACCCATGAACAATACCCTCCAAATGTAGGGTGATGAATTTTAGAGCCTCCTCCTCAAACATGGGGTTAAGTGAAAAATATGTTTCCAACTTCTGTAACCAAGATCTCATAGGAACTTAATTAGTACCATCAAAAATAGGAAGAAAAATATTACCCAACCTTTGTTGCAAATCTCTGTGGGGCTACATATTAGGAGCTTTTTATTTGGTTCCTTCCTTCTGTTGTTCCCAAAGTCTGTCACTCATTTTTGGAACACATGAACTATTTTTGGTTCTACAAGCCAAAAATTCTCTCTTCCCTTCTCAAAAATTGTTATGAGCCTTCAAATTCTCTATTTTTCAAACTTTTTCAGCTAAGGGACTCTGCAGATACGTTTCTACGGACTCCGCAGGCTCAATTCTACGGACTCCGTAGGCTTATTTCTACGGACTCTGCAAATACATTTCTACGGACTCTGCAGGAAGGAAACTACGAACTCTATAGGTTGGATTCTATGGACTCTGCAGGCCCATTTCTACGAACTCTGTAGGCCTAGTTCTATGGACTCTGCAAGAAGGGTTCTATGGACTCATTTCTACGAACTTAGTTCTACGGACTCTGCAGACTTGAAAACTATGGACTCATTTCTACAAAATCTACAGGAAAGGATCTACGGATTGGGAACTACGGACTCTGCAGGTTAGTTTCTTGGTTCTACGGACTGGGAACTATGGACTACATAGACCCATTTCTATGAACTTTGAAAGAAAGAAACGAGTTCTCAACACTTAGGCATTTTTCAAGGTTGGTTCAATGCTCTGATTCAACTAAAAATGTTCATCGGCAAGCTTCTAAAGCAAAGGAATGAACCATTGAACCTTGAACCAAAAAAGTTCAATTAGATTGGTTCAACGAAATTGGTTCAATGAGTTTGGTTCAACGCGATTGGTTCAAGCGGTCAATTTAATGAGCGGGACACAAGATTGAACCGTTGAACCACAGTTGGTTTAATCGGTTGGTTTAATTTGCTGGTTCAAAGGAGTGCCTCAAAGCGAAAAGACTAAGTGCCCTTGCGAAGGGCACTTGGGAGCCAAAATGGACCGTTGTAAAAATCTAAAAGGCAATCCTGGAAATCAAACAACCCTTTCAGAGGGTAGGCAAGGAGTAAATGGACCATTCCAAAGGCCAAATGAAGCAAAGGAATTCCTTCGAAAAGATTTTTCACGAAAAAAATGCTAAGGCAATTCCTTCAAACAAAAAGTTCGAAGGAATTCCTTCAAACTTTTGTCTGAAAGAAAAGCCCGACAAAAAGCTGACCGAAAGCAAAAACAACTAAGGCATGGGAAGAATTCCTTCGGACAAAATGTCTGAAGGAATTAGAGCCCGAAGATAGCCAAATGGAGCCCGATGAAGCCTGAAGACCGCCCAAAGGATAGGTACCTTTGCAGGAGGCTCTCGCCAAGCAAAATGGACCTTTCTCAAGACCTCGAAAGGCAGGTCCCCTTCGGGAAGGATCAACCAAAGAAGCTAAAGGAATTGCCAAGGAGGATGAAGGGCCCGCAGACGTCAAAGTTGAGCATCGCGAACTAGCCGTTGGCTTTCAAATGATGACGGGCTCGAAGACGTCAAGTTCATGGCAATGAAATAGCTGTTGATCTTTGAAAGCTTGAGCGCGAACCCAGATGTAAAAGGCCAAAATTCCAAAAGGAAGAACCGTGAAGAGAGAGAGCTGAAAGAGCCAGCAAAGCTGGAAATTCAACTTCGAGAGCTCAAATGCCAGAGAAAGACAAAAGAACAAACTCAGCGACCAGCTGAAGTGGGAGCTCAAATTGCAGTAAAAAGAGGGAAAGGCCAAAATATCTATGTAGAAGTTATTCCAGTAGGTGGAACAGTCCACCAAGCATATATTTTGACTAGCAAACATTGAAGGTGCACCCTGTTTGTCTCCATTGGAGTAAAGGCGAAGTAGACAGCTGCACAGACAGTAGGAGACATTTGAGATGACCTAGCATGCCATAGTTAAGGTAGTTGCCCAGGTCCAGCATAGTCCTTTGACAAAACTAAAGATGCATTCAAAGCATTGAACGCAACATGGGTCGCTCCAAGGAACAAAGTGCCAAGCCTTTCTTGGCTGCTATATATTATAAATTTCTTCTTTGGACAAGGGAGATATTTCTGAATATAGAAGCAAAACTTTGCCAAAATTGAGAGGCTATCACTGAGACTTTGAGCTCAAGGTGTTAATCATATTTCTTTATTTTGAATGAGAAATCAAGTTACTTTCAGACTTTATGCTATCATGGCTTGTGTCATTTAGGGGATGGTTCTTATGTCTGTTTCTTGAATGTGTTCTTGTCTATTGAATGAAATAAGCAGAATTAGTGGAAATAATTAGGAAAGTGTCCTGAAGCCAACTGTGGGAAGACTTTGTGCTGTCTACAATTGCCTTTAGTGTGTTTGTCTATTTTTTGTTTTTGTGTAAAGGACCTTGGGACGACTTTGTGCCCCCATTGTTCTTCGTATCTCACTCTTGGGAAGTTGAGGTGGAGACTTTGTGCTACACATCATTCTGTTGGTTACTACCCCTTTTGTTACTAGTTACTTGTCACTACCTGAAAGAACTCTTGTTGTTTGCTGCAAGACCACTTCTAAAAGAAGAGAAGTGCCTTTAGTGTCTTCACCAGGATTTCTCTTTTGTTTGTGAGCATCATCTCTGAAAGAAGAGAGATGGATGGTGTTGCCTTACCCCTGAGTGTTATTTTTTGCATATATATATATATATATAGTATATAGCCCCTCATATTTATAGGGAACCTCCCCTGGATGAGAGAAGAGATTTGTCCCCTTTTGATGTGGTAAACCTGCACACTAGGCTGACCAATTTTCTTATGCTGTGGTTGAAGAGACCTATTTTGCTCATCAATTAGCTGGTGACAAAATATTCACCCAACAATTTTTGGTGACTCTACTAGGGAAGAACAAGCAATTTGAAGCCTCAAGCTTCACACTGAAGTAGGTCCAGTTCTTTTCTATTTTTATTTTACAATCTAGCAACTCCACGTTATACTAGAAGCCAGAGAACCCAAGGTGTTGTTGACCCAGTTTTTGAGTTGGTGCAGCAAAGAAATTTTGATTTGTTTCCTCCACAACTTCAAGTTCAACGATCCATGAGTGTTCTTCCTACCCATACCAGGTCACCAATACAAGGTAGAGCTTCTTTTTTTACTGTCACCAGAGCTTTACCTATACACACTCCACCCATATTTGTTATCCCTGTTTTCCATAATCCAATCATGGCGGTTCAAGGCCCCTGGGGTAACTCTTTTGGCCCACTTAATCTAACTCCACCTCTGCATGAGCTTCCATGTAGTTCAAGAAAGAATTTTCCTAAATTCTTTGGTGATGGGAGAGTTCAACCTGATGAACACATTGCAGCCTTCAGCATAGCCTGCGGTGTGATAGACGTGGAATTTGAGGACGTGGCAGTTAGGTTGTTTGTAGAAACATTACAAGGTGCTGTTGTAGACTACTTCTATCATCTGCAGGCCCAGACTGTCACTGATTGGAACACCCTCAAAGCTAAGTTTGAAGCAATGTTTAAGCCTAAAGAATATGCACATGCCCTACTAGCCCAGCTCACACAGATGAAGAAAGAACCTCATGAACCTATGATGGATTTCATTGCCAATTTTGACAAGCTGAAGAATCAAAGTCCTATAATTGCTCAGCCTACACCTGAGAACCTAAAATATTTCTTCATCAACTCACAGCTGCCTGAAGTGAGTTTTCTGTTGAGACGTGCTAACCACATAGACCTTGTTGCTGCTCAAGATTTGGCCACTGAGGTGGAAGATGACCTTATCTTGGTAGAAAATATAAGGAGAGATCCTAACAGAGGTATATCCTCTTCATCTTTGAAATACTCACCTACAGACACCACTGATCCAATGGTGCAAAAACTGGTGAATGAGTTGCTTGCTCTCAAAAAGTAAATGGTGCAAGGGATGTCATATTCTCCTTCATACAGAGATATACCAAGGAAGACATTCCCTAATCAGGCATACCAAGGCAATGCTTTCAGAAATCAAGGGCAACCAAAACGTCTTCCTCCCACTCAGGGAGAATTGGCCATTGAAGCACCTCCAACCAATTTAGCAGTTAGATATCTTGAAGCAAAATCAGATTTCTCCTTCCAGCCTGAGTTGAACCCTGAAGATGACGCTAATCTCTTCACAGAAAAAAAATAAGAATTAACTGGCAACTCCAACATTAGTTTCCTAAATTACCAGGATGAACCCAGAAGTGAAGGTAAAGTAGTTGAGGGATCATACATTGTTTTCACTCAGTCTAAGAACCAGTTAGCCCAACAAGATGATAAAGAAAAGATGGAAGAGCCACCTCAACCTAAAATTTCAATTGCCAAACGAGGAACCACTCTGCCTTTCCAACCAAAGGACCCGGTGATTGATAAAAAAGTAAGTGCTCTAAACTTGCCTTCACCTTCAACTTCAAATTCATAGATCACTCCCCCTCCTAAAAATTAGAAGGATGAACTCCCTTCCCCTCTTCATAATTTATTTCAAACATTTGACATAATTGACCATGTCAAGAAAACTAAGATCCAAATGTCTGAATTTGAATTTTTGCAATCCAACCCTGAGCAGTTGGATAAGTTAGTGAAATGTGTGAGAAATAAAACCATCTCTGCAGGACCAGCTATTCCAAAGGTCACTCCCACATCCACCCATAATAACCTTGTCATTACTCCTCCTACTGCCCCTGAAAGGACTAAACCATTTTATGTCTCCCTGTTGATAAATGGACATCAGCTAAATAATTGCATCATAGACTCAGGTGCATCAGATAATGTCATGCCTACCAAAGTAGCTGAATCCCTTGGTCTCACACTGACCAAGACATTTAGGAGATGTTTCTCCATGGAGAACAAATAAGTGCCACTGCTGGGACAAATCAAAGATGCCCAATTTATATTTGTAGCATTCCTAAAAAAGAGAATCAAGATGATAGTCCTGGTAGCTGACGTCCCAGCCTCATATGACATTCTTCTTGGGAAAAATTTTCGCAAGGATGTTGGTGGCGAGTTAAGCATGGACTTGTCTGAAGCAAGGATCCCAATCAAAGGTGTTATGTAGAGGCTGCTCCCTGAGAAGGAAGCAAAATATGTGGTCACTAAGACATCAGTCCTTGAAGCTTAAATTATGTTTAAGTCTCCAGGCATGGGTAATTATTTCTTGACCACAAAGGATGTTCATGTTTCAGCTGATGAAACTTCTAAAAATGACAGTCTAAAAATTAGTTCAGATGAAACAATAGAAAACATGAAAGAGGGCAGTGCAAGCCCAAAGGAACTCTCCCCTCCACACAAGGAGAAGTATAAGGAAAAATTAGTCTCAAATGAGGTATGGATATTGGAATTTGATGGTAGTTGTTCCTCTACCAGTTCAAGAGTTGAAATTGTGTTGGTATCTTCTCAAAGAGATATTTTTCTTTTTTCATATAAATTACAGTTCAGCAACACCATCAACACTACTAAATATGAATCTCTTCTGCTTGGGTTGAAGGTCGCTAAAGACAAGGGCATCAAGCTCTTTCATGCTAAAAGAGATGTTAAACTAGTGGTTTGTCAGGTGAGAAACCTGTACCAAACTAAAAATGAGAGATTGCGCCACTACCACAATCTGGTTTGAGATCAACTTGAAAGCTTTGATGCTTTAAGCATCTCTATAGTTCTCAGAGAATTCAATGATAGAGCTGATGCTTTGGCTATTTTAACAACTCTTTTGGTTCATCACTTTGATTTTAAGGAAGATAAGTACACTATAAAACTGGTCTTTTGACCAAGTGTGCCTGACAATGTCAATCATTGGCAAGTATTTAATGGTGACCACCAAATCATTACCTTCCTAGAACAAAAAGGTAGCTTCAAATAGCTCCACTTTAAAGGTAGTGAGCCAGCCCCTAAATCAAATTCAGACACAGGTGAAGAATTCCTGTAACTTAAAGGGAATAAAATTCCAAAGAATTGATTTCCCTTGAGAAGTTTTTTGACAAGCATGACAGGTTCGTCAAACAACAACAAATAGATTCAAGCTCTTCTCAGGAGTTTGATCAAGTAAATCTAGGTACCAAGGAAAATCTCAAGATGGTGAACATTGGAAAGTGTTGCACTCAGGAGAAAAAGTTCAAGTTCACTGATCTGCTCAGCCAGTACATAGATGTCTTAGCATACTCCTATGATGATCTGAAGTCGCTCAGGCCTGAAGAAATTTCCCATGAAATTTCTCTCAAAGATGATTCGATGCCTTACAAGTAAAAATCTTAGTACAATCTAAAGATATCAGGTACTATTCTATCTGAAATACAAAAAATGCTGAATGCTAGGATAATTTTCTCAATCCATCATTCCACATGGATTGCCAACATAGTACCTATGAGGAAGAAGAATGACAAAATTTGCCTCTGTGTGGACTTCAAGAATTTGAATCAATCATCCTTAAAGGATAACTATCCTCTACCCATCATGGATCAAGTGCTTCATATAGTTACCAGTTTAGATATATTATCAATGTTAGACGGCTTCTCATAATATAATCAAGTTGAAGACGATGAAGCAAACCAACACAAGACTACCTTCATCACACTTTGGGGCACCTTTACATATCAAAGAATGCCATTTGGTCTGATGAATGCTGGTGCCACTTTTTAGAGAGCAATGGACCTTACTTTCAAAGATGAAATGGGTAAGTTCATTATGGTATACCTTGATGACTTGACTGTCTTTTTCAAGCATCGCCCTGACCATCTGCACTATTTACAACAAGTGCTAGAACGCTACCGTCAGAATGAAATTTCTCTTAACCCTAAGAAGTCTGTCTCTGGAGTGACAAAATGGAATCTTCTTGAACACATTATATCTAAAAAAAGCATAAAGATTGACTCAGAAAGAGTCAAATCCATCCAAGAGCTTACTCTGCCCACAAGTAAGACTGTAGTTCACTCTTTCTTCGAAAAAGTGAATTTTTTATGAAGGTTCATCCCTGAGTTCGTTGAGAAGACTCACCTCATCGTGAACATGATGAAGGGAAAGGCCACCTTCAGCTGGACTGAAGAAGGCAAATTAGCATTCCAGGACATCAAGACAGTTATTGCCCATGCCCCAATTCTGGTTTGTCCAGATTATACCAAGGATTTCATCATGTATAGTTATGCTTCTGAACACACACTTTCAACCATTTTGGTTCAATAGAATGAAGAAGGTGTGGAATCCTCCATATCCTTCATGAGCTTTCCTCTCAAAGCTCATGAGCTGAAGTATTCAAACATGAAGAAGCATGCTTATGTAGTGGTCAAAGCAGTGAAACGTTTTTGCTTTTACATTCTAAATTCTCACACTACTACCTTAGTTCTTGATACCACAATTAAATCCATATTAACTTAGTAGGAGTTTGAAACTAAAAGGGGGAATTGGATTGCTAAAATCTAAGAGTTTGATTTAGTTATCAAACTGATGAAACTGGTGCAGGGAAAGGGCCTTTGTCAATTGATTGCTGACAACAGACTCTAAGAAGTAGGGCATAAAGAAAAAGAAGTAGAAGACACGCCAACAGTCCTCTTTGTCTCCACCACGAATGAGTGGTACTCAAGTATTTCTTATTTTCTTACTTATGGTGAGTGTCTTGCCCACCTGTCTCGTAAAGAAAGGAGGACTGTCAAACTGAAAGTTGCCAATTTTGTCCTCTGGGACAATAGCCTGTACAAGAGGAGCCTTGATGGAGTGTTCCTTCGCTACATGGATAAAGAGCAGCATAACCAATTTTTGAGGTCCTTCCACAATTTGGCCTGTGGAAGACATTTTTTTGCTCTTGTAACTACCCACAAGATTTTTAGAGCCAGGTATTACTGGCCTACTTTGTTTCAGGATGCATACAAATGAGTATGAAGGTGTGAATTGTGCCAACAGTTCGTTGGAAGACCCAAGTTAGCTACCTTGCCTCTCAAGCCAATGGTGATAGAAGAGTCGTTTCAGCAATAGAAAATCAATTTTATTGGTGCTGTAAACCCATCTTCAAGTGTTGGACATGATTATGTCCTCACAGCTATATATTACTTCACTAAATGGGTGGAATCAATTACAACCAAGCATGCTACTTTAGAATTAGTATGCGATTTCCTTAAGGATAACATCATTTTCAGGTTTGGGGTCCCAACCAATATTGTAACGGACAATGCTACCTATTTCTCTTCTCATGAGATCACTCAATTCTATTTTTACTATGGGATTACCCTATCCCACTCTTCTGATTATTTTTTACAAGGAAATGGCCAAGCTGAATCAAGCAACAAGACCCTGGTGACCATCATCAGGGAGCTGGCAGATAACAACCAATGAACATGGCATAAAGCATTGGTTGATGCTTTATGGGTAGATAGAATTACACCCGAGAGGGTGATAGGTATGTCACCTTTCCAACTTTTGTGTGATCTTAATGCAGAGATACCGATCACCCTAGAATTGCCAGCACTGAAATTGGCAAAGGCGATTGAAGATTAGACATATGAAAGCTCCATTGATAAAAATATTATGTGCTTAACTAAGCTGGATGAGCAACGAACTATGGTGGTGGACCGAATTGCTACGCATCAAATTTTGGTGAAGAAGCTCTTTGACCAGAAAGCAAAAACCCAAGATTTCTAGATTGAAGACCAAGTCCTTTTATGGGACAGGAGAAGAGAACCAAAGGGAATGCATGGGAAGTTTGATTTCCTATGGAGAGGCCCATTCACTATCCATGAGCTCAATGGTGAAAATAATTTCCTATTG
The DNA here is from genome assembly GCA_037957365.1 of Torreya grandis. NCBI lineage: Eukaryota > Viridiplantae > Streptophyta > Pinopsida > Cupressales > Taxaceae > Torreya > Torreya grandis. The sequence goes on along the minus strand of JARHVA010000424.1, from coordinate 3,918,787 downwards.
AAGTACCAAGATGGCACACCCTTTTCTCTGCCTCATAATGGGCATCATCTGAAACACTTCAACTCTTGAAGTATCAGATAAGATCATCTGTACACATATATATTTATATAGTCTTTAGTTCTGTTTTGTGCTTTTCATTTTTATTTTTATTTTTGGCACTTTTCTTTTTTGGTTGGCATAACTCCATAGCCCAATGGCATACTTAAAGGCACTAGAGATTCTAGTCTCTACTCTCTTCAGCTGCTTCAAAATTTCAACTAAAAGAAGTTTCTTAACTGGAGCCAGTTGTTGTTCCCAAAGTCTGTCACTCATTTTTGGGACAACACATGAACTATTTTTGGTCCTACAAGCCAAAAATTCTCTCTTCCCTTCTCAAAAATTGTTATGAGCCTTCAAATGATCTATTTTTCAAACTTTTTCAGCTAAGGGACTCTGCGGATACGTTTCTACGGACTCCATAGTCTCAATTCTACAAACTCTGCAGGCTTATTTTTACGAACTCTGCAGATACATTCCTACAGACTCTGTAGGAAGGAAACTATGGAATCTGTAGGTTGGATTCTACATGTTCTTTTAAAGCTCAAAAGACTTAGAGAAATCTACAGAATCTGCATGCCCAGTTTTACAGACTCATTTCTACAGACTCTGCAGGAAGGGTTCTATGGACTCAGTTCTACGTGTTGGGTGAATATTTTGTCACCAGCGTACTGATGAGGAAAATAGGTTTGATCAACCACAACAAGGAAGATTGGTCAGCCTAGTGTGCAATTTTACCACATCAAAAGGGGACAAATCTCTCCTCTCATCAAGGGGAGGTTCCCTATAAGTATGAAGGGGCTATATACTATAGATATAAGCAGAAAATAACACTCAGGGGTAGGGTATCACCATTCATCTCTCTTTTTTTAGAGATGATGCTCACAGACAAAGGAGAAATCTTGGTGAAGACACTGAAGGCACTTCTCTTCTTTCAAAAGTGGTCTTTTAGGAAATAGCAAGAGTTCTTTCAGGTAGTGACAAGTGACTAGTAACTGAGTGCAGTAACCAACAGAATGAAGTATATCACAAAGTCTCCACTTCAGCTACCCAAAGAGTGAGATACAAAGAAAAATGAGGGCACAAAGTCATCCTAAGGTCCTTTACATAGAAAATAAAAAAAGATAAACACACTAAAAGCAATGGTAGAGAGCACAAAGTCTTCCTACAGTTGGCTTCAGGACACCTTCTTGATTATCTTCACAAGTTTTGCCTGTTATATTAAATAAACAAGAACACATTCAAAAAATAGACATAAGAACAATCTCTTAAAATAATACAAGCTATAGCAACACAAAGTCTACAGGTAACATGCTTTCTCATTTAGATAAAATAATATGAACAATCTGAGCTCAAAGTCTCAATATTCACCTTTCAATTTGGACAAAGTTTTACTTTTTTTAAAAAGATCTCCTTTGCATAAAATAAGAGATTACATTATATAGCAGCCAAGAAAGGCTTGGCACTTTGTTTCATAGAACGGCCTATACTGCATTCAATGCCTTGAATGCATTTTTAGCTTTGTTAAGGGACCATGCTGGAAAAGGGCGACTGCCTTAACTGTGGCAAGTCACTTTATCTCAAATGTCTTCTCTTGGGCCTGAATCATCTGGTTTATCCCTTCTGATGTCTGCGCAGCCATCTATTTTGTCTTTACTCTAAGAGAGACCAATAGGCCGCACCTTCGATGCTTGCAGGCCAAAATATTTATTTTGTGGATTATTCCACCTACTGAAATAACTACTGAGTAGATATTTTCCTCTTTCGCCCTCTCTAGTTTGGTCTTTTTTTTGGAATCTAAGCTCTCAGGGCTGCATTCCCAGCTTTGCTAGCTCTTTTGGCTCTTTCATCAGTGATTCTTCCCTTTTGGCCTTGGCCTTAAGGCCTTTGAATGCATTTGGGTCCACGTTTAAGTCTGCAAGGATCAACGGCTAGTTGGTTACCCTAAATTTGACGGCTGTAGGGACATCATCGAACGTCTAGATCCCAACAGTTAGTTTGCGATACTCAACTTTGACGTCTATGGGCCCATCATCTCCTTCAAAAATTCCTTCAGCTTCAAGTGATCTTCAGAGTCCTAATTCCTTCGTGTCTTTCCTGCTTGCTTTAGCCGCTTTCCATTGGGCTTCATCCTTTTTACTATGTCTTTATATTGGGAGTGCTCCATCATTTGACATTTGTCATGGTCCACTGCTTTGAAACTTTATCAACTTATAGAAAATGGGACCCACAACACTTTTTTCTTGAGTAGCTTCAAAAGGGGAACGGGAAAAGGTGGCACTTTCTGCTGATCTTAACAAGTGACACGTGGCATTTCTCACTATAAAATAGGTGAAGACACTTGGCAACATTTGCTTAACTTATAGAAGCTTTAGATACCTTTGAGAGTCCTGCAAAAGATGACACATGGTAGCTTTCACTGAGCTTTAGAAACACTATAGAAACATTTGGGACTCATTAGATTCAATGGACGATGATACTTGGTGCACTCCGCTTACTTTAGCAACTCACCTGGGGCCCACCATAGTGCTTACTCAATAACGAAATAAAAGGAAGAAATTACAGATGTTGACACTTGGCAGCTTCTGCCAAGCTTTATAAGGGACACATGGTGACTTTCGTTGCATTTAGAAAAATATATTAAAACCTTCTATGATTGCCACTTGGCACCCTCCATGGGACTCTGAGAGAAGCTTATTGAAAGAAGCTTTAAATCTTATAAGAAAATTGAAACACAAATGTAGACACTTGTCGCACTCCACTAAGTTATAATGGGACGCATGGCACATTTCACTGCTTTTAGAAACAAACTATAATGTGTTCTGGTAGATGACACTTGGCAGCGTCCGCTCGACTTTGAGACTTAGACAAAAGTTAAGGCAAAATGAAAAACCTGTGCCCTGTGTCATAACCCTTACTGCCTCAAAATTGAAACGCGCAGGGACAAAACTTGGAGCACACAACTGAAACTTAAAATAAAATGTAGAGTATTTTAATCTACAAAGGGAAGAGAGAATTTTTTAGCTTGTAGGACCAAAAATAGTTCATGTGTTGTCCCAAAAATGAGTAACAGAATTTGGGAACAATAGCTAGCTCCAGTTAGGGAACTTCCTTCAGTTGAAATTTTGGAACTGAGGGGAGTAGAGACCAGAATCTCCAATGCCTTGAAGTGTGCCATTGGGCTATGGAGTCGTGCTACCTAAAAAAAAAGGTGCCAAAAAATGAAAATGAAAAACACAAAATAGAACTAAAGACTATACAAATATACATATGTACAGATAATCTCATCTGATATATCAAGAGTTGAAGTGCTTCAGATGCTGCCCATTGTGAGGCAAAAAAAAGAGTGTGCCATCTTGATACTTCAATAGGAAACTGTATTTACCATTGAGTTGCTAAATAGTAAATGGGTTTCTCCAAAGGGAATCGAATTTTCCATGCATTCTCTTTGGTTCTCTTCTCTTGTCCCACAGCAGGACTTGATCTCCAATCTAAAAATCTTGATTTTTCACTTTTTGGTCAAAGAGCTTCTTCACCAAACTTTGATGTTTCGTAATTCAGTCCATCACCATAGTTTGCTACTCATCCAAATCAATCAAGCATATGATCCTCTTATCGATAGAGATTTTATACGTCTAATCCTTGACTGCCTTTGCCAATTTGAGTGCTGGTAATTCTAAGGTGATCGATATCTCTGCATTAAGACCATACAAAAGTTGAAAAGGTGACATACCTATCACCCTCTTGGGTGTAATTCTATATGCCTATAAAGCATCAACCAATGCTTTATGCCATGTCCGTTGGTTGTCATCCACCAGCTTCCTGATGATGGTCACCAAGTTCTTGTTGCTTGATTCAGCTTGACCATTCCCTTATGAAAAATAATCAAAGGAGTGGGAGAGGGTAATCCCATAGTAAAAACAAAACTGAGTGATCTCATGAGAAGAGAAATAGGCAGCATTGTCTGTCACAATCTTGGTTGGGACCCCAAACCTAAAAATGATGTTTTCCTTGAGAAAATTGCATACTACTTCTGAAGTAGCATGCTTGGTTGGAATTGCTTCCACCCATTTGGTGAAGTAATATGTGGCTGTAAGGACATAATCATGTCCGGCACTTGAAGATGAGTTTACAGAACCAATAAAATTGATTCTCCATTGCTGGAATGGCTCTTCTATCACCACTGGTTTGAGAGGTAAGGCAGCTAACTTGGGACTTCCAACAAATTTTTGGCATAATTCACACTTTCATACCCATTTATATGCATCTTGAAACAAAGTAGGCCAGTAATACCTGGCTCTAAGAATCTTATGGGCAGTTACAAGAGCAAAAAAATGTCCTCCACAGGCCAGATTGTGGAAGGACCTCAAAATTTGGTTTTGTTGTTGTTTATCTATGCAGCGAAGGAACACTCCATCAAGGCTCCTCTTGTACAGGCCGTTATCCCAGAGGATAAAATTGGCATCTTTTAGTTTGATAGTCCTTTCTTTATGAGATAGGTGGGTAAGACACTCACCATAATTAAGGAAATGAGCAATACTTGAATACCACTCATTCATGGTAGAGACAAAGAGGACTGTTGGCATGGCATCCACTCCTTTTTTTATGCCTTACTTCTTCAGGTCTGTTGTCAGCAATCAATTGACAAAGGCCTTTTCTCTGCACTAGCTTCGTTGGTTTGATGACTAGATCAAATTCTTAGATTTTAGCAATCTAATTCCCTCTTTTGGTTTCAAACTCCTGCTGAGTTAGTATGGACTTGACTGTGGTATCAGGGACCAGGGCAGTAACACAGAAATTGAAGATGTAGAAATGGAAATGCTTCACCGCCTTGACCACTTCATAAACATGCTTCTCCATGTTTGAATACTTTAGCTCATGAGCTTTGAGAGGACATCTGATGAAAGAAATGGGAGATTCTACACCTTTATTCTACTCAACCAGAATGGCTGAAAGTGTGTGTTCAGAAGCATAACTATACATGATGAAATCCTTGGTATAATCTGGACAAACTAGAATTGGGGTGTGAGCAATGGCTATCTTGATGTCCTAAAATGCTAATTTGCCTTCTTTAGTCTAGCTGAAATTGGCTTTTCCTTTCATCATGTTCATGATGTGGCGAGTCTTCTCAGCAAACTCAGAGATGAACCTTCGTAAGAAATTCACTTTTCTAAAGAAAGAGTGAACCACAGTCTTACTCGTGGGCAAAGTAAGCTTCTGGATGGATTTGAATCTTTTTGAGCCAATCTTTATGCCTTCTCTAGATACAATGTGTCTGAGAAGCTTCCATTCTATCACTCTAAAGAAAAACTTCTTGGGGTTCAAATAAATATCATTCTGGTGGTAGCGTTCCAGTACTTGTTACAAGTGGCACACATGATCCAGGTGATGCTTGGAAAGGACGGTCAAGTCATCAAGGTATACCACAATGAACTTATCTATTTCATCTTTGAAAGCAAGGTCCATTGCTCTTTAGAAAGTGGCACCAACATTTATCAGGCCAAATGGCATTCTTCGATAGGCAAAGGTGCCCCAAGGTGTGGTGAAGGTAGTCTTATGCTAGTCTGCTTCACCCACTTCAACTTGATTGTATCTCGAGAAGCCATCTAACATTGATAACATCTCTGACCTGGTCACTGTCTGAAGCACTTGGTCCATGATGGGCAGAGGATAGTTATTTTTTAGGGATTACTGATTCAAGTTCTTGAAATCCACACAAAGGTGAATTTTGCCATTCTTCTTCCTCACATGTACTATGTTGGCAATCCATGTGGAATAATGGATTGGCAAGATTATCCTAACATTCAACATTTTTTATATCTCAGACAGAATAGTACCTGATATCTTTAAATTGTACTATCTAGATTTTTACTTGTAAGGCACTGAATCACTTTTGAGAGGAATGTTATGATGGATTTCTTTAGGTCTGAGTGATTTTAGATCCTTATAGGAGTATGCCAAGACATCCATATATTGACGGAGTAGAGCAGTGAACTTGAATCTCTCCTCAGGAGTGCAACATTTTCCAATGTTCACCATCTTGGGATCTTCTTTGGCACCCAAGTTTACCTGATCAAACTCTTGACAGGAGCTTGAATTTGTTTGCTATTGTTTGATGAATCTGTCATGTTTGTCAAATAACTTTTCAAGGGAAACCAGGCATTTTGAGATTTTATTTCCTTTAAGTTGTAGGAATCCTTCACCTGCGTCTGAACTTGATTCATGGACTGGTTCAAGATTTTGAGGCTCACTGCCTTCAAAGTGCAACTGTGCAAAGCTATCTTTTTACTCCAAGAAGGCAATGATTTGGTTGTCATTGTTAAACACCTGCCAATAATTGGCATTATCAGGTACGCTTGGTCGAAAGACTAGCTCGATGGTGTACTTGTCTCCTATGAAGTCTGGGTGAGAAACTAAGAGAGTTGCTGAAACCACTAGTGCATCAGCTCTATCATTGAATTCTCTGGGTATAGTGGAGATGCTAAAAGCATCAAAGCTTTCAATTTGATTTTAGGATAGATTGTAATAGTGGCACAATCTCTCATTTTTAGTTTGGTACATGTTTCTCACTTGACAAACCACTAGCTTGGCATCTCCTTTGGCATGAAAGAGTTTGATGCCTTTGTCTCGTGCAACATTCAATCCAAGCAATAAAGATTCATACTCAGTTGTGTTGTTGGTGTTTCTGAACTGCAACTTGTATGAAGAAAGAAAAATATCTCTTTGAAGAGATATCAACACAATCTTAGCTCCTAAACTGGTCGAGGAGTAGCTGCCATTGAATTTCAGAATCCATATCTCATTAGACACTAATTTTTTCTTGGATTCTTCTTCTTTTGGAGGGGGAGATTCCTCAGCACTTGTACTACATTCTACCATCCTTTTTGTGGTTCCAACTGAAGGTATTTTCAGGCTATCACATTCAGTAGTTTCATTAGGCACTTCATGGACTTCTTTTGTGGTTAAGAAATAATTACCCATGCTTGAAGACTCAAATAAGATTTGAGCTTTAGGCGCTGATGTCTGAGTAACCACGTATTTCACTTTCTTCTCAAGAAGCAACCTCTTTATGATTCCTTTGATGGGGATTCTCACCTCGGATAGGTCCATGCTTAATTTGCCACCAATATCCTTACAAAAATTCTACCCAAGAAGGATGCCATATGATGCTGGGATGTCGGCCACTAGGATAGTCATCTTGATTTTCTTTTTCGAGAATACTACAAATACAAATTGGGCATCCTTGATTTGTCCCAAAAGTGGCACTTGTTTGTTCTCCATAGAAAAACATCTCTCAAATGTCTTGTTCAGTGTGATACCAAGAAATTCTGCCACTTTAGTAAGCATGACATTGTCTGAAGCTCCAGAATCAATGATGTAATTGCTTAGCTTGTGACCATTTATCAACAGAGAAACATAGAAAGACTCTATTTTCTCGGGGGCAGTAGGAGGAGTAATGACAAAGTTGTTTGGGATAGACATGTTTCTTGGAGGAACATGAGTTACCTTCTTAGCTTCTTGTCTTGCTGGGATGGTTTGGTTCTTTACACATTGAACCAATTTGTCCAACTGATCAGGGTTGGATTGAAGGAATTCAAATTCAGACATTTGAATTTTGGTTTTCTTTATATGGTCAATTATATCAAATGTTTGAAATAAACTAGGAATAGAGGATGGGAGTTAATCCTTTCAGTTTTTGGGAGGGGGATGACTGGTCTACGAGTTTGAAATGGGAGGTGAAGATGCAATTGAGGTACTCACCTTTTTAGCAACCACCAGATTCTTTGGTTGGAAGGGCAGAGTGGTTCCACGCTTAGAAATTGAGATTGTTGGTTGAGGTTGCTCCTCTGTATTTTCTTTATCAGCATGCTACACTGACTAGTTCTTAGACCAGGTGAATACAGCGTAAGTTCTTTCAACTGCTCCACCTTCACTTCTGGGTTCATCCTAGTAATTCAAGAAGCCAATGTTGGAGTTGCTAGCTAATTATTCTTCTTCCTCAGTGAAGAGATTAGCATCATTTTTAGAGTTTAGTTCAGGCTGGAAGGAGAAATTTGATTCAGCCTCAAGATATCTAACTACTGAATTGGTTGGAGTTGCTTCAATGGCAAGGTTCCCCCATGGGGGAGGAAGATAATTTGTTTGCCCTTAATTCCTGGTAGTATTTCCTTGGTATGACTGACTCTGAAATGTTCTCCTTGGTATATCTCTATACGAAGGAACATATGACATCCCCTGTGCCATTTGCTTTCTAAGAGCAAGTAACTCATTTGCCAACTTCTACACCATTGGATCAATAGTGGTCATGGGTGAGTATTCTAAAGAAGAAGAAGATTTACCTCTGTTAGGATCTCTCCTTATCTTTTTTGTCAAGAAAAGGTCATATTCTACTTCAGTAGCCAAGTCTTGAGCAGCAACAAGGTCTATGTGGCCAGTCCATCTCAGCAGAAAACTCACTTCAGGTAGTTGTGAGTTGATGAAAAAATATTTTAGGTTCTCAAGTGTAGGCTGAGAAATTATAGGAATCTTGTTCCTCAGCTTGTCAAACTTTGCTATGAAATCCCTTATAGGTTCATGAGGCTCCTTCTTCATCTATGTGAGCTGGGCCAATAAGGCATGTGCATCTTTTGTAGGCTTAAACCTGGCTTCAAATTTAGCTTTGAGAGTGTCCCAGTTAGTCACTGATCGAGCCTACAGATGGTAGAATCAGTTTGCAGCAACACCTTGCAATATTTCTACAAATAGCCTAACTGCTATGTCTTCATACTCCACACTTATCATGCCACAAGCTATGCTGATGGCTGCAATGTGATCATTAGGGTGAACTCTCCCATCACCAAATAATTTGAGAATTTTTTTTCTTGAACTGCATGGAAGCTCATGTAGAGGTGGAGTCAAATTTAGTGGGCCAAAAGAGTTACCCCAGGGGCCTTGAATCACCATGATTGGATTATGAAAAACAGAGATAACAAATCTGGGTGGAGTATGTATAGGTAAAGCTTTGGTGACAACAGAAAAATAAGCTCTACCTTGTATTGGTGACTTGGTACGAATGGGAGGAACACTCCTGGATCATTGAGCTTGAAGTTGTGGAGGAAACAAATCAAAACTGCCCTACTATACCAACTCAAAAATAAGGTCAACAACACCTTGGGTTCTCTGAATTTTGGTATAACGTGGAGTTGCCAGATTGTAGGATAAAAATGAGAAAGAACTGGTCCTACTTCAACTTGAAGCTTGAGGCTTCAAACCGTTGTTCTTCCTCAGTGGATCTAGTTTGCAGACCAGATTATATAATAGAAATGGATAAGGCTATAATGATAATGGATAAGACCCAGATGAGAGTCGCCATAGTATATAATGGATAAGGATAGGAACTGCTTGTTTGGATCCCCAGCAGAGTTGCCAAAAAATTGTTGGGTGAATATTTTGTCACCAATGTATTGATGAGCAAAATAGGTCTGATCAACCACAACAAGGAAGATTGGTCGGCCTAGTGTGCAGTTTTACCACATCAAAAGGAGACAAATCTCTCCTCTCATCAAGGGGAAGTTCCCTATAAGTATGAAGGGGCTATATACTATAGATATAAGCAGAAAATAACACTCAGGGGTAGGGTATCACCATCCATCTCTCTTTTCTTAAAGATGATGCTCACAGACAAAGGAAAAATATTGGTGAAGACACTGAAGGCACTTCTCGTCTTTCAAAAGTGGTCTTTCAAGAAATAGCAAGAGTTCTTTCAGGTAGTGACAAGTGACTAGTAATCGGGTGCAGTAACCAGCAGAATGAAGTATAGCACAAAGTCTCCACTTCAGTTTCCCAAAGAGTGAGATACAAAGAATAATGAGGGCACAAAGTCATCCCAAGGTCCTTTACATAGAAAATAGAAAAAGACAAACACATTAAAAGCAATGGTAGAGAGCACAAAGTCTTCTTACAGTTGGCTTCAGGACACCTTCTTGATTATCTTCACAAGTTCTACTTGTTATATTAAATAAACAAGAACACATTCAGAAGATAGACATAAGAATAATCTCCTAAAATAATATAAGCTATAACAGTGCAAAGTTTGTAGGTAACTTATTTTCTCATTCAGATAAAATAATATGAACAACAATCTGAGCTCAAAGTCTTAGTATTCGCCTTTTAATTTGGGCAGAGTTTTGCTTCTTTTTCAAAAATATCTCCCTTGCATAAAACAAGAGATTACATTATATAGCAGCCAAGAAAGGCTTGGCACTTTGTTCCATGGAATGGCCTATGCTGTATTCAATGTCTTGAATGCATTTTTAGCTTTGTCAAGGGACCATGCTAGAAAAGGGCAGCCGCCTTAACTGTGGCGTGTCACTTTATCTCAAATGTCTTCTCCTGGACCTGAGTCATCTAGTCTGTCCCCTCTGATGTCTATGCAGCCATCCATTTTGTCTTTACTCCAAGGGAGACCAAAAAGCCATGCCTTTGATGCTTGTAGGCCAAAATATCTATTTTACGGACTATTCAACCTACTGGAATAACTACTGAGTAGATATTCCCCTCTTTGGCCCTCTCTGGTTTGGTATTTTTTCTAAAATTTTAGCTCTCAAGGCTGCGTTCCCAGCTTTGTTAGCTCTTTTGGCTCTTTCATCAGCGATTCTTCCCTTTTGGCCTTGGCCTTAAGGCCTTTAAATGCATTCAGGTCCACATTTAAGTCTGCAAGGATCAACATGTAGTTGGTTACCCTAAATTTGATGGCTGCAGGGACGTCATCAGACGTCTATATCCCAATGGTTAGTTTGCGATGCTCAAATTTGACATCTACGGGCCTGTCATTTCCTTCGGTAATTCCTTCAACTTTGAGCAGTCTTCGGAGTCCTAATTCCTTCGTGTTTTTCCTGCTTACTTTGGCTGCTTTTTGTCAGGCTTCATCCTTTTTACTATGTCTTTGTATTGGGAGTGCTCTATTATTTGACATCTGTCACGATCCGCTACTTTGAAACTTTATCAACTTACAGAAAATAGGACCCACAACACTTTTTGTCTGAGCAGCTTCAAAAGGGGAATGAGGACAGGTGGCATTTTTCACTGATCTTAACAAGTGACACGTGGCATTTCTCACTATGAAACAAGTGAGGACACTTGGCAGCATCCGCTTAAGTTATAGAAGCTTTAGATACCTTTGAGAGTCCTATGGAAGATGACACATAATGGCTTTCATTGAGCTTTAGAAACACTATAGAAACATTTGGGACTCATTGGATTCACACGAGTGATGACACTTGACACGCTCCACTTACTTTAGCAACTCACTTGGGGCCCACCACAGTCCTTAATAACAAAATAAAAGGAAGAAACTGTGGATGTTGACACTTGGCAGCGTCTACTGAGCTTTATAAGGGACAAGTGGTGACTTATACTGCATTTAGAAAAACATATTACAACCTTCCACGATTGCCACTTGGCACCCTCTGCAGGACTCTGAGAGAAGCTTATTTAAAGAAGCTTTAAAGCTTATAAGAAACTTGAAATGCAGATGCAGACACTTGTCACAGTCTGTTGAGTTATAATAGGACACGTGGCACATTCTACTGATTTTAAAAACAAACTATAATGTGTCCCAGTAGATGACACTTGGTAGCTTCCACTCGACTTTGAGACTTAGACAAAACTTTAGGCAAAATGAAAAACTCGTGCAAAATGAAAAACCCGCGCCATGTGTCATAACCCTTACTGCCTCGAAACTAAAATGCACAGGGACAAAACTTGGAGCGCACAACTGAAACTCAAAATAAAATGTAGAGTATTTTACTCTACAAAGGGAAGAGAGAATTTTTTGGCTTGTAGGACCAAAAATAGTTCATGTGTTGTCCCAAAAATGAGTAACAGACTTTGGGAACAACACTACGGACTCATTTCTATGGACTTAGTTCTACGGGCTCTGTAGACTTGAAAACTATGGACTCATTTCTACAGACTCTGCAAGAAAGGTTCTACGGACTTGTTTCTACAGACTGGGAACTACGGACTCTGCAGGTTAGTTTCTTGGTTCTATAGACTGGGAACTATGGACTACACAGACCCATTTCTACGAACTCTACAGGAAAGAAATGAGTTCTCAACACTTAGGCATTTTTCAAGGTTGGTTCAATGCTCTGGTTCAACTAAAAATGTTCATCGGCAAGCTTCTAAAGCAAATGAATGAACCGTTGAACCTTGAACCAAAAAGGTTCAACGAGATTGGTTCAATGAGTTTGGTACGCGGTTGGTTCAAGCAATCAATTGAATGAGTGGGACACAAGATTGAACCATTGAACCGTAGTTGGTTCAATTGATCGGTTCAAAGGAGTGCCTCAAAGCAAAAAGACCAAGTGCCCTTGCAGAGGGCACTTGGGAGCCAAAATGGACCATTGTAAAAATCTGAAAGGTAATCTTGGAAATCAAACAACCCTTTCGGAGGGCAGGCGAGGAGCAAATGGACCATTCCAAAGGCCAAATGGAGCAAAAAAATTTCCTTCAGAAAGATTTTCTATGGCAAAAATGCTAAGGCAATTGCTTCAGACAAAAAGTCTGAATGAATTCATTTAGACTTTTGTTCAAAAGAAAAGCTAGATGAAAAGACGACTTAAAGCAGAAATGGCTAAGGCATGTGAAGAATTCCTTCAGACATTTTGTCTGAAGGAATTAGATCACGAAGACAGCCAAATGGAGCCTGATGAAGCCTGAAGATAGCTCAAAGGGAAGGTACCCTTGCGAGGGGCTCTCACCAAGCAAAATGGACCTTTCTCAAGACCCTGAAGGGCAAGTCTCCTTCGAGAAGGATCAAACAAGGAAGCCAAAGGAATTGCCAAGGAGGATGAAGGGCCCGTAGACGTCAAAGTTGAGCATCGCGAACTAGCCGTTGGCTTTCAAACGATGACGGACACGAAGAAGTCAAGTTCACAGCAATGAAATAGCTGTTGATTTTTGAAAGTTTGAGTGCGGACCCGGATACAAAGGCCAAAATGTCAAAAGGAAGAACTGTGAAGAGAGAGAGCTGAAAGAGCTAGCATAGCTAGAAATTCAGCCCCGAAAGCTCAAATGCTAGAGAAAGACAAAAGAATAAACTCAGTGACCAGCTGAAGTGGGAGCTCAAATCACAACAAAAAGAGGGAAAAGCCAAAATATCAATGTATAATTTATTCCAGTAGGTAGAACAGTCCACCAAGCAGATATTTTGACTGGCAAACATTGAAGGCGCGCCCTGTTTGTCTCCCTTGGAGTAAAGGTGAAGTATACAGCTGTGTAGATAGAAGCAGATATTTGAGATGACTTAGCATGCCACAGTTAAGGTAGCCACCTTGTTCCAGCATAGTCCTTTGACAAAACTAAAGATGCATTTAAAGCATTGAATGCAACACGGGTCACTCTAAGGAATAAAGTGCCAAGCCTTTCTTGGCTACTATATATTGTAAATTTCTTCTTTGGACAAGGAAGATCTTTCTGAATATAGAAGCAAAACTTTTCCAAAATTGAGAGGCTATCACTGAGACTTTGAGCTCAAGGTGTTAATCATATTTCTTTGTTTTGAATGAAAAAACAAGTTACTTTCAGACTTTGTGATGTCATGGCTTGTGTCATTTAGGGGATGGTTCTTATGTTTGTTTCTTGAATTTGTTCTTGTCCATTGAATGAAATAAGCAGAACTAATGGAAATAATTAGGAAGGTGTTCTGAAGCCAAATGTAGAAAGACTTTGTACTATCTACAATTACCTTGAGTGTGTTTGTCTATTTTTTGTTTCCGTGTAAAGAACCTTGGGATGAATTTGTGCCCTCATTATTCTTTGTATCTCACTCTTGGGTGGTTAAGGTGGAGACTTTGTGCTACACCTCATTCTGCTAGTTACTACCCCTTTTGTTACAAGTTACTTGTCACTACTTGAAAGAACTCCTGTTGTTTGCTGGAAGACCACTTCTGAAAGAAGAGAAGTGCCTTCAGTGTCTTCACCAAGATTTCTCCTTTGTTTTTGAACATCATCTATGAAAGAAGAGAGATGGATGGTGTTGCCCTACCCCTGAGTGTTATTTTCTGCATATATATATATATATATATATATATATATATATATATATATATATATATATATATAGCCCCTCATATTTATAGGGAACCTCCCCTTGATGAGAGGAGAGATTTGTCCCCTTTTGATGTGGTAAACTTGCACACTAGGCCGACCAATTTCCTTATGCTGTAGTTGAAGAGACCTATTTTGCTCATCAGTTAGCTGGTGACAAAATATTCACCCAACACCTTCATCTCATAAAGATCTTGAAAATTTAAAAGATCTTGCGTGGCTAAGCTTAGGGCTACATATTCTCCTTTACGAATCTTCAAAATATACTCCTTTGATGTCTTTTTTTCTATTACTGGTTCTTTCTGTAAGAAAGTGGCCTTGAATAACTTATGAGGGGGGTTAATAAGAACCCTCTCATTATCATTCAAATGCCCTTCTCCATTGAAGGGGTGATCTTTCCTTGGAATAGTAGCATCCTTCAACATGGTTGCAATTTGTACACTCAATGTTTGTTGAATCTCCTTTTGACTTTCTTCGATAAAGCTTTGCATAAGCTTAAATTGTTCTAAAGAGAACCTTTGAGGATCTTGGTCCCCTATAGTCTTTTTCTTTTTATGATAAACTATGTACTCTTTACTTGCTTGCATCTAACAACCAACTCACAGGTAGACAAAATCGGTGCTCTGATACCACTATAATGTCTCCAAATGGGATGATTTTATACACAATGGACTTTTCCCTAAATTTCATAATTTTAAAAATGCAACCAACAAACCCTAGTATGCAAAATAAGCTCACAAAACCCTTTTAAGCCCTAGAAACCCTAGACACCACAATAGTAGGGTTTTATAGATGAATTCCAACTAATAACTTGTTCTAAAATCAACTGAAAACTTGTAGAAATAATTAAAAATTTAATTACACAAAATAAGTACCTTTTTGCCAATTTTATGAAACTCAAACACCACATACTGATGGCTGAAAATTTTGATTTAATTTCAAAATTATAGTTGTTTTAAATGTTTTTCCGCTTCAAACCCTTGCCAAAAATCATCACAAGTGCTCAAAAATACCAGAAAAATACAACATTTTTGGGCATAGAAATGGCTAAAAATGACTCTCCAAACCAATCACTCCACTTGCTAAGTACAGAAAAACTAGCAAAAAATTAAGAGAGTAAAATCTTGCCTTTCATAAGCAAAAAAGTCTTCAAAACCAATCAAAATAATTAAATAATAATTCTAAAAATCATTATTTAATTTTCTACTTCAAACCCTTCATGACACTCCAATTCTCGACACCAACACAAAAAACTAGCAAATAAAAATAAAATATTTAATTTGCATAAAATAGACCAAAAGAGGCCTCCAAACCCTAGATCCAAGCTTCCAAGGTGGTTCATTCCAATTACAAAAATATGATAAATAACAAGGTTAACATGCAAGAAATGAAGCACAAAATCCTCACAAAACTTTACAAGAACTCTTTAAAGTAAATCACCCCACTTCTAGGGCAAGAACAAGATCTATTTAGCAAAGGTGGTGTCAAAAGACAATTTTTTTAGATTGATCAACACCAAGACAACGAACTTCTATTGGGCATACATCCTAATAGTTTCTTCAAGCATGAGCAATTATCAAAATTTAGTTTGTCCTCCATTGTAGCCTTCACCTTGTATTTTATCTTTCAAAGGGGGGTGAACCAATTTACGAAGATAAAACACCTCATAAGCCATTGCTTACATTTTTTAGAACATCTTTTCTTTTCCTTACTTTAGCTCCCATGCCGACATTCTCTTTTTCAAATAATTTATTAATTAGTTGCCTTCATTAAAATTAATTTAAGATAAATAAATTAATAATTAATTCATTTAAGCACCTTAGGGGTAGAAACCGCTTTTTAACAATTACTTTTTTAATTAAGTAATAATTGTCTTATGATAAAAATCACTATTTGGATAATTAATAATTAATTAATAAAATATAATTCTCCAAAAGGGTTTTTTTAGTCTATGGAGAAATAGACTAAAGGTTTTCAATACCTGCTTATTCATGATGTGGAAATGGGGACATCACACTATAATAACTTAAAATATCAAATGTTTACAAAGACATTCTTTACAAAACATTAGAGGATATGACATTGGCAAGTAATAGACATCCTTTTCATTTTGTTTCTATTGTCAAATCTTTGAAAGATATTGAGAATGTTATTACCTTTGAGAATAATGAGATGCCTTCAAAAGATATTATTGATTAGCATTAACCTTTCACATTCAAGTTATAAAAAACATAAGGATCAAAAGAGTGTCATTAGACAATGGTTCAGAATTAAACATATGTAGTGAGACCTTTCTCTTGTAACTAGACCTTAGAAGATAACCCCTTGCTAATTCAAACATGATCACTAAGATTTTTGTCAATTAAGCAAGAAATATTCTTTGAGTAATTATATTAAATAGATCATTTGGGTCAAAAACTGTAGCTACAAAATGTCAAGTTATACTTAATGATCTGAGCTATTATATTTTACTTAGGATACCTTGGATCCATGAAATTGGAATTGTCCCATTCACTCTACATAGATGTTTGAAGTTCATAAATGAAGGAATTATTTATACATGTTTTATAGATGATGTGTCATTTCAATTTTGTAATATGATTGAACCTTAGGATACTATTGTATACATCTCATTTCTGCCACCCCGATGTTGTAACTGTTCACTGTCATTACTATTATATTTTATTGCACGATCAAACCCTAATTTCTTCAATCATCTTGAATCATTGATCCAATTACCATTTTCATCATGAATCATGACATTGTATCCCTAATCACGTTATTACTTCGTATCACACTCCTAATTTTGCCAATTGCATTCATGATCAATTCAACACCATACAACATAACCTCTAACTAATTAATTAGTTGATTATATTTACACAATGAACCTTACAAAATCCCACATATCCTAAATCAAGGTTAATTAGCTAACAAATCATATGAAGTTAGCTAATTGAGCCTATATCAAAAAATCTGTGGAATGTACACATTCCATATTTTTCAAAAAAATAAAAATCAATTTTGTTACCTCAAATGGGTGACATCATCCAATCCTCCCAAATCCCCATGTAATCTCACAAACTCCCATGCAATGGGACAAGAGTGCAAATAAAATCTAAATTTGAAAATCCAAGCCATCCACCCCTCAAATTCCAATGCAATTCAAGTTCATTATCAATAAATGCAAATCCTTACATATCCCAACCCACCATATTTATTCCTCAGCCCCCCCTCATTCAGTGAGGAGGACTCATTCTTCACCATTGATCTTAAAACAAGATCAATGGTTTGTATTCTTCTATAAAAACTATAAATAGGAACTCACCCCTCTCATCTTTACAAGCCAATTATGCCTAGTTATATGTTGTCAAGATCAAAAGTAAATATAAATCATCAAAGCCATCAAAATAATCCATATTACAAGTGGAGGTGCTACCCAATTTGTCTACGCAGTCTCACAACATTGCAACTATAATCCAAAACAATTGAGAGACATCCCAACATCAAGAGGGTCGATCTTCTCCATTGGTAGGTGAAGGTATTATTTATTGTCATCTCTTTGCTCATCAGAGGTATTCATTTCAAGTTTGTTTAGCATTGAATTGTGTTTTTTTTTGGTTTCTAATATTTGTATTTTACTAACAACTTATTGTGTGTATACATTTTGGCATGACTCGCAATTTCAAAAATCTTTTGTTTATTTTTTTTGCTTCATCTTGTGTTTGTGTCTACATAGGATTAGGGGTCTGATTTAGGATAATTATGAGCCAATTTGAGTCCAAATTTTTAAAAACAATTATCCAAAATAGCGTTTCTAAGTGCCTAGCATTTGTGCCCTATAGATTGATGATTTCATCCATGCAATCATCATTTTTGCCCTAAACTTTGGTGGGTTCACCTTTATGTCTCTCTTATCTATCTAAAATTGTTTTGTGAATTTGCCCTAAAATTTGGTAGGTTTACCTTTCTATCTATACTATCTATCTGCAACCCTTTTATAGGTTCGCCTTTATGTATGTATTATCTACCTCCAGTCCTTTTGTGAGTTTGCCTCTCTATTTTGTGTTGATATGTCTATAATCTTTAGCAGTTTTGCCCTATAGATTGAAATTTTGTCACTAAACTTCAACGGGTTCACCTCTCTACCTATTTTTTTTCTACAATTATTTAGTAGTTTCACCTTGTATTTTAGTGATTTTTCCATGTGTATTGATGGTTTTGCATTCTAAAAAGGTTTTTGCTTGACAAAGGCACTTGTTATCAAAATACTAACTGATATTATGTAAGTTCGTAGCCAAGGATCAATCAATCAAACCCAAACATACATATTTAAAAGTTTAACTTAAATTAATCTTTATTTATCTTTCAAATTATTTGCTTCTATATGTAGACCAAAGTCATGTATGCTTTCCTCTCATGTCACAAGGGATCTTGAGGGTTAAAATTGACCTAAGACTTTGTGTTTTATCTCAGGTGTAGTTTTATATGCTTTTCCATCATGTCATAAGGTGATATTAGGAATCATAAATAGCTATCATCCTTTTATTTTCATATTTTTAGGGTTTTGCGACTGGGATTTCATCACCTAGAGTATAGACAAACATCGTTTTCTAACATGGTCTATAAATTGAGGATCAACTATCTTTATTGCCTAAGCTTGGTGAACCCCCAGGTGATATGAGTTGAATTTGACCATTAATACTTATGGTTTAGACAGCTCCCTTGAGGCTATATTTATCATACATTGGTAATACTCTAGTGAAAATGATGCATGGAGTGCAACAAGATTTGGATTTGACCCTCTTGAACATGTCAAGGTGAATATCCCTCTTCCACGGAGTTGAATCTCAATGTACTTAAAGGTATATAGAGGTTACCTCTTGCGAGCCTAATTAGCCTAGCTTAAGACCTTTCAGCTATATATAGAATAGTGGTTGAACAAATATAACACTCCCAAAGATCACTCACCACATGCCCTTGAGACATTAACAGTGGGCCACTACTTGGTTACACGCCCACTTAAATAATCTAGGTTTTTATTGTATGCGTTGATTGATCCCCATGTGTTAAACCAATACTAGACCTTATCTAAAATCAAACCAATCCAACAAGTCAAATGTTTAATATTAACTAAGTCAAACCAAGTCAAACATCCAATAATATCCAAGTCAAAATCAAACAAGTGAAGTTAATCTAAATCCAACTTCAATCCAAGTCAAAAGAATCAAATCAACTAGGTTCAACTAAATTCAAGTAATTTGCATCTAAATAGTCAATGCTATCCAAATAAAACCAATCCCCCTCCTTTAGAATCAAATCCAATCAGGTTATTGAATCCAATTTGATTTAACATCCAATTATCACATCCAACCAGTTTGCTTGACTTAGTAAATACAAAATATGACTTCTCAAGTCAAGTCTAAATTTGGTTTTCCAAACCAAATCTTGCTTGTGTCTAAGTTACATCTAAATCCAAAATCAAATCAAAACATCCAACCAATCAAGTTTGGCATCAATTAATCCAACTGATAAAATCAAATCCAATATCCATGGCACCTTTTACTAGGAGCCAATTTAGATACAACCTATCCATTGATAAACCCATTCCCCTTTGATCAAGAACAAGATGGTCATAATGATAGTGATGTTGAACAAAGTGAGTATGATAATGAAACTCACAATGATTGGCCTGTTGGTTGAATATTTTGTCGATCAGCGTACTGATAAACAAAATAGGTCTGATCAGCCAAAGTAGGAAGATTAGTTGTCCAAATGTGTAGTTTTACCACATCAGAAAGACACTAATCTCTCCTCTCATCAAGGTGAGGTTCCCTGTAGGTATGCTATATATATATATATAGAAAATAATACTCATGGGTGGGAAAAATCATCCATCTCTCTTCTTTCAAAGATGATGCGCACAGATCAAAGGAAAAACTCAGGGGAAATGACAGACAGTACTCCTCTTCTTTCAGAAATACTATTCAGCAAACCACAAGAATACTCCTGGAAATAAAAGTAGAATGTAATTGAGGGAGTAGTAACCAGCAAATCGAGATACAACACAAAGTCTCTACTTGAAATGCTCAAGAGTAATATACAAAGGACAATGAGGGCACAAAGTCTTCTCAAAGTCCTTTACACAATAATGAAAAGAAAACACACTGAAAGCAGCTATGGGGGCACAAAGGCTCTCGACAATTAATTCTTCAGGACACCTTCCTGACTAATTTTACTAATTCTGCTTGTTGAATTAATGGAATAGAAAATATATCAAGGAAAAAGACATAAGAACAGTTTCCTTAATAACAAAGAAATCACATCACAAATTCTGAAAAAGCCCCTTGCTTTCTTATTCAGGTAACAAAATATGATTAATAGACTGAGCATAAAGTCTCAATGATGCCTCTCAATTTGGGCAGAGTTTCCTTCCAAATGTCAAAAAAGAGATCCTTATTACAATAGAAGAAAGTCCCTTATATAGCCTCTTCAAAAAGGACTTGGGAACAATCAATACATCAATTTGCATTGGAATCTATTAAGGAGACACGCTGGAACTTAGGGGTGCTTTACCCATTTGATTTTATCAATACAAGGAAATAAGTCATGCTTATTGAAAGTTTGTAACTTCCAATGTTCCACCTGGCGATCTGATCCTATCTTCATCGTTCCTCCTTGTCCAGCTAATTGAATTGAGTCCTGGATTTAATTTACTGTTCAGTTCTTTCTCCGCTTTCTGCTAGTCTTGGCCTTGAGATCTGTGATTGTATTTTGGTCTGTATGTTTAAAAGATCAACAGCTAATTCACTGTGTTGAATTTGATGTTTTTGGGTGCGTCATTCCTTTGTCTTCTTTTGGCTTTTCTATTTGGCTCTTTTCTGAATTATACTTGCCTTTTTGGGCCTTAAGGAATGACCTATTTTGAGTCGGGAAGAGCCTCTCGCAAGGGTATCTACCCTTCGGGCAGTCTTTGAATGGCCTTCAGGCTCCTTTGAACTTAGGCTATGAACCATTCCATTAAAATAAGACATTGAACCAATAGGTTGAACCAAGCATTGAACCGAACGTTGAACTTGGTCGTTGAACCAAATTTTGGTTCAACAGTTCCAACAAAGCTTTGAACTGACTGACGAACCACTTGATTGAACCTAAGAATGAATCAAAGCGCTGAAGCTGAGTGAATGAACCAAATGTTAAAACAAAGCGTTGAACTGCTTGATTGAACCTGCCTTTGAATCATTTGACATTGAACCAAAATATGAACCAAACGTTGAACCTGCTACTGATGCTTGCCGATGGAAATTTTTGTTTGAATCAAGGCGATGAACCAATTTTGAAAATGACCAATTGTTAGAAACTGATTCCTTTTGATTGAACACACCTGTAGAAGTCATGAAACCCATTGAACTTGTAGAAATGAGCCTGTTTACAGTCCGTAGATTTTTGAAAAGCTTGAAAAATGAGGAGTTTGAATGCCCAAGACAAAATTCGGAAAGGGAAGAGATAATTTTGGTCTGTAAGACCAAAATAATTCAAATGTTGTCCCAAAAATAGTTGATATTTTTGGGGGACAACATGGCCCATAATTGATCAAAGAAGAACTCATCTTAAACATCTCTTTGACAATAAAGATGACCTTATTTTACAACTAGTAAAGATAGGTGCCCGATTTCCTCTTGGCCATACCTTGAAATATCTAACACACCTCATTCACACATAAGAATAGAATGTCTGAGACCAAGATATAGACACCTCAAGCCTTCATATGGAAAAATACTAAGTTAATGTTGAAACCCCCCATTCAAATCTTGATTCTACTAACAAAGGCAAATTGACTCAATTAAAGCAATGCCATGAAGATCTAAACCGTGTTGTGATTGATCAAATACAAGTCAACCAAGCACTTGCTAATTTGGTTTCTACTCTCAACTCAAACCAATGGAATAACCAAGAGCAATCCAATCAATAGAAACAAACCAATAGTAATCCAAACTCTATAAATCCACCATCCAACAATAAAATTCCTCAAAAGCGTAAATCTAATAACCGGGTCTTTATGCCTCCTAAATCCAACACCAATCCACATTCATCCACATGAATTCAAGGTACACCTTCTACCCATGAATGAAATGCCATGAAATATGCTCTTGAAGGGATACAAGCTAGAACACAAGGCAAAAAATTCAAGTTTGAGGAGCGTTGTCCCTATCCATTTGACAAGGACATACTAAATATCCCCTTTCCAACTCATTTTGAGCCACCAAAATTTGAAAAAAACAAATGAAAGGGTGACCCAAGGGAACATGTCAAATAATTATTCATGGAATATCATGAAGTTACTTGCAATGATATATTTTTACTCTAATTGTTCCCTAGAAGTTTGGGTGGCCAAACCCTTGAATGGTTTTTGCATTTATCCAAAGGACTAGTCAACACCTTTGTTGATTTGTCAGAATGATTTGCATGACATTTTTCATACAATATGGAACACAACTATGATGGGCCTTTGTAACACAAAACAACAAAATGGGGAAAGTTTCTCATCCTTTCTACAACAATGGTGAGGCTTAGCTAGTAGATTCACTTATTCCATTCCTAAGAAACAATTAGTGATCATCTTTGTTGCAAACTTGAATCAAAAAATGGCTTGTCATTTACAAGTTCACTATGTGAACACATTTGATGAAATCATAGAAAAGGGTGTCTAAAAAGTGAAATCCCTTTTTGGAAAGGGTTTGGTAAATTTTTTTCTAAGAATTCTCCTAATCAAAATCAAGCACAAATTAAGAAGCTGCAGGTGTTTATAAAAATAAGAAGGCACCACTCCATATTCTTTGGTCTTCATATCTGAGGCCATCCTCCCTATTAAGATCAAACTACCTTCTCTTCTTATCTCATTGCAAGATATCATTGATGATGAGAAATATCAAGTTGCATAGATATAGGATTTGGAACTTTTCGATGAGAAATGGATAGCACACTCAATCATCTAAAAGTCTATTAGAATAGGTTATGCCATAATTATGACAAGCACATCAAATCTTGAGAATTTGAAGTTGGGGACCTTGTGCTAAAGGAAAACCAGAGTAACACCAATGTTGATCATGAAAAGAATGGAAATTTTGAACCTAATCGGTTGGGTCCCTATATCATTACTATTGAGTACATCCCAAGTGCCTACAGGTTGGTTGCAAAATATGGGCAAGAACTTGATGATCCCATGAAAATCATCCATATCAAGCTTTTCATGTTTTAGAACCAAATCATTGTTTGTGAGTACCCCTATGCTTTGGGTAGATCCACTTCCCTCCACCCATCCATATCTCACTTCTTCCCAATAACCACACATTTTGCTTCCCATTTTGACCTTGGTGGTGACCTATAGGTACTATAGAGCACAACATGATTGACATGGTCAGAGCATGAAAACACATTTATAGCAGGATATTTTAATGCCACATGAGCAATCTCGATGTGTAATGTCCCCATTTTTCCCTCTTAGATAAACAGGTATGAAGACCTTTATCTCCCCATACACTAAAGGAGCCCTTTTTTGGGGAATGCTATTTTATTGGTTATTTATTAATTATCGAAATAGTGATTTTGATCACAAGGCAATTATTAATTAGTTAATAAAATATTTTAAAAGTGGTTTTTACCACTAAAGTGCTTAAGTGAATTAAATATTAATATATTTACCTTAAGCAATTTTAATTAAGGCCAATATTTAATATGTTATTCAAAAAAGAGATTTTGGCATGCGAGCTAAAGTGAAAATAAGGAAAGGTGTTTTATCTTCCCAAAGGGGTTCAAACCTTTTGGAAAGTTATAAATACATGGTGAAGGCTACAATGGAGGATATGTTGAAATTGATATTCTTGTTCTTCCTGCATGAAGAAAGCTATTAGGATGCATGCCTAATAGAAGATTGTTGCTTGGTGATCGATCAATCTTACAAAGGTGTCTATTGACACCACCTTTTACAAAGGAAAGCTTGTTTTGTGCCCTAGAGGTAGAGAGAACTACTTGGGAGGGTTTTGGTGCTTGCTTTTGAGGGTTTGGTCATATATTTCTTGCATTTTTGGCTTGCTAAATTATTTTATTAATTTTGCAAGTGGAACGAACTACTTGGAGAGGTGGGTGCTAGGGTTTGAAAGCCTTTTTCAGTCAAAATATTCACAAATAATTATCTGTAATTATTTCTTATTTTTTTATCATTATTGTGGCCATTTTGGATGATTTACAAAGGATATTGAAGACAAACAATTAATAGATAATTTTTAGAATTATTATTAATTTTTCTAACAAGTTTCTAGATATTTTCTTGCTTGTGGAAGGATAGAATAGTCCCCTTGTTTTTTTGCTATTTTTTCAGTGTTCCTAGGAGTGGGGCGATTGACCTAGGAGGGTCAAATTGGCGATTTTTATGTCAAAATAAAGCGCTAGTATTTTTCCTATATTTTTTTGAGGTTGGCAGTGATTTTGGCAAGGGTTTTGAATGTCTTTTATTCTTTGAATAGCAACAGAAAGTTGGTGGTTAAATCTGATTTTTCCTTCATGATTTCATCGCAAAAAAGGGAGAGAAAAAGATATTTATTTAAGAGGATTTAAATCCAGAATTTACTATTTATTTTTAGATTATTTGAAGGTATTTCATTGGCAAAAATTCCCTACAAAACCCTCACTTTTGGCATCTAGTGTTTCTTGCATTAAATAATGGTTTTGAGAATTCAATTCTCAATCTAAGGTTTACTAATTTTCAAATTAGATTTAGAGGAATTTGGGAAAATCTCTTTTGTTTTCCAATTCATTCCATTTGGGGGCATTTCAGTGGTATCAAAGCACCGGTCTTGTATACATGTGTGTTGGTTATTGGATGCAAACAGGTAAGAAGTACATAGTTTATCAGAAGAAGAAAGATATGGGGGACCAAGAGCAAGGGTTCTCTTTGAAATAATTTAAGCTTATGCATGGCTTAATCAAGGAAAGCCAAAAAGAACTTTAGTAGAGTTGGAGTGTGAAAATAGTAGCTATGTTGAAAGATGTTATTCCAAGAAAAGATCACTTCTCCATGGAGAAGGATATTCAAATAATGATGAGAGGGTTTCTATTAACCCCTCTCAAAAATTATTCAAGGCCACCTTTTTGCAGAAGGAACCTGTGATAGAGAAAAAGATTCCAAGGGATGATACTTTGAAAATTCATTAAAAAAAAAAGTATGCAGCCCTAAGCCTTGCCACACAAGCATTATTGTCTTTTCAGGATTATTGTGAGATGATGGATGGAGTAACCCTATAGACACTTGTATCAAGGGGAAAGGCAAGAAGGAGTTATCAAGGAAGAAAGGACCAAACTACGTGGAGAGTTGGAGGAAAAGAATGAAGGAGGAAGATGAGCTACAAAAAGATGACACTTTGGGGTAGCCTAGAGTGGGAAATTGTGAAAAACAAAAATTTGAGTATTTGGAGCAGCAAAGAGGGCTACAAATGATGGATGAAAATGAGGATATGCTAGGTGCTTTAGGGCAGCCAAGTACCCCATGCTTTGGTATTCTAAAAGATGATTTCGAAGAAGCCAAAGAAACTGAGATATTCATAGAAAGGTATGAGTTGAATGATGATTTTTATTTGGTATCTAATAATTGTTCAAATTTGTTGTATGACTCTAAATTTAATGAAAGAGTTTGGAAGGAAAAATTCCCAATCACAAATAAGAAGGGAGTGCAAGCCTTGACAAGGTTGGATGGGACAAAGGGGCCTTTTGATAGATCAATGCATAATGAGATGAGGGAATGTTTGAAGGATAAGAACACTATGTTGGACTTACATACAATCAAGAAGGATATGGTTTGCAAATTGAGGCATGAGGATTCCTTGATTCAAGTTCACAATTATTGGCAACAAAAGGTATGGGATCTTTGTAATTTTTTGAATTTTACAAGGTTCTCAATCATGATTTTAAATTCTTTATGACTATTTATGTGAGAAGAAGAAAGAATCAAAAAATTATTGGCAACATTTTGGGTCTTGGAACCCCATAGAGAGAAG
Source organism: Torreya grandis (assembly GCA_037957365.1). Lineage (NCBI taxonomy): Eukaryota > Viridiplantae > Streptophyta > Pinopsida > Cupressales > Taxaceae > Torreya > Torreya grandis. Next base: position 3,892,610 of record JARHVA010000424.1, on the reverse strand, counting down.
CACAATTGATATAGGGCAGCCAACTAAGAGGTCAAAAGTTGTCGAAAGGTATGAAAACTTTACTCCCAAAAAATATGAGTTGAGCAACCTATGGAAACCACCTATATGCATAAGAAATCTGATTTTGGGAGAATTATAACACTTGTGACAAATAAAAATGTTGCTAGGTGTAATTTTGATTTGGTACAATAAAAAAACTTAGTTTCTACATCTCTATTATAGCCCTTTCACATGGACAATATGTATGATTTTGTTATATACGTTTAGTCATCCATAAATTCTATAAATATCAATGATCGGGGTCACGATTTGCATAGGAAAAAGGGGAAGTATAAGGACACAGAATAATAGTATATAAAAGAGGATAAAATTCAATATTGGTGGGGTTTGTTTGACGATGCGTACATGTGTGAGGAAGCTAACAAAGGGTAGCCAAGATAAGGACATACCTCTAACATAAGGGGATCCCTACCAATGGGTTTAGATGATTATGTTATGCACTTGCAAGGTATGTTTTCTAATTTGATTAAGCTTGTGTTCTTTTTACAAATGGAATGACTACATTTTCAAGATGAAGAAAGATTGATATGGTATAAATAAGGTCCTAGCACACCTTGGAATACACACTATGGGAGCACACCTCCTCTAATGCTTTTCCATGAGATGAATTTAATTATGGGTAGGCTTGCTAAGCATATTAAATTGGTTCAGTTTTGCATTCTTAATATTTTTCATATAGGGAATAAGTCCATGATGGTTTGTTGGGGAAGCATGGAGTTAGAGAGCCCATTAAGGATCATCTTGGTAATGAATAAATTAAAATTTATGAGTAAAGACATGCCTGTGTTTTACTATGATAGCCACATATTTGCATGCACAATCTATAGGAAGAGGTTTCAACTCATAAGGGGGCCTTGTGGATAAGTTCAAAGCATGATAATAGGTATGAGAGCTACTATTTTGAGTTGCATAACACATTGAATTCTTTTGAGCAGCATACTAGGTACAAGTATGGCAATGTAAGAAGTTATGATGGCATCCCCCATATCTTGGGAAGAGGAGAAAGCACAAGTATTAATTCTAAATTTTATCATCATGAAAAATCAAAATTAGGCATGTACTTTCAGCAGTTTCATCAAGGAGAAAAAATTAATTTTTGGAGTACATTCCATCTTTTGCAAGGTTTTGAAAACATGCATGTTTGGGTTCCATTTGCAAATAATAGAAGTAGCACATGCATGAAGAGGGTACAACTCTCATTGATAAGAATTTGGGGACTCTTGATGAGCTTATGAAGTGTTACATACATGCATGGGGATGTTGATAATGGGTAGCCTTTGGTAGAGCACATGGCGTACACAAGAAAGCCCATATATGTTGAATTGTACTACCTTGAGACCTTACATCATGGTAAGTTTACAAGATGGTACCTAGCTGATTTATTTTTGCATGATTAGAGAGTTATAATATGGCATTTAGGGAGTCGTTACCATCAAGATATCAAGGTAATCAAATTCTATTATGTTTTTTATTCTAACTTTTGGCCACATATTACTTCCTTGAAGGGTATAAGGGAAAGGAGCTTCCTCATCCACCACTTGGTACTGAAAGGGGTGTTTGGCTGGGAACATGTGGAGCCTTTGGAAGGCCATGAGGACACATCTAGCACTTGGGGGTAACCCCCAAAGTATAGAAACAACAGTATGAAGAAGACGTGAGGATTTCCTTCTTTGGGAAACAAGAAAATGTAGACATTGTTTGATAAGGAGTGTTGGGAGACCCACTTGGATTTTGCAATTGCTTGAGGATAAACAATTTTTGGAGGGGAGGACTGTAATGTCCCCATTTTTCCCTCTTAAATAAATAAGTATGAATACCTTTAGTCTATCTCCCCATAGACTAAAGGAAGCCCTTTTTTGGGGAATGTTATTATATTGGTTATTTATTAATTATCGAAATAGTGATTTTTATCACAAGGCAATTATTAATTAGTTAACCAAATATTTTAAAAGTGGTTTTCACCACTAAACTGCTTAAGTGAATTAAATATTAATATATTTGCCTTAAAGTAATTTTAATTTCTATTTTAATTAAGACCAATATTTAATATATTATTTTAAAAAGAGATTTTGGCATGTAAGCTAATGTGAAGATAAGGAAAGGTGTTTTATCTTCCCAAAGGGGTTCAAACCTTTTGGAAAGTTATAAATACATGGCGAAGGCTATAATAGAGGATATGCTAAAATTGATATTCTTTTTCTTTTTGCGTGAAGAAGGCTATTGAGATGCATGCCCAATAGAATTTTGTTGCTTGGTGATTCATCAATCTTATAAAGGTGTCTATTGACACCACCTTTTGCAAAAAAAAGCTTGTTTTGTACCCTAGAGGTGGAGCTTACTACTTGGGAGGGTTTTGGTGCTTGATTTTGAGGGTTTGGTCATATGTTTTTTACATTTTTGGCTTGATAAATTATTCTATTGATTTTGTAAGTGGAGTGAACCACTTGGAGAGGTGGGTGTTAGGGTTTGAAGGCCTTTTTCGATCAAAATATTTACAAATAATTATCTGCAATTATTTCTTATTTTTCTGATCATTATTGTGGCCATTTTGAATAATTTGCAAAGGATATTGAAAATGAAAAATTAATAGATAATTTTTAGAATTATTGTTAATTTTTCTAACAAGTTTTTGGATATTTTCTTGCTTGTGGAAGGTTGGAATAGTCCTATTTTTTTGTTATTTTTCCAAGGTTCTTAAGAGTGGGGCGATTGACGTAGAAGGGTCAAATTGGTGATTTTTATGCCAAAATAAAGCGTTGGTATTTTTATTATATTTTTTTGAGGTTGGCAGTGATATTGGCAAGGATTTTGAAGATATTTTATTCTCTGAACAGTAGCAAATTGGTGATTAAATATGATTTTTCCTTCATTTTGTAGCAAAAAAGGGAGAGAAAAAGGTATTTATTTAAGAAGATTTAAATCTATAATTTACTATTTATTTTCAGATTATTTCAAGGTATTTAATTGGAAAAAATTCCCTATAAAACCCTCACTTTTGGCATCTAAGGTTTCTTGCATTAAATAAGGATTTTGAGAATTTAATTCTCAATCTAGGGTTTACTAATTTTTAGTTCAAATTTAGAAGAATTTGGGAAAATCTCCTGTGTTTTTCAATTCACCTCATTTGGAGACATTTCATGATGTCATGTAATCTTTGAAGATATCCCACTGACTCCATCCACCCACTTGTCATCCATTACACATCGCTTTCCTTCATCGTAGTTAGAATCATTTTTCCCTTTACTAATAACCTTGTATATACATATTCCAAAAATCACTTTTAAAAAAATAGAAAAGCTGAAAATCCCTAAAAATAAAAAATGAAATCTAGAAAACCCCCAAAAAAAGATATCAAGCCACAAAATCCTAAAAATAATGCAAAACTATCACAGTTAACAGTCCTATTCAAAGTTGGTTTTAAATCATTGATCTATTGTGAGCAAACCAATGTTTTTTTATTGGGATACATTGTTCCCCGAATAACTCCCTCATGTATATTGTTGCTTGGGGGCATCATAAAATCTATTTATATCAATCCTCCTTCACACGTGGATTTTAACCTAATAAATGACAATATGCTTTCTATTGATTTTTATTTTCAAGGTTTGTGTGTTTTTATTTATTGCTTGTTTATTTTTTTTCTTGTTTTTATTTGAGAGTCACTCCTTATATACATTATGATTAAACCATCACGATGTTTTGTATCATGGTGCACAGTCATATGCTACATAAAAAATCAAGCTAAAAATAATATGTGGAGACACACGCACTCAAGGTAGTCTATCTCCTATTCATATTCATCACATTTGCATCATCATCTATCTTATCTAATCATCCTATCTATTTACTTCTTCATTCTACCTCATCATTAATCATTGATGATTAAGTATGCTCACATGCAAATCTAAAGTAGGAGCATCCACCATATCTATGAACATTAATATCTTCTAATTTACTTGCATCCATACATTTATCACATCTATCATCTAAGCATAATCACATCAATTAAAATCACATCTAATATCTAACATCTATAATCATTCATCACAATAGATTAGCATACATATCATAAACCATCATATCGTATACATACAATCTAAAATAAACATGTGTATCAAACCATAGTATCCACCATCATCAGAACATGATACATCAATAACATGAGACATGTGTCGATAAAAAATCATCAAATATATCATGAATGTATGTATATAAAATGTCCATGTACATAGAAAAAATATAAAATTTACAATGGAAAAACATATATCAATATACAATTGTCATCTGTACATCTTAGAGCCCATGCCTTGATCTAACCATCTAGAGGTAGATCCCTCCTGGGAGGAGCCTGCACTGATCAAACTGAGGTCATAATCCATGATGAGGATGCCCGTGTTTGTTATCTCTTTATATGCAGAGGTGATATCTACCCTATAAGAACAACCTGCTCATATAGGTTGTAGAAATATTGGGCCTCTTTGGTGGTTCTCATCAACTATGAGCTCACTACCCCAATCTCTTTGCAAACCAAAAATATTGTGTGGTATCTCTCTGAGTCTGCAACCTCTCTACTTATGCATCTATAATTGCCAAAATACCATCTTTGGTGTCCACTATCACCATCATTTGGGCTACCTCAACTGATAGTGTGGTAATATTACCATTTATTGCTAATACATGTGCCTGTAACTCTTAATTATTTGTATCTCAAATGAACAATCTACAAGCCAAACATTCTATATCAATATCTCTAGCACTCATATCTTATTATAAATTAGATATCAAAGCCTCATCATCTACTGATCTAACTGGCCGATATGATCCAATCCTATCTATGCCACCTGTAGGTAGTGGCCCTGTCACAACCACTATCACCTGCATGTCCATCCCTATCTTCACATGTGAAGTTATCACTACCTGCACTACTAGGGACCCAAATGGTAGTTGTACCATCCAAAATGGTGAGTCTATAATCAGAATATGAGACCCTTCTCTATGTGCTCCATCATGTTCATCTCCTTATCTTGTGTCTCCTCCAATATTTTATCCATCATCCCCATTATCTCTTCCCTATATTGGATTTAGACTATGTCTCATGGACCTATCCACCCTCCTCATCATCTCCATCTACCTATGCCATCATGGGAATGTTGGTAATGTCACATGTATCCTCTGCTATATCAATCTCCCTGGATCCATTAGCCTAGTCAATTGGATGGGCCTCATTTGTGCCCACCATGCATCATAAGCATCAACCACACCTGCATCTGCTACTTCCACTCTTTCATCCTAGTCCATCAGATCTTTTTGGGACCAATAGGTTAGGGTCAGTGTCCTATCTATCTATGGACCCCATTGTGAGATCTCTTTGTATATATGTGAAAAAAATAAGACTCCATGGTATGTCCTCTTGTAATCCAAATTAACCCTACATGTGTTTGTGTCTATACCTTTCAATGAAAAAATATTGTCACCTTCTGATATAGCACGTTGTGATCGTATAACCCATATATAACTAGTCATCATCCCATTGAAATTGCTATTGTATGTAGAGTCTCCAGTCAATAGCATGAGGCAGTAACTCATCAATAGATCATTTGTAAAATCTTGGGTTGCCTAAGTAACCATGTTGCCCACCTAAAAAAATGGACCATCCATACACCATGGGCTCATCACTTTTCCTATGTGAGGGGAAAAATGTAGACATCTCATTTATTCCATCCCAATGTCACAATGGTTTACTCTCATTGCTATCATTTTATCGTTCATATTTTTCACTTGACCATTATTAAATTTTCCTAAGCTTGCCTTAAATCAAAACTATAGCTAACTCATAATCATACTTCATATTCAACTCACTTACATAGTCCAACCTCATCATCACCTCCCTTGAGCAAATCCTATCTAAACACTTTTTTGAGCTAGTGCTAATCTAATCAAGTCAACTTTGACTAAGGTCCATCATAACTTAGTCAACCCATCATCTATTTAGCTAGTTTTATCTTGGCACTCATCCAATCTACTCAAAACATGAGCTTATCTTAACTCATTATCCAAGTTAAAACCTAGGGATATCATACCCTAACCTTGTCTAAGTCAAAACTACCTCACATCCTAAATACAAAATTTGACCAAAAATACCTTGTCAATCATCTAGTGCCATATCACGATCCCATATCACATTCCCTAATCACCTACCAAAAATCTAGATTTGATCAAAAGCAAGCATAATCTCCTTTATTCTATCATGCAAGTATTAGTTCTAGTCCATTCACACTTTGACATCATGCCTGTCCAAACTTGACAACGCCTAAGGATTGTAAAAATAAGCCACACCAATGACCTTGGAACTATTGTATTGGTTTAACATCCTCACAATAATGATGAATGCCACCATATTTAAACATATGAACATAACCAAGATGTATAATATGACTTGTTGAATATTGAATGGGGTAGAACCCAACTACAACAATACAACTATGATAATAGGGATGAGCTATTGTTCCATCTTATTGAAGTAGGAGCCTGAATCCCTCTAGATTTTGACTGGGACAATCTTAAGTACATTATTTGAATTCCTAAAATTCTAAGGCCTATACCTAGTCATAACCCATTTTAAGATGTAGAAGAACTCCAAGATGAATCTGTAAATATCAATTGCATAAAACATGGTAAAGGGAAATCCACCTTGGATGACCAAGCAGAACATGACCACAAGTAGGGCTTACTTGATCACTTTAAGCAAATCACCCAACAAGTGGCCTCCTTGCGTTCCAAATAGACCCAAGTCCAATAGGCCTCAAAATCCTAAAAGGCCATAAAAAACCAATCCACCTTTTACCAACCAAAATGAAAGCTAGACTAAAAATCATACCTCATCATTTGTCCTTTTATATGATCTTGTGTTTGCACAGGAATGGAAAGCAATGAAATATGTTCTCCAAGGAATAGAGGCAGGATCACACAACAAGAAGTACAAATTTGAAGATCTATGTCCCTACCCACTTGATAAAAACATCTTACACGCTCCTTTCTCACCTCACTTTGAACCTCCTAAATTTGACAACTATAAATGAAAGGGAGATATATGAGAACATGTCAATTAATTTTTCATGTCCTTTCAATAAGTAGCATACAATGATGCTTATATGCTTAGGTCGTTCCCACACAGTCTTTGAGGACCTGTCTTGGAATGGTTTATGCACCTTCCCAAGGGATCGATCACATCTTTTGGGGATTTAACTGAGAATTTTGTCAAACATTTATCTTACAATGTGGAGCACAAAATCACTTTTTTAGATCTATATAATGTTAAACAAAGGAGTGGAGAAAGTTTTTCATTGTTATTAAAATGATGGTGAAGTCTTGCATGTCAATTCCCCTATTTGGTCCCTAAAAAATTGGCAAATATCTTCATCACTAATCTAAATTAAGAACTGGCTCTTCAATTATAGCTACATTGTGTTAATACCTTTGATGAAATTTTGGAAAATGGGATTCAAATTGAAAAATACCTCATTGTCAAGGGGATAATAAAAAACTTTTTAGAGACTGATCAAAATCAAACTCACCCCTCATTAGAAAATCCAAAGTTATTCAACAAGAACAAGAATGTCATTGGTGATGGAGTGACAAAGTAAAAACATGTCCAAACCATTCAAGGTTCAAGTCTTCCTAAATCTTAAAGTGCATCAAGCATCATTGTTCCTAGGGACAAACCCAAGACAAAATCTTGAAAGTGCTTGTACACTAATCTTGGCAAGCCTGTATAAATTGTATTAAAGAATATTATATCCACCAATATGATTGTGCTTCTTGAAACTAAACCACTCGATGAGAGTCAACCCAAGCTTGCATAGTATAGGGAATATGAGTATTATGTCTATCATATATTCAAGGGTCATGACACATGCATATGTATTCAACTTTGGGACTACATCTAGGACATGATTGACAGAGGTGAAATAAAAGTTAAAGGAGAAGAGTCCCCTTCCAAAAATCAGCAACTTGGTATATATCAAGATATGTTTCCAAAACATGACCAAAAATAGAAAGGTGTATACTAGGACCAAGGTAAAGCTTCCACTTCCAACCATATAGACTATAGGAGGAACCCCCATCATTATGACTCACTCATTGGCCACATTGATCATTGTAAACATCGAGTTACCACTATCAAGATAAAGTCCAAAACACCTAAACATCCTCATGTTCAAAATCGACATGTGATTAAGATCAAAGGTCCCTCCTCTAATTGCATTGTGACTACCCGTCATGATAAAATTATAGTATTGGGAGCTCCTCATAAAGCACCCCCTCAAAGGGAAGCTCAAAAATTCAATGTCACAAGGCCTCCTCTAACTACTCCTGACGGACCTTCACCCATATTAACCAATTAATATGACATCATCCAACAACTCAAGAATACTCTCACCCAAATCTCCATTATGGATTTTCTCAAATCAGCTTATGCCCATCATGAAATTATTAAAAAAACCCTTTAGGAGTCAAGATTCTGACTGATATTGACCCTAGCTAGTTTTAAGCCCTTATGGGTCATATTTCATCCACCCAACAAATTACCTTTGATCCTCAAGACATGTCTCCACTTGGTCCTAATCATAAAAACCCTTTTTATATTGAGGTTGTTATTGTAAATCACAAAATCAAAAGAGTGTTTCTAAATGAAGGTTCTAGAGTTAATCTCTACAATATCAATTTAATCATGAACCTAGGATATTTAGAATCCCCACTTGGACCATAGATTATCATAATAAATACTTATGATGATAATGAAAGATATTCATATGAGATTATTTATCTTCTTTTCATGGTGGGACCTATTACACATCAAACCTCAATTCTTGTGGTAGACATTAAATTTACCTACAACATCTTTTTGGGTTGTCCCTGTATACATGAGATGCAGTTTGTACCATCCACCCTCCATCAGTGCATCAAATTATTTCATTCTATAATGGAAGTAATAATTCTCGGTGATTTTCAACATTTCCAATATTGTCAAGCATTGGAAGGACTCTATCAGGATGTCATTTATTATCCAAGTATTGAGCGCATACCCCTTAACAATAATAAGGCCAAATCATACATCCATTCTAATGATCTACCATCAAATTCCTTTAATCCACCTATATCTTCTTGTATTAAAATTATTCCTGAAGGATGTGGTGAACTTCTAGTGTCACCCAAAAGCTTTGGGCATCCCACCGTGCAAGAAATTAGGCCAACTGGTTATCAATTTTACAAAATAACATTCACTCAATCCAACCTCCTATCTGAAGAATAAATAGAGCAATCAGATGACTCATGGATTTATGAATAAGGTTTTGCATCATGTTTTCAACATCTTGAATATTCCAAGGCTAATAACATGTGAAAAAATATGAAATATAAAGGAAAAGGTTTTGGACTCAATGAGTAGGGAGTGCTAGAACCTATTTTGGATAAAAATGATCACTTGTATCATGGGCTAAGGTACAAACCACCAGGTGGTGACCCATATGATGTCATCTTTGACATGTCCTCAATCTCTTAGGAGTTATTATCTAATAAAGATATTGAAACAAGGTTCTTCCATAGTCTCCACGAAGAACTTGCTACCACTAACCTATTCACCAAAACATTTATCTACACCATTAATCTTGACCTTATTGATTGGGACTAGTGAGAGGAACCATCTTTTGATTTATTTCAAAATGATGAAGCAATTACAAAGATTATGGGCATTTAGGATCATTTAACTTCTGGAGATCATAAAAAGGGGTTTGAAATAAATCTAAATGTGTGTGCTTACTTTGGAGAACAAGTAGAATTACATAGTCATAAAAATCAAAAGATAAAAAAAATGAAACTAATAAAAATTAGATTCCTCTAGTGCAAACCTCTCTGAGGCGCTAGTGGACAAGAAAAATAAAAAAAATAAAAATAAAGACATGTCTGCTGGTGAAAACCTCTCTGAGGCACCAACAAATGAGGAATTTTTCTTGTCCCCTAAGCATAACACTGAAACATATAATGACACCCAAATCATACAATTAGATGACTCCCTTAGTAATGAAGAACAACAAGCTTATGATGATCTATTTATAGAATTTCTAAACATCATTCAAACACCATAAAAGTATTATCTTCCTCTTATCTTATCTTATATGTGGGATCAATCCCCATTATTATTTGAATAAACTATTGATGTTAATATGGGAATGAAATACAACCCCATGATGATCAAAATGGGGCCACCCTCAATCCTGAAGAACAAGAAATCCTGATAGCCATACTCAAATAATTTATTGACATCTTTGCATTGTCTTACCATGATATGTGAGGATTAGATCCTTCTTTGGTAATCCACCATCTTGTCGTACATCTAGATGCTAGACCTATCAAGCAAAAACTTTGTAAGATGCATCCCAAGGCCGCACTCCTAATCAAGGAATAAATATAAAAAAAATTAGATGTGAGCTTCATCCATCCTATTGATTACTCAGACTGGATCTCAAATATTATGTTGGTCATCAAGCCACATGGTGAAATTCACATTTGCAGGGATTTTAAAGACATTGATAAAGCATGTCTGAATGATGACTTCCCTCTTCCAAATATCAACATGACCGTTGATTCAATTACTGGCTATGAAATGTTATCCCTCATGGATGGATTCTCAAGATATAATCAAATAATGAATCAGCCTAGAAATCAACATAAAATAGCTTTCACGACTTGATGGGGAACATTATGCTATCAGGTCATGCCCTTTAGATTAAATAATATTGGTGCAACTTATCAAAGTGTTATGATAGTAATATTCCACAATATGATGCATGACATTGTTGAATATTATGTTGATGGCATCCTAGGCAAATCCAAAACACGAGCAGATCATCTTGCATTCCTTAGGAGGATATTTGAAAGACTATAAGAGTATAAAGTCAAGTTAAAACCAAAGAAGTGTGTATTTGGTATCACATTAGGAAAACTCTTGGGATTCATTGTATTCATATGAGGCATCAAAATGTCATGACAGTAATATTCCACAATATGATGCATGACATTGATGAATATTATGTTGATGACATCCTAGGCAAATCCAAAACACGAGTAGAGCATCTTGCATTCCTTAGGAGGATATTTGAAAGACTATAAGAGTATAAATTCAAGTTAAAACCAAATAAGTGTGTCTTTGGTATCACATTAGGAAAAATCTTGGGATTCATTGTATCCATATGAAGCATCGAAGTTGACCCTACAAAATTCAAATATATCCCAAAAATGCCTCCACCTCAAAATATTAGTAGCTCAGAAACCTACAAGGAAAAACTTCAATCCATATGTTGTATTATATATCAATTAGACGATAATGCATTTGGAGATCCCAAAGAAGGTGATGGCTGCGAGCGGCGGTTCTAAGAGCGCCAGCCTCCCTGAAGCCCCCAGGGAGGATCGGCCTTTGCCTGGGGTGATTTCGTAGGAGGAGATTGTCTATGTTAGTGAGCGCTCTAAACTTAACAAGGTTAATGGCTGCCTTCTGCGGAGTCAGGACTAGCCGGTGCTGGTTATCTCCCCAGAGGTAGTAAAGGAAGATGTAGAATACTTGGCCTCTCATGCTCTGATTTACAAGTTCCTGGGCATTCAAATTTCTCTATCGACTTTGTAAGCTTGGATTTGCCGGTCATGGCAGATAGAAGGTGATTTTGATATTATGCTAGCTGGTAACAGTGATTTTATGGTGAATTTCACCTCCGTATCTGACCAGAATCAAATCTTTGAGGGAGGCCCTTATTTCTATGATTGTATTGGTCTTTTTCTCAAACCCTAGCATCCGAGTTTCAACTCTACTAAAGATCTTCTAGCCTGTGTTCCTATCTGGGTTCGCCTACCAAGACTCCCTTTGGAATTCTGGCAGGAAGATATCCTGCGACAAATAGCTGCCATGCTTGGGACACCTACTATTATAGCGCACCAATCACTAGACAAAAAGATTATCTCTAATGCCCGTATCTATGTTGATATTGATTTAAACAATCCTTTGCCAGATTTCTTGGAAATTTGTCTGGGCACCTCCTCATGGATCCAACAAATTGACTATGAATCCATCCCCTTTCAATGCTACAACTATCATGTGTATGGGCACTTACATCACCAATGCCCTCAGGCTTCCAGAGATAGTGGTGCACCTGGGGAGTCCTCTGGCCCTTGAGCGGCCAATGGTGGTAAAGGGAATGGCCAGTCGAGTCATAATAGAATGGCACATACCCAATCTGATAGTGTTGCAAAAGGGAAAGCTCACTTAAACTCCTCAAGTGCAGGGCAAGGCCCAGCAGATTACACAGGTCTTGACAAGGATGGCTTTCTCCTAATCTGACGTCGTGCGAGGGGTCAAGGCCAAAAGCACACTAATCTAGACTAGCAAGTAGACTTGGGCTTCAATCGATTTGAAGCTCTTGGTAGCATGGCCATTGAAGATGGCATTCCCATAGCAATTCAGGGAGAGGCCCCTGAGGTAGATGAGCAGCTCTCTTTTCTTAGTGGCTCACAGGATATGGTGATTCAGCTGACCCTGGAGATCTCTCCTAACCTGGAGGAAGGTGCCCTGGTGGTTTCACCAGCGTCGCATGACAAGGAGGTCCGCTAGGTAGATTTGGCCAAAGACGTGGAAGCCTTTAGGAAAGAAAAAAGGATCTCTTTCGGCTCTTGGCCTAATGCAAAGACCTTTCAAGAAAGTCTCTTTTTCCACTCCCTCCAGAGCTATCCGCAAGAAGGATCAAGACAAAATCAAACTCACAGGTGATTTATTGGTAGAGTCAGGGGTTGTAAAAACCCTGGATGAGCATTTTCCTCACTCTACTCAATGATTGTTCTGTCATGGAATGTAAGGGGGTTGAATAGCACCCCTAAACAAAAAGCTATGCACAATCTGGTAATAGATCATTCTCCAAATATTTTTTATATCCAAGAGACCAAGCTCTCTGTGGATTCTCTATTTTCCTGTATGCCTAACATATGGTTCTCTGGCCAAAGTCAGTGTGTTGGAGCTGTGGGGAGCTCTAGGGGTCTGGCCATGTGTTGGGATCCTAGGAAAGTTACGCCTCTTCTTTGGATGCCCTGCATCTCGGCCCTCTCAATGGTGGCTTCCTCTCTAGAAACTGGTGAGCTGATTCTTGTTACCACAGTTTATGCTCCTGTTGACCTCCCTGGGCAACACAAGCTCTGGAAACATATTCGGTATGTCATAAATAGCCATCCTTTCTTGCCTTGGATTATGACCAGAGATTTTAACACTGTTCTCAGCCTGGAGGAGAAGAGGGGCAGACTGGCTCATTTGGGTCCTTCTTCAGAGCTCCTTCGCTATAATATGGACCTGTTACACCTCTCTGATGTCAAACCTCTTAATTGGCTTTTCACTTGGAATAACAGAAGGATAGGTAATGCTACCATCTCTGAGCGCCTTGATAGATTCCTTATCTCATGTTTTTGGCATTTTAGTTCTATCTCTCTTGCTTCTAAAATTTTGGACTGGAGAGGCTCTGACCACTGGCCCATTAAGCTTTCCACCAGTCACATTGTTGTTCCCAAGAAGCCTCCTTTTAAGTTTCAGCTAATGTGGCTTTGAGATCCATCTCTCCATGATCTTATGGCTTAGTGGTGGAGACAAGGGGGGCCTGACTATGGTACTGCTATGTTTTCCTTCGCTAAAAAACTTTAGTTTGTTAAATGGAAGGTGAAGTACTGGAATAGAAATTGTTTTGGTAATCTCCACTCTATGAAGAAGAGAGCTTATGACCAGCTAGATGTGGTGACTAGGCAGATTTGAGACCTTAGTTTGTCTGAAGAGCTCTGCATTGTTAAATCTCAAGCGTCTAATGCTTTAGCTGAGTGGGAACTTTGAGAAGAAATTTACTGGAAACAGAAGGCTCAAATAGACTTGCTCAAGGAAGGGGACAAGAACACTGTTTTCTTCCACAATTCTGTGCAGGCGAGGCACAATAGGAACATCTCTCTCCTTGTTAGTTCAGATGGGACAAGGCTGACATCTTCTCAAGCTATATCCAGAGAAGCTGTTCAGTTTTATTCCGCTCTTTTTTCAGATGGCCCACCTCCTACTGAGTTGGCCAAAAATATAGTTTTGTCTTGCATTCCCCCTGTGGTGACTTCGGGAATGAATGACTCTCTTAAGTGGCCAATTGGTATGTCTGAAGTGGAGGGAGTGGTTTTCAGCATGCGCAGAGGTAAAGCTCCGGGGCCTGATCGTTTCCCAGTTGATTTCTTTCAAGATTTTTGGGATATTATCAATCAAAATCTCCTAGACGTGGTGCATGAATCTTATTCCAGCAAAGAAATATTCAAGGCTATGAATGCAACATTAAAGAAAGATCAAGCTAATCAGTTGGATTCTTTTAGGCCCATTGCGCTTTATAATGTGGTCTATAAAATCATTACCAAGCTCATTTTGGAGCGGCTTAAAGTCTGCCTCCCCATGGTTATCTCGGAGGAACAAGGAGGTTTTGTTGCTGGCAAACAAATTTTGGATGGGGTGGTTATTGCTTCTGAAGCTATTCACTCTATGTACACTTCTAAGGAATGAGCCATGTTTGTAAAGCTTGATTTAGCTAAGGCTTATGACAGAGCCAACTGGGGCTTCATGCAAAAAGTTATTTTGGCTTTTGGTTTCAGTCAAGCCGGGGTTCGTTGGGTGCTAAGCTGCATCACTACGTCTTCCTTTTCGATGCTTATTAATGGGGAACCCTTTGAGATTTTTGGTGCATCTAGAGGCCTTCGCCAAGGGGATCTGCTCTCTCCTTACTTGTTTATCATTCTGGCTGAGGGTCTGGGGTGACTCATCAAGTTTTGAGTGTCTCAGAATATGCTCTATGGCTGGCAATGGGGGAATGGATTAACCACTTTGTCCCACCTCCAGTTTGTTGAGGACACTATTCTGGCAGGGAGAGCATGGATTTGTGAAGCTAAATCTTTTCGCTACACCCTTGACATGTATCTGGGCAAAAAATTAATGATCACAAGTCCTCTATTTTCTTCTTCAACACTCCTAATCCTATCCAGTGACGGATCGCCACTATCTTGAGGTTTCAGACTCAATCTCTCCCCTTGACTTACTTGGGGATTCCTATTGTGGTGGGAAGGCAGCCTAGACCTTTTTGGCAGAATGTGCTCGACAAACTCAGGCAAAAAATTAATCACTAGACTCATAGATGGCTCTCTACTGCTGGTAGGGTCATACTTCTGCAATCTGTGATCCAAGCCCTTCCAATAAACTGTTGTATGGTTCAGGCTGCCCCTATGTATTTTCTCAAGGAATTTGATGCTCTCTCTCACCAATTTCTTTGGAGCGGTAACTTACAAAATTCCAAATGAAGTCTTATTAATTGGAATACTATTTTTCGGCCAAAGAAGGATGGAGGCCTCGACCTGTGTTTTGCTATTTGGTCCATCCAAACTCTTGCTGCCAAACTCTACTGGCACTGGTGCTCCAACCAATCTCACCTTTGGTCCCGCATCCTATCTTCCAAGTATTTTCTTGATATCGATCATCTGATATTCCCAGGCTCCCTCTTAAGGGAAGGGGGTCTATGGTGTGGAATACCCTCAAGCTTGGAGCTCATCTGGTGAGATGCAGCCTCTTCTGGATTTGTAACAGTGGTACTGAGGCCCTCTTTTGGGGTGATTCCTCAGACGAGGTGCCTCCTCTCTTATCCTCTCACCCGCATTTGCAGCCTCTATGTGACTCCCATCAATCTACATGCTGGAATATTATGGCCCACTACAAGGAAGGCTTTAATCTGGGCACGTCTATTGGCTATCATTGGAAGAATTCTTCTGATTGGCGGCTGGGTGGTTCCTTAGAGGATCGGCTGGAGTTATCATAGATTCTGGCCTCTAGAGGCTGTAGTTCCTTACAAGGTTGGGATGTCTTGGCTTGGGGAGGCGATTCTAGCAGACAGTATTATGTTTCCACTAGGTACTTGCTCTGACCAAGCAACTTTTTGGCAAGGTTAACTTCATATGGTGGAAGAAAATTTGGAACCGGTTTTCATGGCCTAAGTTTAATTTCCTCCTTTGGGTCTTAATGTACAATAGGTGTCTTACTTGGGACAACCTCTGTAAGCATGGGTTTCAGGGGCCGTCCAGATGTGTTTTATGTTGCAGCAGTGTGGAGACTGGGCCTCACCTTTTCTTCCAATGCCCCTTTGCCAAACAGATTTGGCACCTTTGGTGGAATGTGTGGGGCCGTCCCTGTTGGCACGCGTCATCTTTGTTCGACTTCTGGGACCAGCTGGACCATCCTCCTTAAAAAGCCTCATTTTTGTAGATTGCTTGGTCTATTGGATCCTCATTTATCTTGTGGAACATATGGCTGGAAAGGAATAGGTAGATTTTCCATGATGTTCAGTTGGAGCTCAGCGCCCTCTAGGCGAGAATCCTCAATTCACTGCATGAAACTCTTATTGCTAAGGGTAACAGGGCCGATGGCTTGGGCCCAAAATATGTTGGTATATATTCTCAATTTTCCTTTGCTCCTACCACTGCCACTTCCATCACTCCTTCCACTCACTCGGTGAATGTAACCAGGCAGCAGCCGTGACCTGTCAATAGGGCAGGACGATGGACTCCCCCTGTGGCTGGAATTATCAAAATCAACACTGATGGCTCTTTGCACAGGAATCCAAGGGTGACTGGTATTAGTGGTGTGGGGCATGACAGTGCCGAGGATATTCAGTTTCTTTTTTCTATCTATAAGGGCCATGATACCAATAATCTCATGGAAGCTATGGCTATCTTGGTGGCGGTGCAACACTGTTGCCAACATGGCTGGTATACCATTATTTGCGAGTCAAATTTGTAGGTAGTTGTTAACTTATTGAATAAACAAAACTTTGTTAATGTGGATTGGCATTTGGCTATGATTGTCCAATAGATCTTATAGCTATGTACTTCCTTGGACTATGTGGTTTTCAAGCATATTCCCTGTGAGTGGAATGGGGTGGCTGACTGTCTAGCTAAGTGGGCCTCTGAGCAGGGGCCTCTATGGAACATTTCTGATCATTTGTTGCTTCTTTTGGATTTCTCACAGAAGCTGGTTCAACTTGTTGACCAGGATAAGGCTTTGTAACGTTTCGCTTTTATTTCTTTATCAATAAATTTTTACCCCTCTTTTAGTTAAAAAAATATATCAATTAGACAATAAATATCAACCATTTACTCATCATATAAAGAAAGAGGCTAAATATCATTGGAGTACAAAATGTCAAAAAACTTTTGATGATTGAAAAAATACATGTTGAATCCACCAATCCTAGCACCATCAATGCCAAGATAATCTTTGTTCCTTTATATCTCGTCAACTCAATGTGCATTGGGAGTGCTCTTAGCTCAACATGACCAGCATGAAAAGGCAAGGGTTGTCTATTATCTCAGTAGAACCCTGGTATCCTATGAGCTTAACTACTCTCTAATAGAAAAGGCATGTTTAGCAGTCATCTCAAAAGCTTTATCACTACATGTTAAACAATGAGACTAAGCTCATTTCTAAGATTGATCCATTGAAATATTTGTAGTCTAAATCATCCCTAATAGGAAGAATGGCCAAGTGGATCATGCTTATAATTGAATTCAACATTGAGTACATAAATCAAAAGGCAATTAAAGGACATGTCTTAGTAGATCAGTTGGCAGAAGCTCCACTATCTGATACTCAACCATTGACCACATGTTTCCAAGATGAATCAATCCTTACCAATTAAGAGTCACCCATGTGTAATATCTACTTTGATAGCTCATTCTCTCTCATGGGTCAAGGTCATACATACTTATAATCATGCCTCAAGGTGATCTCATTCCAAAAGCTTGCAGAATCACCTTCCCATATACCAATAATATTGAAAAATATGAGGCATTTATTGCAGGGCTTCAAATTGCTTATCAATGGAACATACAAAATCTCCAAGTCTACAGCAACTCATAGCTTATAATCAATCAAGTCAATGATGATTTTAAAACAAAGGATGACAAGCTTCTTCCTTACAAGCACAGGGTTGACAATCTAAAAGCACAATTTTAATATATCACATTTGAACAAGTTCCACGATTCATCAATAAATCCATATCTGTGATGGCTATAATTGGTTCTCTACTCAAAATGTCTCTAGATTCAAATAAACATCAATTATTAGTTGAATAATTATTAATCGTGGCTTATCAAATTCTTGCATCAAAAATTGTTTGTGAAATTGTTGGTCACAGTCTTCCTTGGTATCAAAATATTTACAATTACATTCATGATAATACTCTTCCTCCAACCTTCATCAACACCATCATAAAGCCTTCATTCAAAAAACCTCTCATTTAACCATTTTTGTTAGCACACTCTATTGTCGAGGATATGACAAAACCCTATTGAGATGTTTTAACTTGGATGAGGACCAGTTAGCGGTCAAGGAGATGCATGATGGCATTTATGGGGCACACACTAGTGGGATGGTCCTAGCCAAAAAGATCCTCTGAATTGGTTACTACTGGCGATTATGGATCATGGCACTTGTTAATATGTTAGGAAATGTGTAGCATGTCAGAAACATAGATATCTCATTCATGATCCATCTTAATAATTGTAACCCATAACTATTCCATGGCATTTTTCCACTTGGGTATTTGACCTCGTCAGCATGATTAACCCCTCCTCCCCAAACAGTCATAAACACATCATTACTACCACATAGTACTTTACCAAATGGGTGGAATCCATGTCACTCACTTATGTCACTCGGAACAAAATATCTAATTCATTCTTAATCATATCATTTATCGTTATGGAATCCACTCTATCATTATCTCTAACAATGGAAAATATTTCAAAAATAAAGATCTCAAAGCTTTGTGACAACAATTCCATATCCACCGTAAGTGGTATATACCATATCACCCCCAAGGTAATGGCCAAGTAGACGCAATCAACAAAACCATTATCAAAATTTTCAAAAGATCATCAATGATGTTGGTCATGATTGGCATCTTCAACTTTATCCTTCACTTTGGGCTTACTCAATTATCATACATACTCTAACTAATGCAACTCTGTAATCATTCATCTTTGGTGACAAATCTATATTTCCCGTCAAGGTAGAATTTACCTCATTATGTATATCCTTCAATGCCTCATCAATGAATAATCATATAAGGCTACATGACTTCAGGAACTGGACCTCCTTGATGAAAAGTAGCTCAATGCCCTCAATCAATTGAAGTCCTATAAAAATTGGTTGCATAATCAATACAACAAGCAAATTAGACCAAGAGAATTTTAAATTGGTGAAATCATCCTTAAATAAATCAAATGAATACAAATGTTTATCATGATAAGAAGGGCAATTTTGAGCCTAATTGGTTGGGTCCCTGTGTCATTGTCACCAAATTCGGTTCAGGAGCTTAAAAACTAGGCACTCAAGAATGTTAGGGATTAGATAAGATGATGAACATCATGCACCTAAATAAGTTATATACCTAAATTAGGTCCCTGCTTTGGCATCAATGTAAATACATATTCCAAAAAAACCCTAAAAATTGTAAAATTCCAAAAAAAGTTGTCCAATGGTGAAAACTAATTCGCTTAGACCTTGGATAAGTAGGGAAATAAAAACTAGTTTTTGACATCACTCATGATATGAATTTATCTAAAAACATATCATAAAAGATACCTCATATACTTTGGGGTAGTCCATTCATCCCATTATTCACTCCCTCCATCCCATATCATTCATATTCCTTATTTCATCCATCAACACCATCATCTAAACTAACATCATCACATCAATATAAAGGCTACACAAGCTGATATGAAAATTAAAAAGCAGAAGCATCACAAATATAACATATCACATAACATCAATAAACTCATGGCATCCATAAATATCTTTTACATCACATAACATCTAACCTAGTCCATAAACATACACAAATATCCATACATCATAAAACATAAGTAAGGACTAATCCATCGTGTACATCAAGAATCCACATCAAATCCATACCAAATTGAATAATCATATATAAACATTGTCCATGATTAGATTAAAAATAGAATATATAACATACATCATGGATGTCCATGTGCTAAAAGTATAATATACACACTCCATCAAAAATTCACATCTAACTTTGAGTGTCTAGAGGTGGTGGTGGCCTCAAAAGTGGATGTACAGACTGCATGGAAGCTATGGACCTAGAGGAACCTATTGTACAACTACTCTTTTGAATATGGATCCCTCTACCCTACTAGCATGACCTGCTCATATAGTGATCGCTAGTACTAAATCTTTGCCCTGACCCTAGTCAATTGCCTACCCAAATGTCTCAGTCCCTGTGACAACCAACCCTACTATGTGGCATCCCTCTCTACCTAAATTATTTGTATTGTAGACATAAAATGGGTGCTCTCGGTCTATAAGATGATATTTTATGGTCTCTCTCATTAACATATTTGTGTCTGGTATACACTCAATAAGCAAGACCATCTAATTTTGTAACCCTGACAGTGATCTCCTCTTCCAATCAACTAATCAGAGCCTCATCCTTGACTGACCTAGTAGAATAAGGACCAACCTCATTGATATGAGATGGCGCTATCAATTCTTCAGTCCCTATAACCCTATCCTCTATGACTAATAACAAACATAAATCATACACAATCATCCCTTTATCTATCAAAATTATCATATGTCTTGGTCTTGGGTATAACCTTGAAAACTCAAGAGTTTTTGATATCGCACACCTCTAGTCTTTCATGCCCATCCTCATCTTGTATCTCCACTCATATCACCTACTCCCTAGTCCCTTATCCCCCTCCATATCCTCCTATATCCACATCCATATGGATCCCATCTCTACCTCATCTCTCCCTAGCCATACAATATGATCAATAAGAATTTGGTATCCTCCCCCATCCCCATACCCTCACTGTGTAACATGTGCTACATGGACCTATGTATCCCATCCATGACCATCTCCATCCATCCTCCCATCTCCATCTATCCTCCTCCTCGGTTGGCTCTCTAAAATGGCCCAAAGC
The DNA here is from genome assembly GCA_037957365.1 of Torreya grandis. Lineage (NCBI taxonomy): Eukaryota > Viridiplantae > Streptophyta > Pinopsida > Cupressales > Taxaceae > Torreya > Torreya grandis. Next base: position 3,871,450 of record JARHVA010000424.1, on the reverse strand, counting down.
CACATTCTGTGTCTGAAACCCACATCACATCTCAAATCATAACCTCTAACCTTTGTGCCCATCCTATTAGATGCATCCATCTAATTGGGGCTCTCGACACTCCACCATGTCTGCAACCACATCCCCTAGGTCGATATGGAAGAAATACTTGATCATGTCAAGTAGAAGAATGTTGTTGATAATAGCCATACATATCAAAGTGAGTTGATCAATAGTCCCCCTTTGTAAGCATCAGTCTATGTTTAGTCAGCCCCTATATAATCCCACCCTCAAATTCCCTGATAACTATTACATTATCAACATACACACCCATGACTACCAATAAAGATAGTAAATATAGTCTCCTCTTATATGGATCCAATATATGCACCATACATCCTCCAAGGTCACTGTCATCTCACTTGTAACAAAGTGAAACATGTTCATCTTGCTCTACCACCGCTCTAGTTAGGAAGTAATTGGTGCTTGACTAGTCCTAATCAATGGCATCTATTCCACATGATATAGTCCCACAAACTCCATCACACTAGAAAATTTGGTCATTACTTCATGAACCCATTGTAAAACTATCAATTGACGTCCACATGATGCAGTAATGGGTAGTCTCTTTTGAAATCATCATAAATCAGCCTATTAATCTATCTACTTTACTAACTTGACTAACTATTCATCTACCACTTCTCCATCCTCCTTGTTTCTCCATCTTCCCTTTCACTTCTTCCAACAACTCCATTTGAGCAAAATTGCTTCTTCCTACATAAATTTGCTTCTTGTGATGTCAAATCTGCTATTTTGCCATCTACAACATCACTTTTTGACCGAATACGAACTCACGTCTATCGATGGTTAATTTGTTAATCACCACAAGAATCTAATTTTTGGTAGACATTCACATCTAGCTATTTTTTAATCTACTTCACAAATCATGAATCTGCTAATTGCCATGTGAATCCATTTTTAGCAGATGTGGATTCACCTCTATTTGAATCCATGTCTAGTGATCATGAATCTGTATCCAATGATAACAAATCTACGAATACACATTTCCTCACAAATCAAATTTTTCCCTAAAAATCTAACAAAATCACTAAATTAACTCATGGATTTAGGTTTTGTAGTAGTGAAATCACTACAATGGAAACTAATCATAGTGGCTTCACTCTTCTCTATTTTTGCTTAGCATTAATGACAATAAATGCTCAAATTAAACCTACTTACTGGGTCTTCATGGTTATCAAGTCTCTATAACTCTCTGACTCTCTCTACTTGGTGATGGTGATGTAGAATGTGATCTATCTCCATGTGGTAGGCTTGTGTCAAACCAGAATTCAAATTTACAATGAGGTAGGGTGAAAATGAATAGTTTTTATCCTTCCTCCCTCCTATTTAACCCCCCATTCACCCCATTTTAACCCCTTTCACCATTATTTCATCCTTTTTCTTCATTTTCGTCTAAATTTTATCCCACAAGTACTATTGTTTGTCCTCATTTCTCTTCTATCACTCATCCTACTCAATTACTAACCAACATCCCATTTCATGTTTGTATTTATAAATCTTCTCACTAAACCATTTTCCATCATTATCCCCCTTAATCTCCCTGGGGCAACTCTAAGGCATCATCTGGTCATCTTATCATTCCTTGTCACCTTATTCTCATTTTAGGAGAACTACATTGGCTTGAGGTCCATACAGATTATGTAGGCAGCACTCAGTCACATAGTGTCCAAAGATAACTCAGCCACACTAACCCATTCTCTTCCCTCATCCCTTAGCCACTTGAATTCTTATCACATCATATCATTTACTCTTATTTTCTGTCAATGTCATTACTCTTGAGCTATAATAAATCAATTGCATCTAGCCTACTACTTCTACTCCCATGCATATAATCAGGTAAATCTAGCACACGACTACTTTGTCAATCATCAATCAATCATTTTGGGACATGTCGGTCCCTATAAATTAATCCATTCATCAATATCTAAGCGTCAAGTTCTCTTTGGCATGCATCCTTGTTAGGGGTACATCTAACACTTTTGACACCCATCCCATCAATTTAGTCATTTCTCACAATTCTCTCTAGCATGCATCCTTGCCAAGGATACATCTAAAGCTTATGACACATGTCTAATCATCCAATCTAAGCCTACATCTATCCTTGGCATGCATCCTTGATCGGGATATATCCAAAGCTTGTAGCCTTCCTTATCAATCCAACCAAATCTATGGCTTCCATTTTTATGTCATTGATTAGGGCATGTCTAGGGATGTAATTATTTCATCTTTTTCTCCCTTGCCTATGTCTTTGCCAGGGACATCATCAAACCAAGTCCTTATGTCCAAATTTTAGCTCATCATCTATGCCAATTGTGTCACACTCACCACTTCCAATCATATCCAACCACCTATCGTGTCCATCCCCACCCATGCATTACACCCCTTGTTTTTTGTCAAGTGGCCATCTGTCTCCTTCCTCCCCACATGACCCCTCAAGGGGGAATCACCCATCCTAACTCTTACTATCTCACCAACCCACCCATCTTCTCACTTTTTTGAAACGTCATTATTTATTCTAGTCACAATACCCTTTCAAAGAGGGGTAAAATATATACATCCAAAATCAACCCATTCTTCTATCATTACTTATTTTTCCATTATTCATCATTATTTTTTTCTATTTACCATTACTACCACTATTATATTCATCATATTCCTAATATTATGACTATTATAACATACCCCTAACATTTTATACATAAAATCAACCTTACCCCTCATCCCATATCAATTAATCACTCTAATATCACCTTATTATGTCATTTGGCTTCTAATTAATCCTACATAATATTTTGAAATTTTAAATTCATCCCTCACCAACCTCCACTATAATTCCTAGAAATCCCTTTTCTAATCACTATATAACCTTTATTAATTATCCCTAATGGGATCTAAAACTCTCCAAGATGTATAGATCCCCTCACTAATCATTCTCTATAATTCTCTAGGAATTTTAAATTCCTAAAAAATTCTTACACCCTTAGATCTTCCTCCACCATGGCTTATTTTCAACCATTTATCTTCTCTACCACCTTTTATATAACCACCTTAGTTCCCGTGAAAATTAAACTAATTAACTAATAATACTATACTTCTACTTTTTCTCACAAGCATCCTTCATCAGCATCGATTCAACTATTTTGAGCTTTTGTCAAAGCGATCCAACATATCAAGCATCCATCAAGCTCATCCATTGTATCATTTGTATTTTTTCAAGGAAGGTAAACTCATGACATACAGCTTTGGAGTGAGGGTTTAGAGACTAATCTAATCACTACTTCACTCAATTAAAAATGTAGACTACTAGTTGCATTGCACACCCTTTACACTAGCACAAGGCTTGTGGCTTGTGTGTTATTGTTTGTGTGTTGTCGATACTTGTATTATTTTCAAAACTCGATGCCTTAAAAAAAAATCAAATAAACATCCATAATTTATAACCAACCATGGCATCACTTGATCACACCTTGATCAAACCAAATCATAAAAAGACTAGATTACAAACAAGTCAAAACCCATAAACAAAGTCCAATCCAATCACTACATCATTAAGGCAACCCAAACAATCCAATCCATAGCTTAATCTTGATAATCACCTCAAAAACATAAGTTTTATTTAACCCACATCAAGATAATCACATCCCACATTGTAAACCAACATCACACATAATCTTGGTTAAATCTTAAACTTAATCAAGTTTAAGACATCTAAATCCAAAACCACCATCTCCAACATCCATTTTTCAAATCAATCTTGAGAAATCAACTCTAAGACAACCCAATCATTTGAGCTAGCTCACAATTATTCAATCCACATCTAGGGCCACTTATTCCCTAGTTAATCAAAGAGAACACTAATCTCTCAATCACATCTTTAAGCTAGGCATAACCTAGTTCTCATCTATAATCTAATTCAAACATCAAGGGTTATGTAAAAAAAACCCTAATAAAATATAAACATCAATTTAAAAAGCTTACCCTAGGCTTATCATCTACCAACAATCAGGGGTTAACCATACCTTAGTCAATCCAAGTCAAAGTTAGCTTGCATTCAAGATAAAATTCTGTCAAGCTTACCCATCAAATCAAACAATAATTAATATCCAAATTATCACATAAAAACCAAATTAAGCCAAAATAAAACTTGAAATCAATCCAAAATCAAGCTTAATCTAAAGTAATCTCATGTCAAAACAAGCCACCATCCAACACACACAACACATCCGATGCAAGCATAATGGCACAAAAACCCCGATACTAACTTAAGATGGGACAAACTTCACGTAATGAATATTTTAAAAATCCTTTGGTACATAGAACGAAATCATGATAGTGATCAATAAAACCTTGTAAACCTAAAAGAACATGGTCAAGATAATCGCTATGACTTGTTGGAAATGGGACATCGAATAACTTAAATGGAATAATTATTTTATGATAATAGGGATGAGTTATTATTAAGACTTATTAAAGTTGGAACCAAATTGCCCCTAACTTTGATCTTACTAATTTACAACACATCATAAGCAAAAATATCTCTAACCAAAAGAATCATACTTCTAGTCATAACCCTTTTGAGGAAGAACCCTAAAGGGTGTCTATAAATAATAACCATGTCAAAGGTGGCAAAGGGAAATCCAACTTGGATGACCAATTAGAACAAGACCCTAAACAAGCCATGCTTGAATATTTGAACAAATCGCCAACAGGTGGAATGTCTCACATCCCAAATCGATCCTGGTGCCCCCCAATCCTCACAACCAAATAAATCATCCAATCACCATTAGCCCAACATAAATAAGAACAAGATCAAGAAAAATCTGAGTTCTTTATACCACCTTCCATTCCACTAGCAAGCTCCTCATTCGCTTAAGAGTGGAAAGAAATGAAAGATATTATTCAATGGTTACAAGCAGGGTCACAAAGTAAAAAAGTATAAGTTCAAATATTTATGCCCATATCCACTTGACAAAGAGATGTTGTTCATTACTTTCACTCCTTATTTTGAAGCTCTAAATTTTGAGAAATATAAGGGGAAAGGAGATCCAAGAGAGCATGTGAAATAATTTTTCATGTCTTATCAAGAAGTGGCCTACATTGATGCTTACTTGCTTAAGCCATTACGAAGAAGTCTTGGAGGACCATCCCTTGTATGGTTCATGCATTTTCCAAAGGGATTAATAACCTCATTTTTAGATTTATTCGATAAATTTGTTAGACAATTATTTTACAATGTGGAGCATGAGATCACAATACTACACTTGTATAATGCCAAACAATGCAATGCAGAAAGTATTTTGTCCTTATTGGAAAGGTGGTAAAGTCTTTTCAGCATATTTCCTTGCATGATCCCTAAAAATTAACTTGTCAGTATATGTATTACCAAATTAAATCAAGAGATGGCTTTTCACTTACAACTCCATTGTGCAAATACTTTTGATGTGATCATTGAAAAGGGCACATAAATCGAGAAAGGTCTATTTGTTAAAGGTTTAATCGAAATATTTTCCAAAGATAATCAAAATCAAGCCTCCTAATCATAAAATCCAAAATTCTTCAATAAACCAAGATTATGGTTTGCGATCGAGTTATAGATTCTAAGCACATACAAACCATTCAGAGTTTTAATCCTCCTAAATCTCAAAGCACATCAAGTATCATTGTACTAAGAGGAAATCCAAGGAAAGATTCTAAGAAAATATAGTATACACCTCTTGGTGATGCAATAGAATGTGTCTTTCGTAAGCTCCTAGCTACGAATATGATTATTTTTATAGAAACCAAGCCCTTCAATGAAAGTGAATTTAAGCCAGCATGGTATCGATAAAACAAATATTGTGACTATCATAGAATCAAGAACCACTCGACTAGAAGATACATGCAGGTTAGGAATTGCATCTAGGATTTTATTGATTGAGGCAAGATAGAAGTTGAAGAGGAAGTTTCTTCCTTGAATAATCAGTAGCTTGTAATTTATCAAGATCCTTTCCCCAAGCATAACTAAAATCACAAGCAAATGCAACAAGGCCAAAGTCAAACCAACCATATCAATAACATGATAACCCCTATAACTATGACTCGATTGTTGGTCGTATTGACTATAACAAGCATCAAATCACCACCATCAAGATAAGAGCTAAATCTCCTAAATATCCCACCATTCAAGATCATCCAACCATTAAATTCAAAGGCCATTTCTTTGAGTGTGTTGTCACCACTTGACGTGGTAGGTTCACTATCCCAAGGGCCCCTCCAAATATCATTGTCCCAAAATCACCTCCAAAGGTCAACATTCAAAGAGATCCTCTACCTACTTATGAGGATGAATATAGTCTCATCCAACATCATGGAAAGACCCATACATAAATATCCATATTGGATCTTCTCAAAAGACCTTTTGTTCATTAAGACATCCTCATCAAAATCCTACAAAAGTCAAGATTTTCCATAAATATTAATCCTAATCAGTTATGGGCACTCATTGGTCAATTTTCATTGACACAATAGCTCACATTTGACCAAAGTGAAATCCTGCCAATTGATATTAATCACAACCCCTTATATATCAAGGTGCTTATCACAAGGCATAAAATCAAAATAGTTCTTGTAGACAATGGTTCAGGGGTCAACCTTTGTACCCTCACCTTGATCAAGTATCTAGGATATTCTAGAACAACATTGACACCTAAAATAATTATAATCAAGGATTATGATGATGTTGAATGACAATCAACAAGGACAATGTATCTTCTTATCATGGTGGGTTTGGTTACACACCAAACACTAATTCACATAGTAGACATTAAAATCCCTTATAACATCCTTTTGGAATGCCATGGATCTATAAAATACAAGTTTTACCATTTACACTCCATCAATGTATTAAGTCTCTTCATTTAGGCATGGAGGTTACAATTCTTGGTGATCCACAACCTTACCAATATTAAAAGATGTTAGAAGGATGATATCACAATGCCATTTATTATCCTAGTATCGAGAGTGCTTCTCTTACCATAAATAAATCAAAATCACATAAAGATGCCAAACCTTCATCATCTTATGTCCATCCTGATGATCTTCAATCGACCTCCAAAAATACACCTATCATTTCCCACCTTAAAATTATTTCCAAAGGATGTGGTTAATAGGCATTCCATGATGCCTTCCATATTAGTAAGAGCCCCCTATCACCACGAAGTTATGGATGTCCCACCATGAATAATATCAAAGAGACATCACATCAGTTTGGCCAAAAAACTTTCAAAAAGTTTAGGCTCCTATTAGATGAAAATATAAGATAATTCAGATGATTCTTGGTTATATGATGATGGTTTGACATCTTGTTTACAAAACTAGGAATTCCCAAAATCAAATAGAATGTGTGATATCATGAAATATAAAGGAAAGGGACTTGGAATTCATGAATAGGGTATTTAAAAACCCCTACCAATCAAATTCAATTGGATATCTCACAACCTAGGATACAAATCATCAGGTGGTGACCCATTTGATGTTGTTACTGTTGTCAACTTGGAGCTGTGTTCTGATTCGAGGATGTGCACAAAACGGCCAATCCTCTATCTGGCTAAAACAATGGGATCTTCTCACGAGGGTGGGTACCTCAATAGTGAGAAGAACCTCTAGAGAAGGCTGGTTCCTGTATGATGTATCAATGAAGATTCCTACTCTACGTTGTTGACTACCATTGAAAAGGGAGAAAGAAAACTTAAAGGGGAAATCCTACCTAAAAGGGGGTGATACACCAGAATTATGATCCTACTCATCTTGGAACCTTGAACACTGAACGAACAAGAGAGAAGGAAGACCTTAGACTTCAATTAATCACTTGTGCATAAGTATTTCATGCAGAGGTTCGGTCTAATGACTAAAACCTAAGGGAAAATGGTGGAGAGAGGTCTGATAAAAGACACTTTGCAGTCGCCTAACATCCACTTACAGTCTCAACAAAAGACAATAAAGAACACTTTAACATGACCTGCACAAGGACAATATAACAACTAGGTACGAAACAAAATTTGGGAAGGGAGAGAGCTCTACCACTTATGCAAATTGCTGAAGAAATATACACTATGCCACTCTTGAAATATGAAAGTACAGTCCTTATTGATCGAAGAGGTTACACAACTCACCAATGGCAGAGTTTGGTCTAACCAAGAGAGATTGGATGATTTGATGATTTTTAATCAAGGCTGAAAGCCATTATATAGCAAATTACAAGAGGCCAAAGATAGGTGTATAAACGTGAAGAGAAAGATTTACTTTTGTTAACTCCAAGCTTTACTTGGCCTTTCAATAAAATATATTTTCCCTTTTGTCCTTGCATGAAGCTTATTCACTTGATGAAGCGAACTTATCTTTGTTATGAACCGCCCACCTCTTTTTGCATGGAAATCTTCTAGTGGATGCGGCGTTTGATTAATTAGTCAACTCTAAATATGGAATAGTCGACTCCTCATTCGAACTCGAAACTCCTGTTGAAACTGATTTAGACTTTCGGATGCATGGGCTGCATGAAGACGAACAGGTCTTCAATAATCAGTCAACTAGAACTTTGACCATTTATTCAAAAATAGCTCTGATGTTCAAAAATAGCTCCAACGTTTGCATGTATTTCGTTTTAATTTTGATAGTGTCTATTTCTGGCAGGATTTCGTATTCAATTCTTCATCGGATTATCTATTTTCTATTCTTTTTTGCACAGTCGGCCTCCATTTATTTCGCATTTTTTGTTATCTTTATAATCTCAATGGTTACTTCCCGTAGGAAAAATTTGACGGCCTGCAGGACGTCACTGGAAGCTATCGTATTTCCTTTGGCTATATTTATTCGGGTTTTATTCCCACGGTCTGTTGCTCTGTCGGCTCTCGAATTTCTTTGGATTTATGTCTGTGCAAGATTTTTTGAATTTCTTCAGACTTTTTGTCTGAAGGAATTCCTTCAGACAAAAAGTCTGAAAGAATTCATTTTCTCTTGGCTTAGCTTTATCTTGTCTTTTTCTCTTGGTCTTGTTTTCGGACTTGTCTCCTGCCCCTTCCGAATTCCTTTGGACTTTTTGTCTGAAGGAATTCCTTTGGACAAAAATTCTGAAGGATATGTCTTTGCCTTTGCTCTTTTGAAGCATCTTTGGTCTTGTTTATATATTGACTTATGCCATTTCTGAATTCCTTCAGACAAAAAGTCCGAAGGATTCTTTCTTTGCCTTTGCTCTAAAATGTGACCTTCGATAGCCAGTCCAAGTGTCCTCCATCAGTCCAAGTGTCCTCCGACAGTCCAAGTGTCCTCCGACAGTGCCCTTCGGAAAAATTGGAGGGCACCCAGACTTTTTTCAAAAGTCTGTGATTTTGGTCTTCCTCCTGCCCGAAGGGTAGGTGCCCTTCGAGATTGTTGTAAGTGTCCCTTTCGAAGGGTATTTTGCCCTTTGAAACTCTTGAAACTGTCTTTTCCTTGCCTTTTGTAACTTTTTCAAATTTCTTCTAAGTGTTGGGAGAGTCCGTAGAATTTTTTGACTGAGTCCATAGAAAATTTCTTGAGTGAGTCCATAGAAACTTCCCTGAGTGAGTCCGTAGATAATTTTTCTGAGTGAGTCCGTAGAATTTTTTTGAGTGAGTCTATAGAATTTTTCTGAGTGAGTCTGTAGAAAAATCTGTAAAGGAAAACAATGCATTCTTCCTTGGCTAGAGACAAGAACTTTCCAAGTGGCAAGAAAAAATCTGACTCGTGGAAGATTTGTCAACATTCTGGCAACTCAATTGGGAAGCATGCCTATTATGCTTGACAACTCAGACCATGTATAGACGTTATTCAAATTCCCAAATGGTGAACCTGATCTCTGATCGAAAATATGCTTTGATCATTGCTGTAATAACCTCCTTCTTCAAAATAAGAAGGGAAACACACGAAAGCAGAAAACTAACTAAAAAGCAAATGTACAAACAAGCACTTATTAAACAAAACTGAAGCAAACTACTGTGCTTTTACAACACTTGGAGGAAAGCAAAGAATAATTAAATATGTACATGAAACTTTGCTCTTTAATAGCAATGTTTCAGATGTATCCCATTCGCTGGGATTGGAAGCTCTTCGCCATCCATCTTAGAAATTTGGAAGGCGTTGTGGGATTTACAGCTAGAGATTGTATATGGACCACTCCAAAGTGAATCAAACTTTGTGTGCCTTCCTGGTTTGGCCCGATCCTCATCCCACTTAAGGACCAAATCTCCTTCATTGAAGCTTTGTGAGGAAGCTCCTTTGTCGAATGTCCTTTTCACCTATGCCTGATGACTTTCCATGGCTAGCATGGCTTGATTTCTTGTCTCTTCTAGCTCCATAAGTTTTGCATACCTGATCTCCATAGGCTCATTTTCTAACAGTTCAAGTTGATGCATTAATTCTAAGGTGGGAAACTCGAGAGAGATTGGTAACCTTGCTTCCCTACCATAAACCAGCTTGTAGGGAGAGTTGGCTATTGACCTTTTGTAGGTAATCCTATCAGCCCATAGTGCTGACTTCAGCTTGAGGTACCATGATCTATAATTGTCTTTAATGGTCCTTCGTATGATCCTCAATAGGTTTTTGTTTGTAGACTCAGCAAGGCCATTTCCTTGTGGATAATAATTTGATGAAGTGCTGAGATAGATTCCATGTTGGACGGCCCATTTGCTGATCCTAGATCCCACAAAAGCCATTGAATTGTCAGAAATAATGGTTGAAGGGACTCCAAACCTAGTGACCAAACTTTCATAGAAATCAAGGACGCTAGTTTCATTTGCCTCTTTTAATGCAACTGCTTCTATCCAACGGGTGAAGTATTCTGTAGCTGTTAGAATCCACTTATGCCCTGAACTGGAATGAGGGTTGATGAGACCAATAAAGTCTAATCCCCACTGGACAAATGGCTATTCCACTGTAATTGGTTGTAGGGGCAGGGCTGCTAGTTTAATTTTCCCTACAAACATAGTGCATTGTTTGCACTTCCTAACCCATGCATGGCAGTCACCAAATATAGTAGGCCAAAAGTACCCACCTTTCATGATCTTAAGTGTTGTAGTTCTGGTAGAAAAGTGTCCTCCACCAAATCCATCATGGAACTCTTCCAGCAATCTTTGAGTATGGTTCAGCTCCACACACCTTAGTAACATTCCATTGATATCCTTCTTGAACAAGACACCGTCAACAAGCAAAAAAGGAATTGATTGCAGTCTAAAATACCTTCTTCTTGAAGCAATTGGGTGGGAAAGGTAATGACCTTCCTGCAGATAGCTTACCAGATCATGAAACCAACTGGAAGGTGAGGTCTGTACAGCAGCAATTTCTACATCATTTGACACTAAGACAGCTTCGTTAGTTTCTTGTAAGTCCTGAGCTAGATGCTCACAAAGTCCTTTGCCCCTAACCAGTTTCATGATCTTAATTACTATATCATATTCCATCACTTTGGTTATCCAACCAGCCCTTTTCTCATTTATATCCTTGTTCAGAAGAAATTATTTGATGCTTGGATGAGCAACCATTAGAAGTATTTTATTATTAGACAGTAAGTGCTTAAATTTATTCAGAGATCTTATAACTGCAAGGACGTGTTTTTCAACAAACGAGTTCCTTGTCTCATACTCCTACAGGCCTTGGCTATAGAAGGCTATTGGTTGTTCCAAGTCTTCATGGTTCTGATGCATAAGAATCCCTGAAATGGTGTCCACATTAGCATATGTATATAGAATGAAATCTTTCTTGAAATCTGGATTCAAGAGTGTAGGGGCACTTGCTATGGCTTTCTTAACATCTTCAAATCCTGTTATTCCCTCCTTGGACCAGCTGAAACTCTGATTTTTCTTTAACATGGTTGTAAGTGGCTTAGCTATAGTAGCAAAATCTGAAATATATCTCCTTATGAAATTGATATTTCCAAAGAAACTTTGCAAAGCCTTTTTGCTCTTAGGCAAGGAGAGTGCTAGAATGGATTGAATCCTCTCAGAATCTATGTTTAAACCGTGCTTTAAAATAACATGTCCAAGAAGCTTACCTTCATGAACTGAAAATACACACTTTTTGGGATTTAGAGATATCCCAAACTGTCTACACCTTTTAAAAACATGCTAGAGGTGCACCACGTGATCTTATGCATATTTTGAGACTGTTGTTATATCATCTAAATAGACAAGCAAAAATTTGTTAAGAAGGCCATATCCATGGCTCTCTAAAAGTTTGTTCTAGCATTGGACAAACCAAATGGCATCTTTCTGTATGCGAACGTTCCCCACTTGGTTATGAAAGTTGTCTTGAACAGGTCTTCTTCTTTGACCAAAATCTGATTATATCCACTATACCCATCTAATAAGGAAAACCTCTCTGAACCTGAAACAAGCTGTAAGATTTATTCCATTGATGGCAATGGATAGTGGTCTTTAAGGGAGGCCCTGTTTAAGTCACGAAAATTAACACATAAATGAATCTCACTGTTCTTTTTTCGTACTGGAATGAGGTTCGCCACCCAAGTTGAGTGCTTGAATGGAAATATAATAGCAGACTCTATAAGCTTGTGAAGCTCAACTTTCATTAAAGGCTCAAGTTTTCAATTAATTGGCCTTTGTCTTTGTTGTACTGGCTTAGTTTCATCTTCTAGCTCAATAGTGTGTTGAGCCAAGCTTGAATCAAACCCTTTGAGTTCGTTATACTACCATGCGAATATGTTAGCAAAATTTTGGCATAATTCAATGAAAGCTTTCTTTTGAAGTGGGGTGCATACCTTGCCCAATTTCAAAATCTTACCAGTTGCAATCTCTACATTAGCATAGTGCTCTTCTTTTGTCGACAAGGCTGACTTATCTTTCCTTAGTTCATCGTCTTCACTGAAAATATTTTCAAGGGTAACCAATCCCTTGGGTAGTTTATTGGTTTTCAGCTGCACAATCTGGTCACCATACTGTTGCAAGTGTTTTTCCTAATTTTTTGGAGAAAACTCAGCTTCTTCCTATAAAAATCTCACAATTTGATCATCACTTTCAAATACCTGCCGAATTTCCTGGTTATCTGGGACAGAAGGCCTTACGACTATCCTTATATGTGACTGAGAAGCATCACTTTTAACGTCAACTGGGATATCAAATTGCGCCCCAACAGCAGCCAACCTATTAGCATGTTTATTTCTATCTCTTGGTATAGCCTAAATATTAAAAGCCTAGAAATCTTTAAGTAAATCCCATACCCTGTGTCTATAAGATTTAAGTAACATGTTCTTGCATACATTTAAGCCTCTTACTTGGTGAGCCACAAGTTCACTATCTCCAAACACTTGTAGACAACTTGCTTTCATCTTCCTAGCCCATTGCAAACCGTGGACTAGTGCTTCATATTCAGCAATGTTATTTCAACAGCCAAACTGAAATTTAATGGATGAGAAATACCTCTGTTTTGTAAGAGAAACTAACATTATTCCAGCTCCTGTCCCATGCTTATTTCTTGATCCATCGAAGTATAGTTGCCACAAGCCTTCACTGGATTCGCCCTCTTTGACCATGGTTGGGATTTGCGCATTGTTCTCATGAAGACAATATACACCAAGATCTTCTTCAATTAGCTTGTAAGGATCATGCTCATGCAAGGCAGAAGCCCACTCATCAAGAAATAAATTTGGAACTCCATCCAAAGGTGAGTCCTTTTCTACATCACTAGTTTGTACTACTTCATCTAAAATAATACAATTTGCATTGACCACACTTGGCGTATAAGGTTCCATGTGAAAACGTGCATTAGGTTCTGAATGAATGGTTACCTTTGTGCCATATCTGGTTCTAAATAGTAAGTCCAATCAGCTAATAGATATCCCCCAATCTTTGAGGTGAAATCTCTTGAAAGGCACATGGCAAAATAAGGGGGTAGATCTACAACTACAACATCCTACTGAATAGTTACATTAGGACAGGAATGTAATGTTAGTTTCAAATATTTGATAATCCCTACCGTCTTTGTGGGTGAACCATCCAACTGTAGTACCCTTTCAGTATTTGGCTCATAGACAAGGCCGAGCTTGTCTGCAATCTGTTTAGGCATGACTGTACTGCTGGCTCCACTATCCACCATACAATTATGAACTAAGGTGTCTCCTACTATCAAGGAAAGATAAAAAGGGGGAGTCTTCTTTACTTTTGCCTCAGTTTTGTCTACCTTTGATATATTATTTCCTTAATGTACCTGCTGCTTAGTTGGCAGATCTGAGTTTGTCAAAATAGTACCTCCTTTATCTACTAATTTTGGGGACAATTCAAGAGCTGAAAGTTCTTGAATGAGTCTGTCCTTTTGGCCTGGAATCGACAGAGTATCCCACATGATAATATTGATGTTAGACCTTTTCATCTGATCTACAATGTTGAACTGGGATGTACTAACCTTTGATTGACCTTGTGTGTTACTTGTTGCTCACGAATCAGAGGTATTTACTACACTTTGCCAACCTCTACATTCTAATTTCTTGGGACTGTGGGGTTAGCAAGTTGTTCTTTTGTACCTTGAGCAATAGTACTAGGAGTGTTGGATGTATTTGCCACTGTTTGAGCTTCTCCAATAGCTCTTCTTTTATTTCTCTGATAGGTTAGAGCTACAACTTGATCATTTGAAGTGTTAGTTTTAACATCTTGAGTAAAAGCAATATGATCATCTACCTGTGAATTTACATTAACAGCATCAGGCTGCCCTTGGGTTGCTCCTTGTGATGCTAGTCCCGTATCTTGATATTGGCTCTCATGAAAAGAGAACTCCTCTTGTGTCATCTATGGCATGGTGTTGTTTGTCTGAATTGAATCCTGATTTTAAAAATCATTCAGATTTGAAGGCTACCAACCTGAATCCTGCACTAAATTGTTCTGAGATGGAGTTGGAACGATGGCTTTTGAAGTAGAAGGAGCACTTGGATCAAGAGCAACATATGGCTTAGCTGGAGTTATAGCCCCTTGTGTTTGATAGGGTGGTCGGTTTTCTCTAAAACCCTGATAAGGAGATCTTTGATCTTTGAAAGGCTGATAGTTATTCTGATTCTATTATTGATAAGGCCTATTTGACTGGAATTGTTGCCTTTTAAGTTCCAAAAGATAGTAACAGACTTTTCAGCTCTCCTATCTCACTAAACTGACTAGTAGAGGCTACAATTTGATGCTGAGGTGCTGGAATTGGAGCCAAGGATGGAACTTGAGGGACATGAAGGGCTAGTGCTAAACCTATCTCCAAAAATATGGGCATTGGAGGCCTTGGAGCAAGCTTTCCTGCCTAAATTAGACTATTTTTTGCTCTTATTTCAACGTCATAGGCATCTAGAAAAGTAGTGCCGCACATTGACTGTATCATCACACTGATATTAGAATTCAGAGCTTTCAAAAAATATAAAAAAACATACTTTGGCGATGGCCTAATTAGAACCGGTATCCTGTGCCATGTCTTTTGGAATCTGAGATTAAAATCAGACATGAACTCATGAGGGGCTCTATGTATGGCTGTTAATTGCTCAACCAAAGATAAGTGGTCAGACTTGTCCTCAAACAGTTTGACCAAAGCAACACCTAATTCATCCCAAGTAGAGATAGATCTAAGTGGGAGGGTTCTATACCACTGTAATGCCTTTCTTTTGAAAGAAGTAGCTAATAATCTGATAGCAACGTTATCTTCAGTTACATTATGAACTGAACAAAGATTGGCTACATCCTGTATATGCTCAATAGGGGTCGTTTGATTTTCCCTTGAGAAGAACAGAATACTTTTGAGGGTAGATATAGGTATATCATTTAATTGTGCTAGATTTAGTGGGCTTCCTTCGTTAAATGGAGCAAATACTTGATTTCTACTAGCCATCTGCATGATGGGAATTTCTGTGTTGAGCATAATAGGGTGAGGGGGAGCTAAATATTCCCTTTGAGGATATGGACTTACCCTCCTAGATCTTGCTCTTTTATAAGTCAAAAATTCAAAAGGAATACCTTTGCTTGTTGATCTTGTAGTGACTTTTGGCATGAACTGATTGTGTGAATGATGTTAAGAACTCTTTCACTGGCTGTAATGAATATCTTCTTTTGCCGTGAAGATTCTCTGTAAAGAACTCTTTTTGAGTCCCACCGGGCGTGCCAAAAACTGTTGTCAACCTGGAGCTGTGCCCTGATTCAAGGACGTCTACGAAACGGCCAGTCCTCTATCCGACTGAAATAATGGGATCTTCTCACAAGGGTGGGTACCTCAATAGTGAGAAGAGCCTCCAGAGAAGTCTAGTTCCTATATGATGTATCAATGAAGATTCCTACTCTACGTTGTTGACTACCATGGAAAAGGGAGAAAGAAAACTTAAAGGAGAAATCCTACCTAAAAGGGGGTGATACACCAGAATTATGATCCTACTCAGCTTGGAACCTTGAACATTGAACGAACAAGAGAGAAGGAAGACCTTAGAATTCAATTAATCACTTGTGCATAAGTATTTCATGCAGAGGTTCGGTCTAATGGCTAAAACCTGAGGGAAAATGGTGGAGAGAGGTCTGATAAAAGACACTTTGCAGCCGCCTAACATCCACTTACAGTCTCAACAAAAGACAATAAAGAACACTTTAACATGCCCTGCACAAGGACAATATAGCAACTAGGTATGAAACAAAATTTGGGAAGGGAGAGAACTCTACCACTTATGCAAATTGCTGAAGAAATATACACTATGCCACGCTTGAAATATGAAAGTATAGTCCTTATTGATCGAGAGGTTACACAACTCACCAATGGCAGAGTCTGGTCTAACCAAGAGAGATTGAATGATTTTTAATCAAGGCTGAAAGCCATTATATAGCAAATTACAAGAGGCCAAAGATAGGCGTATAAACTTGAAGAGAAAGATTTACTTTTGTTAACTCTAAGCTTTACTTAGCCTTTCAATAAAATATATTTTCCCTTTTGTCCTTGCATGAAGCTTATTCACTTGATGAAGGGAACTTATCTTTGTTATGAACCGCCCACCTCCTTTTGCATGGAAATCTTCTAGTGGATGTGGCATTTGATTGATTAGTCAACTCTAAATATGGAATAGTCGACTCCTCGTTCGAACTCGAAACTCCTGTTGAAGCTGATTTAGACTTTTGGATGCATGGGCTACATGAAGACGAACAGGTCTTCAATAATCAGTCAACTGGAACTTTGACCATTTATTCGAAAATAGCTCTGATGTTCGAAAATAGCTCCAACGTGTGCATGTATTTCGTTCTAATTTTGATCGTGTCTATTTTTGGCAGGATTACGTATTCAATTCTTCGTCGGATTATCTATTTTCTATTCTTTTTTGCACAGTCGGCCTCCATTTATTTTAGATTTTTTGTTATCTTTTTAGTCTCAACAGTTACTTCCCACAGGAAAAATTTGACGACCTGCAGGATGTCACCATAAGCCGTCGTATTTCCTTCGACTATATTTATTCGGGTTTTATTCCCACGGTCTATTGCTCTATCGGCTCTCAAATTTCTTTGAATTTATGTCCGCGCAAGCTTTTCCAAATTTCTTCAGACTTTTTGTCTGAAGGAATTCCTTCGGACAAAAAGTCCGAAAGAATTCATTTTCTCTTGACTTAGCTTTATCTTGTCTTTTTCTATTGGTCTTGTTTTCGGACTTGTCTCCTGCCCCTTCCGAATTCCTTCAGACTTTTTGTCCAAAGGAATACCTTTGGACAAAAAGTCTGAAGGATATGTCTTTGCCTTTGCTCTTTTGAAGCGTCCTTGGTCTTGTTTATATATTGACTTATGCCATTTCTGAATTCCTTCGAACAAAAAGTTTGAAGGATTCTTTCTTTGCCTTTGCTCTAAAATGTGCCCTTTGGTAGCCAGTCCAAGTGTCCTCCGGCAGTCCAAGTGTCCTCTGGCAGTGCCCTTCAAAAAAATTGGAGGGCACCCAGACTTTTTGCAAAAGTCTGTGATTTTGGTCTTCCTCTTGCCCGAAGGGTAGGTGCCCTTCGGGATTGTTGTAAATGTCCCTTTTGAAGGGTATTCTACCCTTCGAAACTCTTGAAACTGTCTTTTCCTTGCCTTTTGTAACTTTTTTGAATTTCTTCTAAGTGTCGGGAGAGTCCGTAGAATTTTTTGACTGAGTTCGTAGAAAATTTCCTGAGTGAGTCCGTAGAAACTTCCATGAGTGAGTCCGTAGAAACTTCCTTGAGTGAGTCTGTAGAAAATTTTTCTGAGTGAGTCCGTAGAATTTTTTTGAGTGAGTCCTTAGAAAAAACTGCAAAGGAAAACAATGCATTCTTCCTTCCTTGGCTAGAGACGAGAACTTTCCAAGAGGCAAGAAAAAATCTGACTCGTGGAAGATTTGTCAACAGTTACTGATATCTCATCGATTTTTAGGGAGTGCTCCTTAGATGTTGACATTGAGTCAAGATATGTGCATAGCCTATATGATGAGATTGTTACCATAAATATATTCATTGATAAAACCATTTTAACCATTGACCTTGACCTTTGTTACCTTGACCTGATTAATTAGGACTAGCGAGATGACCCCTCTCTTGACATATTTCAAAATGATGAAGCAATAGTTGAATTCATGGGACTTCATGATAATATACCAACCGATGATCATACGAAGGGGTTTGGCATAAATTTGGACAAGTGTGCATATTTTGGAGAACAAGTAGAGTTCCTTAGTCAAGAAAAAAACAAAAGAATCAAAATAAAATGAAGATAAAAAAGAACAAAAATAACAAAAAAATAAAATATGAAGTCCTCTAATAAAAACCTCTATGAGGCGTTAGTGGACAAGCAACACAAAAGTCAAAAAAAAAAAATGGAGACATGTCTATTGATGAAAATCTTTCTAAGGTGCCAACAAATAGGGAATTGAACTTGTCTCCAAGATATAACGTTAGAATGGTTAAACACCACAAAATCATACAACTGGGCATGTATTGATCTATTCAAAGAATTTACAAAAGTCATGAATACAACACAAGAAGATCATCTTTCCCCAGCTCCAACATACTTTCAAGATGGATCAACGTCATTAGTCAAAGAAATAATTGATGTCAATATAAGTATTGAAGAGAAACCAAGGATAATTAGACTTGGAGTTACCCTTACTCCTCAACAATATGAGATCTTAACTGAATTTCTCAAGGAGTTTGCTGACATATTTGCATGGTCATATGTAGATATTTTAGGCCAATGTCCATCTCTGGTAGTGCATCATCTTGTTTTTCATCTAGATGTTAAACCCATTATGCATAAATTACATAAAATGCATCCAAAGGTAGCCCTCCTGGTGAAGGAAGAACTACAAAAGTTCTTAGATGTTGGTTTTATTCTCCCAATTGAATTTTCAGACTGGATCTCCAATATTGTACTAGTAAGTAAGCCACATGGTAGAATTCATATTTGTACTGACTTCAAAAATATCAACTAGGCATGCCCTAAGGATAATTTTCCTCTTCCCAACATAGATATGATTTTCAAAATAACATCTGGATATGAAATGCTATCACTCATGTATGAATTCTCAGGTTACAATCAAATATGAATTGCTCCAAAAGATCAACACAAAACAACATTCACCACTTTGCATGGAACATTATGCTATCAAGTCGTGTCATTCGTTTAAAGAACACATGTGTAACCTATCAATGCATGATGATAATAATCTTCCATGACATGATGCATGGCATCATAGAAGACTACGTCGATGACAATTGGGAAAATAACAAATAAGGGCAAAACATCTTGTAGTCCTCAGAAAAATATTTGAATGACTAAGAGAATATAAATTTTGTTTAAACCCCAAGAAATACATTTTTTACATAACTTCAAGAAAATTTTTGGGGCTCATTATGTCCATATGAGGTATAGAGGTTGAAATAGCAAAATTAAAAGCAAACACCAAAATTCCTCCTCAAAATCTCAACCAGCTTTGAAGCCTACAAGCAAAGATATGAGCTATTTGTTAGTTCATCTCTCAATGAGTTGATAATTGTCATTCATTCATTCAAATTTTGAAGAAGGGAACTGAAATTCATTGGAATCAAGAATGTAAAGAAGCCTTTGAAAGTATCAAATAAAATATCTTGAATCCACTAGTGTTAGTCCCGCCAACACTTGGAAAACCATTGCTCTTGTACATATCTGCTACTCAGTGTGCATCATTAGCCCTCCTAGTACAACATGAAAAATAGGGAAAAGAAAGTGCCATCTATTATCTTAGTATAACTTTGGTATCCCTTGAGATTAACTATACTCCCATCAAAAAAGCATGCTTGGCAGTCATCTTTGCATTAAAAAAAAAATTCCATTACATTTTAAACAACAAAACCAAGCTCATTGCCAAAGTGGTTCCGTTGAAATATCTATTGTCCAAATCATCTATAGCAGGTAGACTGGCTAAATGGATCATGATATTAAGTGAATTTGACATTGACTATGTGAATTAGAAATCAATTAAAGTATAGCTTCTATCAGATTAGTTGGTCGAAGGTGAAGCTCCTTTGTCAAACATGCAACTATTGACCATTAGATTTCTAGATGAATCAATCCTATCTATCCATGAGTCACAAACATGGCAGCTTTACTTTGATGGCTTCTTTACTACACATGGATTGGGGGTCAAAATTATTTTCATCACACCTCAAGGAGACCTTATCTCGAAGGCTTTATGGATTGGTTTTTCTTGTACAAACAATATAGTTGAATACAAAGCTCTCATCTCAGGGCTCAAACTTTCTATCCAATGGAACATTCATCATCTTTCAATTTATGGGGACTCCCAATTGATCATAAAATAAGCCAAATGACTAATATCAGACTAAGGACGACAAACTTGTTCCCTATAAAAATATGGTTGATAACTTCAAATATATTTAAAGCACATCACATTTGAAAAGAATCCATGTGCCAATAATAAATCATCAAATGTGATGGTAACAATCAATTCTTTGCTTGAGATGTCACAAGATACATAACAATCCCAGTTTCTAGTCAAGTAATTGTTGATTCCAATTATGAAATGATGTGTGAAATTGTTGGTCCCAATTCACCTTGGTATCAAGACATTTACAATTCCCTTCATGATAACATCCTACCACCAGACCTAAACAAAACTCACCATAAGCATTTATCCAAAAATCCTTCCATTTCACTATCCTCGATAACATGATCTATCATAGAGGATATGACAGTACCCTATTGAGATGTTTGAACTCAAAGGAGGCTAACTTAGCTATCATGGAGGTTCATGATAGCATTTTTTGGGCGCATACCAATGGAATGGTCCTAACCAAAAATCTCCTATGAATTGGTTATTATTGACCTACTATGGGTTATGATGCATGTTAGTATGTCAAAAAAAGTGTAGCATGTTAAAAGCATGTAGATATTATACACGTTCCATCACAAGCATTGCATCCTATCACAACTCCATGGCCTTTTTCCACATGGAGATTCGATCTCATAGGTAAAACCAATGCTTCTTCATCAGATGGCCATAAACACATCATAACTGCTAAAGAGTATTTCACTAAGTGGGTGGAAGCCATGCCTCTCACCTATGTCACTAGTAAGCAAATATCTAAATTCATCCTTAATCATATCATTTTCCATTATGGAATCTCGTTATCTATCATCACCGACAATGGAAAATCCTTTAGAAATAAATATGTTAAAACTATTTTCAAGCATCTTCATATCCAACATAAGTGGTCCACACCTTATTACCCTCAAGGTAATGGCCAAGTTGAGGCAACCAATAAAACTATAATTAAAATTGTTCGAAAAGATCATCAACAATGTTAGCCATTATTGGAATCTACAGCTTTATCTTGCTTTATGGGCTTACCACACAAACATCCATACTCCAGCTAGTGCCACTCCATACTCATTGGTCTTATGTGCTAAGAGCATCCTGCCTATTGAGATTTAATTACCTTACCTCTACATCTCATTACAAGGCCTGGTCAACAAAGAAGAGTACAATATTGCATGACTTTAGGAACTTGTACTCTTGATGAGAAATGGCTCAATGCCCTAAATCACTAGAAGTCCTATCAAAATCATCTACGTAGACAATTTGATAAGAAAGTCAAGCCAAGAGAATTTAAATTTATTGATCTTATCCTTAAGGAAAAATAGATAAACACAAATGCAAACCATGAAAATAAAGGAAATTTCAAGCCTAATTGGATTGGACCTTATGTGATCATCACCAAATATGGTTCAAGAGCATACAAGCTAGCTACACAAGATGACCAAGAGTTAAACAAGATGATGAATATCTTGCATTTGAAGAAGTTATACACCTAACTCATGTTAATGTTGTTAGATCAATAAGTCCCAATATAAATAAAAATTAAAAAATAATATATATAAAAAAAGCATACATTCATCCAATGGTGAAAACCAATTTTTTGATGCCTTTGGCAAATATGGTGATAAAAATTGGTTTTCGGCATCACTTATAGAATATATTATCTACAAACATCTCATGTGGCATACCTCGCACACTTGGAGGCAAGCCTTACCTCATCCAGATCATCATGCCTATCATAAACCATCATCCTCATCCTCTATTCCCATTTTGACCTTGGTTAAGTTGTGTGTACAACCATGCTTTGATAAATGTTTAGTACAACAACATCTCTTCAACATAATGCTCAAAATAGATGAAAGAAAGAATAATCAAGTTCAAAAATAAAGAGTATGAGCTGAACATGACAAGGGACATCTAATAGGTTGTACAACGTGAACCTTGAGGAGCCTATCTTGAGCTTTCCCTCCATCCATCCACTATCCTTTTCAGCCACCATTTTCTTATATCCACTATCAGTATTATCCTATTAGCGTTGGGAATGGATTTCCTTTTTTCTAGTTTTTCCTTGTCAACACATTGTCTCAATATTCTAAAAAATCCATATAAATCAGAAATTTCCCAAAAACAATCATAAAATCCCCCAAAAAATAAAATAAATATCCCAATTGTTTTGTCTTAAGTCCTCATTCAAAATCCATGTGCCTATCCAACAAGTCATTGTGAATATCCTTAATCCAATCATTTATCATTACCCAAGGGTAAAATTAAACAAGGCTAAGTTGAATCATGATTTTTTCACCTACCCCAAGGATTTTTAACAAGTTAAAGGATAAAAACATTGATCGCATAAAAATCAATACATCATATAATTAGCAAGTAAATCCTTGTGTGATTATTTTACTCGTATAATGTGTTTCTTGTATTTTGATTCATTTGAATGTTTTTGTGATTGTCATGCGTATATCTTTATTTATTCATTGTCTTTATCAAGAGCATAATGATTGTCTTTCATCAAATATTTGTGATCCATATTCTCATCAATGCTTATATATTTTGTAGTTAGTGGTGCATCTGAGTCAAACATTTTGTAAATATCTTTGTTGTCAAGACATTATTGTCAACCCTTTTATCTTATCTTTATGTCTTATTTATGTTTGTGCAATAACATAAATCAAATATGTTATCTTTTTTCCTAATACCAATGGTGATTATGTTACGTGCTAATTTGTACATTTTTTTTAATCTTTTTATCTTTTGAGTTCATCCAACATGCATTTTGGTAGAAAGTCATCAGTTACACATAGCATGGTGCATATTGCCTAATGCTACATTAAAAACATGATTTATTGTAAATATGTCTTAAGATAATAACATCTAATCAACCATCATACATCCAAATAAAATCATCTATCTAAGTCAACCATCTATCTAATCATCTATCCTTCATTTAACATATCTAAAAAGCACATCTCACAATCATCACTAATCTAACTCTCATCAACTATCATTACCCCTACCAACCACTTTATTCCATATCAATCAATCAAGCTACGTTTGTTCATCAACTCGTCAATTTATCATCATCACCGAGATATATCGTTCCCATATCCAAATAAATTAGGAGACATCATTCCCACATCCAAGCTCATAATTTTTGCTTCCTCACATATATTGTTGCTTGGGGCACATCAAGCTTGCAGCTAATCATTATTATCAATCATTATTGAATAAATCAATCAATCCCATCAAAGCTCGTAGCTTTTTCTCCCACATATACATCATTGCCTCAAGCCTACAGTTAATCAATTAATCAATCCAATCAAACCCTGCAGATCACTCCCTCACCTATATCATTGCATGGAGCACAGCCATGCTTGCATCTTCATTTGTCAATCTATCCAAATTTTACAATCTCCCCATTTCATATACTGTTGGTTGGATCACATCCAAGGTCATAACTTTATCCATCTCGCTCCCTCACATACATCATTTCTTGGGGAATAATTAATTTAGCCAATAAAATATTGATCAATCGTAGCTCACCAATCACAAACATCGAATTGATCACATTAATCATATCCAGAACATTCTAATATTGGAATATTCATCACATCTATCCCAACCCCTCTCTTCTAGTAATGCATCCCACCCCTTTATTTCGAGCAGTCATCTATCTCATTCCTCACTGCATGACCCCTCATAGGGGCATCACCCATTCTAATTTTCATTAATTTACTAACTAGCATGTTCTTTCACTTCTTTAAAATGCCACTACTTCTTCTAGTCATAATGCTTTTTCAAAGAGGGGTAACATGTATACATCTAAAATTATCCCCTCCTCTGTCATTACTAATTTTACCATCATTTTGATACTAATTTTCGTTATTCACGACTAATATCATCATTATCAATATCCTAACATACCCTTTACATCCTCCTTCATCATACTAACCTTACACTTTCATCACATTATCCTTTATATCAATTAATCATCATCATATTTAACTTCTAATCAAATACTCACAATATTAAGCAATTTTATATTCCTTGCCACCAACCTCCAACTACCCCCACTAACACTAATCCCTATATATTCTTCATCAATTATCCTAATCATCTTTAAAACCTACTAATCTACCTTGAGACACTTACCATCCTCCTCTAGAATCCTCTAAGAATTTTTAATTCCTAAATCCACCTACCTAATCCTCCATGGCTCAATCCTAACCATTGATCCCTTCTATGTGACTCAAGAAATTAAGCTACACCCCCACAAACCAACTAATAATTTTTAAGTCCAATAGTGTTATCATCTTGCCAATCCATCAAGCAAATCATCCATAGCTATGCATTTTCCAAATCTTTGAGTCATCAATAAGTAATCATACATCAAGATCAAGCATCCATCCATCAATCATTTAGAGCCATCTACAACAATAAGGAGGTCTTTAAGAGTGAATTTAAGATATAAATTATGTTGTTTGTTCCTTATTTAGTCCACAATTTGATTTCCTTTTCCTTGTGCTCAATCAAAAGTAGTTTGTTTCAGTTTAAAGAGAAGCTTGAATGTTTGTTCATAGTTTATACTAACCCCTAGATTGTAACATCTACATATGGTTTTCAGAAATTGAAGAAGGTAATGAAATAGCCTATGTTGGCCCTAGTTGATTTCCACAAAGTATTTCATGTAGATTGTGTTGCAAGTGGCATAGCCATTAGAGTTGTGATGAGTCAAGAAGGTAAGTCTATCACTTACTTTAATGAGAAACTATACGATGCATAGTGGAAGTATTCAGTTTATGACAAGGAATATATGTTATTGGGAAAACATTGAATAAGTGGAGGCACTATTTTTTCCAAAAGAGTTTGTGTTGTACATAGACTACCATGTGTTGCAATTCATAAATAGACAAGGTAGGTTAAATCAAAGACACATGAAATGGGTAGAATTTTTTCAAAGCTACTATTTTTTCTTGAAACATAGGAGTGGAAAATATACACAAGTTGCAAACACGCTAAGTAGAATATGTGGTTTGTTGAGTACGATACATGTGGAAGTTATAGGATTCGATTTCATGGAGTTGTATGCACAACACAAAGATTTAAAGGAATTGTGGAAGGCATGCATAGCAGTGTACGTATAAAGAACTCTTTGGTTGGCTTACTTGCTAAAAAAGGGGTGGTTTTTTAAAGGAGCATAGTTATGCATACTGATGGGATAAATGTACAAGAATCTAATCAAGGTGAAGCATAGAGATGGATTTATTGGTCATTTCAGTATTAATAGAACAATGGTGCATCTATGTAAGGGATTTTTTGACCACACATGTATACGGATGTGCACAAATATGTACAGGGGTGTAGGATCTTCTAATTGGCAAAAGGAAAAAGTTAGAATGCATGGTTGTATCAACCTCTATCAATAATTGAGAACCATGGGAGAACTTGAGCATGGATTTTGTTTTGGGATTACCTAGGACACAAAAGCGCTATGATTATATATTTACTATCATTGATAGATTTTAAAAATTGGATCATTTTATGGCTTGTAAATAGACTAATGATGCTAAGTACGTAGCTAAAAAATATGGAAGTTGTAAGGTTGCATGGATTTATGTGCAACATTCTTTCTGATAGGGATACTAAGTTTGTGGGACACTTTTGGCGAACATTAGGGATTAAACTAAACACTCAATTGTAGTTTAGTTGAACGTATCCTCTTCAAACATATTTTTAAATGGAGGTGGATAAAAGGAGCCTTATAAATCTATTAAGATGTCTAGTGGTAGAAAATCCTAGACTATGGGACTCAATATTAACACAAGCAGAATTTGCATATAATAATTTAGTGTAAAAAATATTGGAAAGACACAATTCAATATTGTTTACTAGGAGAGTTGAAGAGGTGTTGTACAATTGCATGACATCTAAGAATAGAAAGGGAGGAGAGTAGAAGCAGAATACATGCATAATGTGCACTGAAAAGTGTGTGTGTAATTGGAGAAAAGCAATGCATAGTACAAATAACATGTATATGTAAAGAATAAATAACAAGAATTGCATGTTGGTGACATTGGCTTGGTACACTTGTGCAAGGAGAATTTCCAAAGGAAACATATCACAAGTAGTAAATTGGACCATGTAAAATGTTACAAAAATATGTGACCAACACATACGAGATAGAGTTGTCGGAAGGGATAGATATATCACCTATCTTCAATGTTTTAGACTTGTACCTTTACATTGAGGAACATCCTGATGAGGAGAATGATAACACATATTCTAGAGAAGTGGATTGAAGACAAAAAAATCCGTAAGGTGTGAGAGGAGGTTGAGCAAGTGATGGACACTAGAATCAAGAAGATGTGTAGGATGAAATATAAGCAATATCTATTCAAGTGGAAAGGCCATGAAGTTGAAGATACGACATGGTTCAATGCATCAGAAATTTTGAAGTATGGAAGATTTGTTTAAGACCTCATGGAATGTGCATGAGTAAGAGCTCATGGTTCATTTCTCTTACCTAGGTTGTATGATGTAGGAGAATCTAGGCACACAAGCAATCCACATCATCAAAATAATATTAGAGCAGAAACAAGTAGTTTGTGCAACCTTTGGTGTGCATGTAGTCTTTGATAGAAGAATAAATTGCAGCCTTATGTATGTGCAGTAGTTTGGTAGATGAATTTAGGCTTGAGGGTGTTTGTGCAGAAGTTTAGTCGTGTGCAAAGGCATCTTGTGCACTATGTGCAAATAGATGGTGACTTACGAGATCGTGCACATAAGTAGTCATAAATCTTGTGCATAACCATGTGGTGCTTGCACACCTCTACAAAGATGGAAGGCAGAGCATCACCCATGTGTTG
This sequence comes from Torreya grandis, assembly GCA_037957365.1. Taxonomy (NCBI): domain Eukaryota; kingdom Viridiplantae; phylum Streptophyta; class Pinopsida; order Cupressales; family Taxaceae; genus Torreya; species Torreya grandis. The sequence goes on along the minus strand of JARHVA010000424.1, from coordinate 3,843,710 downwards.
GCTCAGATTATGTTCGATTCAAAGCATATTAATTAGAAAGTGATGCATAAGATTTAGACGGTTGGATGATAAGAAAGGCAAGTTACCTCAACTTTTGTAACAACTTTTAATGCCTATAAATATGATGGTCATAGTCAATGAAGGGGTTGGAAGCCATACTAAGAAAACACAAAGTCGAGACTAAGATGAAGATTGCAAGTTGTTACGACCTGTCAGAGAGAAAGGAATGATTGTTGGTTCGTGCATAGCTGTGCAACCCTGTAAGTCTAATTTTTGAGCATTTTATTTTAACATCTTGTTTTGGATCATTGTAATATCTAAATTTGAATATTGTAATAAGAATATAATGTAATGTGCCTATATTTGTGTTTTCCTTCATTGTCATTAATTTGATTATTGATTTTACTCTTCTAAATTTGATTAGCTTTAATTACAAGTTGTACGAGTAGATGTGATGTAAATTTGATTTAGTTTTATTTATTCATATTACAATAACAGGGGACCAACAAGAAAAGACTATACTATATTTCAATGTTCAACCCAACTTACAAATATAATGAAAAAGCATATATAAGGGCTAAAATTAGTTGGAAGGAAAAAACCCTCATTTTGCTCAATTAAGAACTAGCTCTCAAACTCTAGTGTGAGACATGCAAATGGACAACTCCTAAGGAGCAATGGGATGAGAGAGTTTGTGTTTTTGGCACTACAAAGGCAGTTGAAATGGAGAGGCACTTCGTCTTTGAAGGTCCTCAATACACAAAAGTACAAGCCAAATATACAAAAAATTTAGAAGTTCATTGTATGGTTAAGATATTTGAGGGAAAAAGATTTAAAAAGTTGGAGAAGATGCTAACTCAATTCAGCAAAACGCAAAGCAATGTTCTAAAATATACTTTAGGTCCTAAGAATCTTTGAGCTCTATATGTGTGTGTGTGCATACATACATATATGCTAATTCAATTCAACAAAACGCAAAGCAACGTTATAAAAGATACCTCAAGTCCTAGGAAAGGAATCTTTGAGCGATATATATAGATATAGATATGGATATAGATATGGATATAGATATATGCTAATTCAATTCAACAAAATGCAGAGCAACGTTCTAAATGATCCCTCGTCTAACTCAATTCAGCAAAATGTAGAGAGCGTTCCAAAATATACCTCGGGTCTTGGGAATCTTTGATTTTATATAGTTGCTTTGCATTTTGATAAAATCAAAGATTCCCAAGACCCGAGGTATATTTTGGAACGCTCTCTGCATTTTGCTGAATTGAGTTAGACGAGGGATCATTTAGAACGTTGCTATGTCTGTGTGTGTGTGTGTGTGTGAGTGAGTGAGACTAACCACTTATGTTCTTAGCACCATTATCTATAGAAGACATTTTTCAATATCTTTTGCATGCTACTCTTGGATTATATTTATGTTTTATTATCAATACAAATTAATATTTGAATGATTCACAATAGCTGCATAAAATATCCCTACAAATTTCCTTATTACATCAACTCCTTGTTCCCTCTACAACTTCAATAGTCATGAGAAATACTTGCAGCTTCCCCTTAACAATCATGTAGAGCATGAGTTCCTCAATTTATAGGAAGAGAACTTAACCAATTATGTCATCATTCTCTACCAGGGAACCTTCTAGCCCTTGCACTTGTTTTGCACTCAATACAAATCAGTCCTCGTCTCCTTGGACACTTTATATATATCCCATGCTATCATTGTGTTTACTCTCATTGGGTTACACTCTAAGTTGCTTTTCCTTGCAAACAATCTTACAAATGCGGCACTGCGAGCTTTCTTTCCTTTACTTTCCCTTTTCTAGTGATAGTATCAATTTTCTTTGCTGGTTTGAAGTGAAATGTCATACTTTTAATTAGTTCCTCTTCCCTTTGTGTCCTCCATTTTATCCGCTACCTTTAATAGATTAAACATTCTAATTGGCATGTTTTTATTACATTCTACTCGGCATATTTTTATTTTTAAACCTCTATTAAAAAAAACTGCCTAGACCACAAACTATTTGATATTCTGTCATTTCTCAGTCATCAAATTATTGGCTCTGCAAAAGAGTGCTCTTTCAAAACCATTCTACCATGATCGGGATTGCTTTTTTAGTGTTCCAAACACGGTGGGTTGGTTCCTTAAACATTTCTTTACTTCAATTTTTTTCTTTTTGCAGCCTTTTCTTCTGTACAATCTTATTCTTATAATATAAGGATAGAATTGAACCTTTCAAATTTAGAAGTACACAACATTTGGATTCAATCTCCATGGGAGTCCAATCAAATTCCTGCTTCACAAAGGCCTTGAAAAGCTTGCCTCAACAACATGGTGAAGTCTCCAACGAGTGTATTACCAACCTGACCATTAGTTTCCCTCACAATCAATAATTAATGCTTTAGAGGCCAATTTGACTTGAATCAATTGGGCAACTTGGTTGCATTTGTAACTTCCTTGTTGAATGGCTTTGTACAGGGGCAACTTCTAGAATTGACTTCAAGGATTTCTAGCAATGAATCCAGTGACAAATGGCAGCAATGATTTTCACGGACAGCTTTGTAAGGCTGCAAGCTTCCTCCAATCTTCAACCCTGGCAAGTTTTTATTACACTCTGCTTGGCATATTATTATTTTTAAACCTCCAGTTTAATGTCAGTTGTCTCTAAATCTCCAGTTTTAAGCTTCTATTTGCATCTATGTTTAGATTGCTGAAACTTATGCATAAATATGACCCAAATGCTAGATCATTAATTAGGCTTGCTTAAGTCTATCAACCTACAAAGATTACTGTTTGAGCAGTAAACCAAGCCGTTAGCAGTTCAAAACATAGCAACATACCATATGCTTCTTAAATGGTAACGAAAAAGCAAATGTTATCAACCTACAAAGATTACTGTTTGAACAGTAAAGCAACCCATTGGCAGTTCACAACATAGCAACACACCATACGCTTCTTAAATGGCAACAAAAAAGCAAATGTGTGGTGCTGAACAAGGCTTAAGCAATCAGATATCTAACACTAGTACAATAAATGAAAACAAAAAAACAAATGTGTCGTGCTGCATGAGGCTTGAGCAATCAAATTCCTACAATTATCACCAATCAACAAAAACAAGTGATAGCATGCACTTCTACGCACACCAAGACTCAGAATTAAGAAATAAACAACACTTGACCTTGACTGGAATATAGAAGAAAAAAGTGCGGACATTACCCAAAGAATGCGGAGTTTTGTTTCTTATCACTGAACTACCACACTTGGGTATCTTTAATTTGGTGATGCAAAGCTAGCCTATTTATATTGTAAATATCTGAAAAGTCCTTACCTACAACCTGATTAGAAAATTACTCTTGACAAAAAAAAAAGGAAAAATTATCTAATATCAAATGACAGACCACATTATCACATACACTACTCATATACTAACAGTGAACAAGAAAGGAGATCAAAGAACGTGAAATACAAAAGGGAGTATCTTGATAGTGTTCAAGTCGGAATGAGAAAGGATCTAACTGATGACTTCAAAAGAATGAATAAAATGCTAAAATGAATAGAAATAAGGAAATCATTATGAGGCCCTTATCCTTTCATTGAGAAGAGTAACCATCAATAGATCATTCCAATAATCTGTTATGCCTGGCAAGCACCAGTGCATGCAATCCTCATGCTTTTTCCCTCCTGATGTTGATGGATGGGCGTCGGCTCTAAATTCACTCATATAAGTGATGTCCAAAAGATGAAAATTTGAAGTTTTTAAAGCCTTCTGCAAATGACTATTTGCAAATTGTACCTCAATATTCGGACTGTGTCTTTCTACTGCAAACATATGTTCCACCTGCAAAACCAAACATGTAGATGTTCATCTCATTGTAAAAGGTAAGATTGGTATATACGAGAAGCTTTGCTTGACTCAGCCATTTCAAGATTTCTAAATAGTGTCAATACCCTTGCACAATAATGATTACATGGCTTCCATTTACAAATTACTACGAAGTGCATGAACGCGAGTATCCTGTGTTTCTTTGGCCTATTTTCAGTTACAAATGGCAATGTGTAGCTCATTGACCATTCTAAATTTCAGTGGATTAGCCATCGGATATTATCGAAATTTATTTTGCTGATAATCACACCTTCAATGTCCATTTTCAAATCCTATAACATTTTGGATTGCAAATCAATCTTAATTTCTACAAAATCGAAAGGATGTGGCAAAGAGGGTGAAAAATACTATGTAAGAAAAATACACATTGAAATTATTGATATCTAAAAAGTGTCAATACCCTTGCACAATAAGGATTACACAGCTTCCATTTACAAATTACTACAAGTGCATGAACACGAGTATCCTGTATTTCTATGGCCTATTTTCAGTTACAAATGACAATGTGTAGCTCATTGACTGTTCTGAATTTCAGTGGATTAGCCATTGGATATTATCGAAATTTATTTTGCTGATAATCACACCTTCAATGTCTATTTTCAAATCCTATAACATTTTGGATTGAAAATCTAATTTCTACAAAATCAAAAGGATGTGACAAAGAGGGTGTAAAATACTACGTAAGAAAAACACACATTGAAATTATTGATTAACAGAAACAATGAATGGGAGCAACTTGCCATATTACAGATAAACACTTGAAATTTATATGCATGAATGCAGGTCAACAAATATTGGCAGCACTTACAATCAGATGTATAATATTTTCTTCTAAACAACATAATTATATGGGTGTCAAAAACTTGAAAAATCTGATGCAAGGAGAATAAGTAATACACCTTTTTTTTAAACGAAAACTATCTTATATTGCAATTTGGAATGCAAAATAAAAATTCTACAGATTCCATGAACTAAAGATAAACATAAATTTAATCAAAGTGTGATAATGAATTCCAAATATAAGAAAGTGATAAGCAGAGAAGAAAACTGAAAACCTGCTAAGTAAAACAATGATTGTTCAAATGGAAACTTTATTTTCTTCTCATATCAGCATATTGATTACTGCAAGAAGCTAAAGTACGATGTCCATTTAGAAATATAGTACTTAGAAGTTAGGTGTAAGGCTTTTAAATAAAGTTCATAAGGGTCACACTAGTAAATAATGTCATAAAACTAATAAAAATCCGATTAGGTATAATAACAAACAATTAGTTATATACCCAACATCATAAAGTCAAAAAAGTGACTCTCTCGACCCCATTTCGATGTTCATCTTTTTGGTCTCACTTTGTTTGAATCAGAATGTACATTTCTGTAATGGTATCAAAGGCAGTTTGTCTCTGGGGGTAAAATTCAGTGAAGTCCGTCCTAGGTCAGAGTCTGAGGCAAAAAGAACAGATCCCAAGGTCTAGAAATTTGTGGAGGGGAGAGAGTTTCTAGGTAATGTCAAAATACAATGGTCCAGGACAAAGATAAGTTTTAAAAAAAAAACCTGACAGGTCAAGACTCAAAACAATAAAAATTAGAGCAATAGTCCCTGCCTTCAGCTGGGAAAAATTCAGCCAAGAACTCATGAATTACCAACATGACAATCTAATATCATTGTGGTTGGCAACAAAAGATCTAAGTTACCGGGTGTGGGTTCAAAGAATCCGGTTCAGCGGTATGGCAATTTTTTTTCCTTGGGTTCTGTTGACAATTTTGCCCCATAGGGCAAATTGTCACCACTACACTTCGGAACTTTGCTATGGTGCCAAGTTTGTCTTGTGAATCAGTTTTGGGGTCCTTAAATGAGCATTTACAGCCACCCATGTGGCCATCTACAGCCAGGTGAAGTTTAGTCCTGCAGAGGTTTCCAAGGAGCTTGCTTGATTACAGCCAAATGTGCAAATACAGCCAAGATATACAAGCTGTAAGTTTATTTGGTTGACAACAGAAGGAATTTTTTCGGGAATAAGAGGTGGACTATTTCTTCAGACATTGTCCAAGAGTAAGAGCTCTCAAAGGACTGTGTACAAGTCCAAAAAAATCGACTAAACAGTAGCTGTTCAAGGCTTTTTTTCTTCGGGCTTTTTGTCCGAAAGAAAGGAGAAAAGCACAATTGGGAAGACCGGTTTTCAAGTCAGGGAACGAATTCCTTCGGACTTTTCGTCCGAAGGAATAAGGACAGTTACAAAAAGCCCGGGTGCCCTTCAATTCTTCTGAAAAGCCACTTTTGAAAGCAGCCATGCCCTTGCGGAGGGCACTTGGTCGGTGAAGTGGACCTTTTCAATTCTTCCGAAGGGCACTCCTAGAAGACAGAAGCCCTTGAGGAGCGCACTTGGTTGGTGGCAGGGCCCTTTCACAAGTTCCGAAGGGTATTATTGGGAAGCAGAAGCCCTTGCGGAGGGCAGAGACATAAGCATAGGACAAAAGCAAAGTTCCCGAAGGGCACTTGCCCTTCGAGAAAAAGATAGCCAAAGGAGACGAATTCCTTCGAACAAAAAGTTAGAAGAAATCCGTGGGAATTTGAAGTCAGCAAAAGTCCGAAGAAAATCAAAGGCAAGACATAAGAGCCTAAAAGGAATAAAATCGGGGAAATTGGCAAGGAAACGAATTCCTTTGGACAAAAAATCCGAAGGAATAAGTAAAGTCAACAAAAAGCCGCAAGAAATGAAACAAAGGAACAAGAAAAATAATCCGAATCAAATACAAGTAATGGAAGGGATGGACTAAGTTGAAACAGAATATCCGAGAAAAGTCTAAGGGAAATCTGACTATGCAAAAGGGTTGAAAATAGATAATCTGACGAGAAGTTGAAGACAAAAATAGAATCCCGCCAAAAATAGACAAGACACAGGGAATGCAAAATAAGAGAAAATACATGCAAGCAAAGACTATTTTTCATTGACTGGTCAAATGTTGAGTTGACTCGCTGTTAAAGTCACACTTCTCTATAGTTTGACTAGTCAACCACATGCAACAAACGTTCCAGCTCAGTTCAAGCTTGACTTCTAAATTTGGGCGTTCCTTCCACGTTGCAAGGCTCTCAATGATCTGGCAGTCCAAGTGGAGTTGACTGGACACATTCGTTACACGTTTTCTTTGTCCTTCATGCAAACGCGAGCAGCTCAAGGGGAGTCTATTTTGGAAACTTGGCCTAATCTTCCATGCAAAGAGAGGTGGGCATTTTAACAAACCCACCAACCATTCTCAAATGCCAAAGAGCTAGTGAAGTTTCTAATTTTAGACACAGCTTAGCTGAGCATGCACAAGCGAAGTGAAACATATGAATTCATTGTCTAATTATAGCACCAAGGAGCTTTCATGCAAAGAGGAAGAAGACAAAATAGACTTTTTGTAAACGTTGAGTTGGTTTGAGTTTACTCTCTCTCTATTTTTCAACGCCAATCTCTTGGCTTGTTGTAAATTTCTATATTAATGGCTTTTCAGCGTTGGAAAAATGGATCCCTCTCTTGGTAAGCCTAGACTCTACCATTGGTGAGTTGTGTAACCTCTTCAATCAATAAGACTGTACTTTCAGATTTCAAGTGCTGACATAGTGTACATCCATTCAGCAATTTGCATACGTGATAGATTTCTCTCCATTCTCAAACCCTGATTCGTACCTAGTTGCTAACCCATCATGTTATGCAGGTCATGTTCAGTGTTTTATGTCTTTTGTTAAAGCTGTAAGTGGATGTTAGGTGGCTACAAAGTGTCTTGTATCAAACCTCTCTCCATCGTTTTCCCTCACATTTTTGTCATTGGATTGAACCTTCTCATGAAATACTTATGCATAGTGATCAATTGAAATCAAAAGTCTTCTTTTTCCCTTGTTTGATTTAGTGTTCAAGGTTCCAAGTACAGTGGATCAACACTCTGGTGTATCACCGTCATTAGGTAGGATTTCCCTTTCAAGTTCCTTTCTCCATTTTCCTTGGTAGATTCGCAACACAGAGTGGAGATCCATTGATACATCTTACAACAACCAACCTTCTTTGGAGGTTCTTCTCACCATTGAGGCACCCACTCTCGTGAGAAGATCCCATTGTTTCAACCGGAAAGAGGATTGGCCATTTCAGCACGTCTTTGATTCAGAGTGCAACTCCAGGTTGACAACAGGTTCATTTTGGGTTCATCCGTACAAAATATATATATATAATTAAAAAATATAGAAAGTCTAGCCTAATACATAGGAAATTAGTGACATTGTCATTAACCACATAGCATGCATCTTGATAAGTTGATAACCATTAAACAGAATGATAAATATTTAAATATAAAATATCAATAATTATCTTGTGGCTGTAATTAATTACATTAAACTTTAAAAATTAATTTTCATGGTCATATTGCTCTTCATCGAGAGCATTAACATCAACATCATGTTGTGGTTCATTAGAACCATGTGGACTATCACCACTGCCACTCCCACTAGCTAAGTTCTATGACATCGAAGCCGAAGGACTACCAAAGTCATCTAATGAGAAGCGGGAAATGGAAGCATCAAGTCAACGACCTCTGGATCTATATCCCAATGCTTTGACATCCCCTCCTTGTACTCTAGGTTCTTGTGCAATAGAAGACGCAAATTGGAGTGTATGTAGACCAACTCCTTGACCTTTTTAGTTGTGAGCTTGTTGCGCTTTTGTGAGTGGATGAAGCTATATGTGCTCCAAATCCGCTCACAAGAAGATGAACTTGCAACCTATATTCAAATTTCCTTGCATTGGTTTTGGGAAAAAAATGAACAAAAAAAGAAAAAAAAATCGCTTTTGACTCATGTTGACAGCCACGGGCAGCTTGTTCACTGTCCCAATGCCCAGGGTTCGTCCCTAGGCACCCGAGTATGTGGGGGTTCTTCTGGCAGAAGAGTCCCCACGTACCCGGATGCCCTGGGATGAGCCTTGGTTGTTGGGACAGCAAACCGCTTCCAAACCAGAACCCAGTTCGAACCCTGGGCCCCAAAGCTAGCAGAATATGAAGAACCGGTAACGTTGCAAAAGATATATCAATAAATCGTAAATTTACAGGCCCCCATCTATCAAAATAATTCAGATGGCTGCAAAAAATCATGACACCATAATGCCAAAATAAGTCAGAATTTCATTATATAGGCAATTTTACATCAACATATCAGATGAAAAAACAGCATTACAGAGAACCCATATTTTTTTATGTATGCCTGCAGTAAGCCATCCTCTCTATTGTTAATGGTTGTATCCTCAAGTCCCATTGACCTACTTTTGGTCATCCGTAGACTTTAATATAATTTATTTCTTTCTTTCTTTCTCTCTCATCATCTCTATGCATGCTTTTCTGGGACACGATCAAGACCCGACTGCATGCAGTGGATTGCTAAAACCTAGATACAAAGCCCTCTGCTGAACTAAATATAAAAATCATAAATGGTATCACCAAAGAAAACAGAGTACTGAATCGGCTACTTTGCCATGCAAATTCCTTTCTGCTGGTCATGGCAATCAAACCATGGGGGCCACTACAGCATTATCAAAAACTCTCCATCTCCATATCTGCACCCAATTCAGACAGTGCAAAAAGGGATACATATCTTCCTAGGTTTTAACATCGACCACCACAAACTGACTCAAAAATGGGGCTCACAACCCACCTAATCAGTTTGCTGGGGATGAAGAGAACTCTGGCTGGAACAGCCCTATTTATTCAGTATCTTTTAGAGTGTCCAGTAGACTGTCTTCCCCATCATCTCCCTCAATATCTAAACCAAATTTCTGACACAGCAAATTTATCTTCCTAACCTGGTTGATTCGATAAACTACATGGGCTTTTTGAATTGCCTAGAACTTAGACTAGTCAAATGTAATACCTGAGCCTTTGTCCACCACTTCCTCATGTACTCTGTAGGTCAAGCTGGTGCAGGAAACTACAGTTTAAAGCCCAATTATATGAGCCGTTTTATGCACTAAGAGCAGGATTTTGTCTGACCTGAATTAGCCAAGACTGGCAATATTATCAGCAGCATTTGTTTCACCCATCCTTTTCTCAATTGGGCTTGTAATGCACAGGATGGCAACCATTGGAGTAGTTGTTCCTCCTGAACTCCTTCCTTAATAGCCTTCTTCCATTCCATCAGAGTTGACTTTGCATCCGTCCTCATTTTATCATAAACAACAAACCCTTCCTCGGATATTTTTCTGAATTTGGCATCTTGCAGGAGGTCTCCATATCCATCTTCAATATCCTCTAGGGTGAGACAAATCTTCCTTATCTCTGCAGCTCCCACCATGGTTTCTCTAATCAGCTGTTCTGCCTTTCATTCTTGCTTTTCTGTGTGGGTACCTGTTAGAATGACTATGGCCCTTGCCATCATCTTCAACGTCAATGATTTCAGAAGACGACATATTAGCAAGGCAGTCGGAGCTCTAGGAAACACAGAACAATCAGAAAACTCTTCAATACAGACCTGATGAGGTAGAAACCACCCCTTTCTTAATTCCCTTTGAATCACTTGCAGTCTGTCGTCTCACACTTGGATATTTAATAGAGAGACCATATGAAATGAGTAATCAAGTGCCTCGAAATAAGTCCTTCCCTTGCAATTATAATCATCTCTCCTTTCTGATTATTCCTCGTTTTCGATTTGGATGAATATCTTTGACACATAATTCAATGGTCTTTGAGATGGAAGGTTTCTAATTATAAATGGGTCCCCATGGACTTATAGATATTAAATCCTGAGATTGCTACGTGGTCCGCCACCTTGTTTCCCTCCCTCCCATGTTCAATTGCCTTAACTTTTACTGTCTATATTAAGGAGAGGCATTCTTGGATTACCTTGCTAATTTACCAGTTTGGACTACTCCCTTTCCTTGCAGGTTTAATGACAAACTATGATTCCTTGACTACCAAATTCGACCTTCCCTTGTCCTTTCCTATCTTCATCCCTCTCCATAGAGTTCTGGCTTCTACAAGATTATTAGACATGCATCCGAATACCTCAAAATTTCAAATAGATAAGGATGGCACTTCCATCGAAATATTTGAACGCTCCTCCCGCACCTACTAGACTAGGGTTTCCTTTTGATGCTCTATCAAAATTAAGTTTTATGAAATTATTTTGTGTCCCATGGCATATAGTTGTTTTCCTTTTATTCTGTTGTTAGAACATCTGGACCCAAAGTAGCTTAAATTTGGTGAACTTGACTGGCAACAAAAAATACAAGAGGAATTCAGAAACTTGAAATCAATTGTAAGAGTGACTAGTTACAGAACTCCTAAAATTTTGTTTATCTTAGGAGAACAAAGAAGTGTGTGCTCACCAAGTCTGGCAAGTGAGAAGCAGAAGAGAAAGTGAAACACAACTTAAAGCCTAAGAAGGAAGAGATAAATTTTGGAGTTAGTTGTAGAACTTCATCATGACTAAGGATTACCTATATACATTAAAAAAGCAAACTACAGAGGAGGGCATAGATGTAAACAAATGGACAACAGAATTTGTCTAAAATTCATTAAATGACATGTAGATACTGAAAAGAAAAGATATATCCTCATATTGGACCCCCATCTATTTTAAGAGAAATTATTAGGAATAATGGAGAAGCAGTGTCTTCAGAGAAAATTTTTATATCCTCGATATGTTATAACAAAAATGTTATAATTACAGTCACATCCAAGAACAACTATGTCAATGATAGCATGCAACAGACTGTTTGGGGCTATACTAAAGTTCATGGCTTACTAGAAAATGTTTGTTTCACCAAAAGATTAATAATTCGGTTCCACAAACACTGATGGAAACAATACAATTATTTGACATCGGCAAACACATTCAATATCACAAGTCATGTTGAGGACCTCACTTGTGGATAACATGATCCAATTGCTACTGGCAGACATGCATTTGTCAACCAACAGAGTTGATCATGATTGTGGCCAACCAATGGAGGCAGGTGAAGAGAGTTAACATAGGTGGTTGATTCAGTTGAGATAACCAATGTTTTATGCAAGTAGTTATACAACAGCAAGTGGTCCAGTTAAATAATTTAGTTTTTTTGTGGGTAATCTGGAATCAACTACATAGGTGATATTTGGTCCAATATTTGGGTCTTTTTGCAGGGCCCGTCATCAGGTATAAGATCGAAACCAATGCTAGAACCAAATATCACCTGCACAATTGATTCCTGAAGACTCAATTTTTTCTCCTCTCCGCAATAATAAAAATGATGTGTTACTACAAATATTGATAATAAAAATGATGTGTGACTACAAATATAATCATAAGGACCTTGATAATGGATTTATAATTTTAGATCAAACAATTATCCATACAGATTTAAAGCTTTTCCATCACATGTCTTAAGTTAAATTCAGTTGTCCATGGGGACGCATCCCCACCCAAAATCCCCACGTTTCCGGGATGGGGACGCCCCTTGCCGCACCTCCACTGCCACCGTTCCCAGGACATTTCCCTCTAAGAGGAGACGTCTCTGGGGCATCCCTTCAAAAATGGGGCATCTGGGGGACTCTGGAACATCCACAGGATGCCCAGACGTCCCTCAACCCCAAGGAAACTTGCAGGTGTCCCCCAAGCTGGTGGACATCAAAAAAGCATTTTTTTTTAAATTTAAAAATATTTTGGTTTGTGAGCCCTCTACCCTAACCCAGGTTTCTAGTTCTTTTGCCTCACCCCTCTCCCGCCCCCACCGTCGTCCCCCCGCCATCCCCAAACTTAGGCCCCCCATCCCAAAAACCCGTCCCCGCATCCCCCCATCAAGAAACTCTGTGGAACTATGGTTAAATTTGAACTTACGAAAAAAAATTACATTAAGTCTTAACGGTGAAAAACTTGTGATACTGCACATATAATTAGAATGACTTTAATAATGGATTTAGATTAAACAATTATTCATACAGATTTAAAGCTTTTCCATTACATGTCTATAGTTAAATTTGATTGTATGGAAAAAAGGTACAAAAGTCTTAACGGTGAAAAACTTAACATGATTTTTTTTTTAAAAAGAGTTGATACTAAAAAAATTCAATAATAATTACTTTTCACCACCAAAATAATGGAACTAATCAAAAAGCCACATATCTCTACTAGCCAGCAAACACTGCCTGTCTTTGACAACCAGCACATACCATTTTCTCTAATTTTCCAGTAAATGACACCTCTGTTTGCCGAGCAACAAACACCATTTCTCTTCAAGACCGGCCATTACTGCAGCGGTGTAGAGGGTATTTGCTCAGTCAAATGTTGTTACTAACTTTATGTTGTGTAGCTAGCTTTAGTTAAATAATACCGAACTATGGGACGGTTGCACATTTGGAATACCACCTAACCATCACATTGGGGTTTCATATAGCGTGATGTTGTAATAGGAAGGGTGCTTGTATCAATTCCTCCCTGAAATACAAAGATTTAATAGAACTTACCTTGAGGAATACAAAGTTGTTTCATATCTTGTTATGGTATTATGGTATGTACCTGCATTTGTTATTCTATGTCCGCTGTTCTCGCTAGTCTAATATCTCACTAGACTATATTTATATTACATTTTGGCACCATTGCCTTGAAAGAACTCAGATCATACAGAAGTAAGTCGGACTGACAACCCAATTGACAACCAATTGTATTCACAACAACATGGAGAACCAATGGGTCAGCCCAAAAAATAAGTGGTTTCAACCAACCAAGGACAAGAAGAGGAACTTACCAAAGGCTTATGATACGTGTGGGACCTGATTGTCCAAGAACACATGAAGGAGGAAGCCGAATGCACCCAAGTGCCCATGACTCCTTGCCAAGAATTATCTGGTGTGGCAAAACCCACATGCCAAACATGACCAAGAGAATAACAAACAACTCCTACAGAGGCACACACAAAGGATAAGTCAGGAAGAAATCGGAAGAGAGACGTAGGTGCCATTAAACCCAAGTAAAGGAGCACAAATATGACAAGTGGGCAGAATAGAAGAAATTGAGCTAAGGAGGTCGACGCAAATCTTGTAATGGGAACAATGAAGAAGTTACAAGCAACAAATTCAAAAAACCAAGAGTTGGTAACCAATCTCTGAAGCCAAGCCCAAGCCCAATTCGGAGCATAAGCTGAAGTAGCATGTCATGTCCCCCTTTTGATCGTGGAGCCATTGAAGACCCTTAGCCTTGATTTCTTTCCCAAGGGCTAAAGGAAAAATAAAGAAGAAAGGAAACACTTTGGGATTTCTTACGAACATTTGTAAAAGTACTTTATTGTTATAAAACTCACTTTAAGTTGTGGTCTTTTAAGGGTCATGGGCATCCAAGCCACTTAAGTGGATTATAAAGAGTGTTCTTTTTAATATTTGAAAAAGGTCTTCCCTCCAAAATGGAATGCACCCCTTGGGGGAATGAATATAAAAGAGAGTAGAGGATCATTTGGAGGTAAGCATATCATGATAATTGAAATTTTGAGTTGAAGCATGAAAAGCTTGACTTATTACCTGGAAGACAAAAACCTTCATAGGTGACTGAAATTAAGGACAAAATCCCTTAATATTCAGTTAGGGCAACTCCATCCGAGAATTGTATTGAGAGTACTTGTTCTTCCAAAGCTGTTTTGAAAACCATATTAATTGCAGTAGCGGATAAGGACACTTCCAGGAGGGTGGTGACCTCATTGGAGGGTTTGACGAGTAGGTGGAGCGGAAAGTAGGGCAGCAAGCTGCCTACAGTTGCAACGAGCTGCCTAGGATTGCAGCAAACTCCATTGAAGACCAACGAACCCTTCCTAGGGTTGGGCTAGTGGATTCCAAGGCCTATTTTGGGCTAATTTGATGCTGAATAGCTATCAATAAATATTCAGTATTTTTGTCATAATTTTTCAGCTCTTTGATGGTTAAAAAATCAGATTTTTAGTGGATAATATTGGGTGTAATTATTGCTATTTTTTTTATAATTATTTGATCATAAAATATTGAGATTTTGGGATGAAAAAGGCCTCCATAAAGTTCTGTAATTTTTCTGTACATGCCTTGGAAGCCAAATTTGGTATGTTGAATTGATGCCCTAATCTTCATTTAAAAATTCATTAAGTTGCGCTAGGGTTTGCAATAATTTATTACAGCTTTGTAAGGGTTTGATAACTAGGGTTTTGTTGGGAAAATCAGAAAAAACTCGTCTTTGGCTAGGGTTTGGTGATCTTCAAAATTGCATATTTAAGTAGGGTTTGTTGGATAACTCCTTTGTTTAGTTTTCAGTCTTAAAGGAGATATTGTAGTGGTATCAGAGCCAATTTCTTGACCAATTGTGGGGTGTGAATGGCTACAATGGATTGGCAACCTAGGTTTTTGCTAAAAGAGGAATACAAATATCCCATTCAAAAAGGGGGGATGAAGAAGAGAACAACAAATGAAAGCCATGGATGATTTATTACAAGCTACGTAGAATTATCAGAAGGAACTAAGGGCAATAGGTCCAAAGGCTTTGATAAAGGCTACAGGGTCAAGTCCTAGGCATCAAGAGCCCCCCTTAGAAGAAGAAAAAAGACCAACAGAAGTGATGAGTGTTTCATCATCACAAAATGATTTCCCCTTGATGATGAGAGAAGGTGGAGATATCAAAGAGCACAAGCCCAAAGGAGAAGAAAAGTCAAATTTGCAAGATGGGAGAGGGAATTGTGTGGTTAAAGCCCAATAATTGGAGGATAAAATTGACAAACAGCTTGCTGATTTTCGTAACAGCAGTGTGGAGAGACATGTATTTGAAGAAGAAATGGGGTATCACAAGGATAGAAGGGTTTCCATAGACCCTACTTCATCAAAGGAAGACAAGCTTGTTCTTTGTAGCCCAAGGTATGAAAAGCTTGGTAACATATCAGATATATTGTGTCACACTATGTCGTTTCAAATTTGTTGCCCTCATAAGAAGCATACTAAAAGGGGTGATAAAATGAGGTATACAGTTTACAACATGGGGCATGGGGACCCCTTGATTCAAGTTGATAATTTTTGTTGCTAAAAGGTGTGGGATCCCAGTAATATTCTAAGATATACAAAGGGTAGCATTTCTGATTTTAATATATTTGCAGTTGTTCCTTTCATTGGAATAAGGGAAAAATCAAAGTTGGTTTCAAATAAGTATGAAAAAGCTTTAAGGCATGTGAAGAATCATTTAAATTCTTGTTTTAAGACCCTTACGAATTCTGAAAATGTAGGTTCAAAGCAAGCTTGTGAAAGGATTGAATTTCAGTTTGTGATTAGGAAAGACAAATCAAATTTGAATCGAAAAATTGATACCTTGAAGTCCTTTGAGCAGCAAAAGGGCAACACCTTGGAGAAAATTCTGTCCTTATAGCAAGGACCTAAGAAAGTGTGAGGAGTGGCTAAGGAGGGCAAAGGAGGCAAAATTGATAGCCTTTCAAGCTAGACAACACCTACAGAAATTCAAAAGGGAAGGTGAGATCTTAAGACACCACTATGATAGTCTTAAAAATGCAGAAAAATCAGATTTGCATAACATTTGTAAGGACCTTTGGGAAGACCTTGTTGGAAGGTATACACGTGAGGTAAGTGCCTCGTTAACTCCTCATGACGGTCTCCAACTTGCTGAAGTTTCTAGAGCCACACTTGAGGGTAAACAAAGTGACTATCGTCTTGTTAAGGTTTCATTGCATTCCCCTCATACTTTGTTCTTACCTTGTTTTGATTATGATAAGCATTGTGCTAACAATAAGGATGAGATGAAGGGCACTAAATGGCAAAAGGAATTCTCCCAAGAGAATTCGCGGATACAAGAACCAAGTGAGCCTTACAAGCATAGTATTGTAGTTATGTTATGTTGGGGGACGAGGGATAGAATATGGATAACCATGGAAAGGGTAATAAGCAAGAGATATCATGATCTAAGGGATCGAAAGGAGAGTTGTGTGTGACTTGTTAACTGCTGTTACTCCTAATTCCAGCTTGTTTCCTTCAATGTTTTTTGAAACTAAGGTAAGTTTTGACTCTAAGGGAATGTATTTTCCGCTCCTTATCACCCTAAAAAATGTTCATAACATGGACAAGTGGATTTCCAGAGACTATAAGAATGAATTTGAAGAAGAGAATGACATGCTACAGCTAGATAAGGATGACATAAGCACAGATTTTGGAATCCAAGTGAGAAGGGGTTGTAAGGGAAAATCAAGGCATCAAAGAGTTCACATCATGCTCATAAGGCTTAATAAGGTGATTAAAAAAGTGTTGCTGAACAATTTTGTTTTCACTAACATGTTTGCTCTCTATGTAGGATCACATCACCAGCCGGTTGCAATGACAACGAGTACAAAGAAAGGTGCAAATTTTGAGTGGGGACAACCACTAAGGTGTCCTAAAAATCATCACATTCCATGCTTGAGAAACATGGATAATTCAGGAGTTCGCAAGTGGAGACAAGTCTTGGAATGGACAAAAATTAAGAGTGTGGACAGTCTTATGAATTCTGAAATTTTTGATAAATTTAAGGCCCTAATACACTCAAAAAATTCTGAGTTTACTTTGCCAACTCAGCAGGTTACATGTTCAGAAATTTGGCGAAAAGTGTGCCAACACAGCTGGAAAAATGCACAAAAAAGTCTTAAAATGATAGGGTCATAAAGTCTGTATAGAGTTAGATGGATATCCCTATCCTATCCTATATAATAGATGGGGATGGAGGGAGGGAGAGGGAGAGGGAGAGTAGATCTGATCCATCGTGAAGTGAGCAAAGGGGGACTGGTCGAGGCCCCCCTAGATCCCTATCTAAACAGAGGGGGCGCACGCCTCTAGAGAATAGAGCCCGCCCAGATCTGATCTCTATAGATGAAGGGGCAAATAGGCAAACTCAGCTTGTTATATAGACAGAAAATTTTGATATAATACAGCCCCTAGTGAATTCTGGAAATAATAAAGAATTTCAGCCCCTCACTTGTGACACAAATTTTGGGTTTGTGAAGTGGGAACAGCCCTTCCAAGAGCATACAACAAAAAGGAAGATTCATAAACGTGAAGGGAGAAGTGATAGATTGGCTACAAATGATCTTTAATTCATGGGGAAAGGAAGACTTGATGGGGGTAGCACTATGGAAGGAGAAATCCTTCAAATCTTATGCATTCATGATGAATGTTGGAGGCATAATTGGAGGGAGCAGCATGAGAATACGCAATAGGCATTTATGTGGGCATCATGGCAAGGTTGTTCACTTCACCATATTATCTACACAAAAGGTATGTATCCAAGATTGTTCATAGTTGTTCTCTTTTCGTAAATTGGTGAGCCATACCATTGGTTTGGTGAAAGAGTGTCAAGACACATTGAGAGCCCTAAAAGGCATTGGGATGCATTCCAAGAAAGCACACATTCCAAGGTACACATGTAAGGAAGAATGACTATAAGGGGCAACCTTAGTACATTTTTCTATCATGTTTATTATAACAATTCCAGCTCATCTAAAGAGGTTTGTAGATTCATATTTGCTCCTCTTGAGGTTGTAGGCATGAAGGATTCATCAAAAGGGAAGTTGAGAGTGAAAAGTTTGACTTTTGTGGGCACTTAGAAGGCAGTAAATTATAATACAGCCCTCAAAACATCAAGTACAGGTTTCCTCTCGAGGTGGTTCTCTCCAAGGTAAGGGAACATATGAGCATGAGTACCAAGGATGGGGTTATAACCATATCAAGGAAGCTTCCAGCCTATGGGATGCATGGATTTGTGAGCTTGGAGGGCAGTTTTGACGGTACTAGCAGCTGCTCCATGTTCAGTAATGAAAGATACAGCTGGGGCAGCCACTTGTTTGAAAGGAGATTGAACCTAGTGTTTATATGGGAGAGTGCTAGTAGCTGGTCCATACCTAGCAACGAAAGGCACAACTATGACAAACTTTGTTTGGGAAAAGGACTACACTATGCTGTCATAATGCTTCCAGCACATGGGGGCAGCCATCTTTTTCCAGGTACAGCAGTGAAAGGCAATCAGTATAAGGCCTTCCTTCCTTGGGAGGTGGCAAAAGAAAGGATTGAGGTGATGCCCATGGTAGGGGTAGCCCCCTGGATGTTTCTATTGCTTGAGGACAAGCAATTTTGGGTGGGGAGGATTGTCATGTCCCCTTTTTTTATCGTGGAGTCACTGAAGACCCTTAGCCTTGATTTGTGTCCTAAGGGCTAAAGGAAAAAGAAAGAAGAAAGGAAACACTTTGAAGTCTCTTAAGAACATTAGCAAAAGTACTTTATTGTTATAAAACTCACTTAAGTTGTGGTTTATTTAAGGGTCATGGGCACCCAAGCCACATAAGTGGATTTTAAGGAGTGTTCTTTTTAATATTTGGAAAAGGTCTTCCCTCCAAAATGGAATGCACCCCTTGGGGGAATGGATATAAAAGAGAGTGGAGGATCATTTAGAGGCATGCATATAATGATAATTAAAATTTTGAGTTGAAGCACAAAAGGCTTGACTTATTACCTTGAAGACGAAAACCTTCATTAGTGACTGAAATTAAAGAAGAAACCCCTTAATATTCAGCTAGGGCAACTCCATCTAGGAGTTGTATTGGAAGTACTTGTTCATCCAAAGATGTTTTGAACACAATTTTGATTGCAGCAACGGATAAGGACACTTCCAAGAGGGTGGCGACCTCATTGGGGGGGTTTGACGAGTAGGTGGAGGAACAGAAAAGAGGGCAGCGAGCTGCCTAGGGTTGCAGCGAACCCCATTGAAGACCAGCGAACTCTTCTTAGGGTTGGGCGAGTGGATTCTAAGGTCTATTTTGGACTAATTTGATGTTGAACAGCTACCAATAAATATTCAATATTTTTGTCATAA
The DNA here is from genome assembly GCA_037957365.1 of Torreya grandis. Taxonomy (NCBI): domain Eukaryota; kingdom Viridiplantae; phylum Streptophyta; class Pinopsida; order Cupressales; family Taxaceae; genus Torreya; species Torreya grandis. The sequence continues at coordinate 3,823,979 of JARHVA010000424.1, read as the reverse complement.
TTTTCTAGCTCTTTGATGGTTAAAAAATCAGATTTTCAGTGGATAATATTGGCTGTAATTATTGCTATGTTTCTATAATTATTTGATCTTGAAATATTGAGATTTAAGGATGAAAAGGCCCCCATAAAGTTCTGTAATTTTATTGTACATTTATGCCTTGGAAGCTGAATTTGGTATGTTGAACTGATGCCCTAATCTTCATTTAAAAATTCATTAAGTTGCTGCTAGGGTTTGCAATAATTTATTACAGCATTGTGAAGGTTTGATAACTAGGGTTTTGTTAGAAAAATAAGAAAAACTCATATTTGGCTAGGGTTTGGTGATCTTAAAAATTGCAAATTTAAGTAGGGTCTGTTGGGCAAACCCTTTGTTTAGATTTCAACCCTAAAGGGGATATTTCGTAGCAATATGAACTGAGACAAGGTTCGTGCAGTGTCAAAACAAGGAATGAAGCATCTTCCACCACTCTCAGCGACATAGTAGGAGGAGATTGAGAGACATGTACCACTCTGGATACGGGTGGAAAGCCCAACGGAATCCACGGAGGAACTAAGTTTCCTCTCTGATCAAGAAATTGAAGACTTCTTCATAGAAGAGAAAATTTCTTTGAAACCAATATCAAAGTGATCAAAGATCAAGTGCCAAAGACATCGAAGCAACTGAAACAACCAAAACATCTTGAAGGGGGAGAGAAAGGGCACAGAAAGGGAACCTGAGGATGAGCAAGCTAGCACACGGATAACTGTAGGACAAGTCGATTGCCGAGATGTGTCTGTTGTAGAGGAACGTCTTAAAGAGACCATCCCGAGGAGGAAGCTTGTGTTTGAAAGACCATAGAAGACCACGATACCCTTGAGAATGGTTACAAGGAACCCATCACCCAAAAAAACAAAAAAAATGCCTAAATTTGTTGGGGATGGATATGATGATCTAGTATGACATTGTCATACTTACATCACTATATGGATTACCAATGCATAGACAAATGAGCGGGTGTGGCTCAGATTCTTTTTGACTATCCTTTGGAGTATGGCCATCGATTGGTACTGTGATGCGCCAAATGTTAACAAAGTAACATGGTCAAAACTCTGACAAGCATTTGAAAACAAATTCAAATTGCTCAAGGATGATAATGAAATTGTAGCAAAGATCTCCAACATGAAATAAGGTAAGCATGAGAATGTTTGATCTTACAATCGAAGACTCAAGGAGTTGTTTGGCAAACTAGAGGAGCCAACTGATGAGCTCAAAAAGGGGTGGTTTATTGAGGGGTTGGTGCCCTCACTAAGAAAAAAAATGAAGGTAGTTCTACCTTCGTCATATGTAGAACGCTATAATAGAGTGATGGATATAGAAAGTGAAAATAAAACATCATCGTTGCACTCAAGAAGACGAAGCGAAGATGAGGACTCTAACTACAATGACAATGAACCAGGATCGCCTCAAGCACTTCGAAAGAACATTCTACGAATGATGAGAGAATTAAAAAAAACTAAGGAAGAAAGAAAAGATCTTTGACGCGTGGACTGCAAAACGGGAAGGCATACCAAGGCCAACTATCTGAGAAGATTATTTTGTGAAATTTGTCAAGTCAATGGCCATGATGTAAAAAGTTGTCTGAACAATTTAAGAAACAAAGATGCCCAAGTCCTCCTGACCCAAGGAGGACCGTCAACACCACCTACCACACCAATGAAGTTTAAAGGTAATACGGGAGCATCTCCGAGTGCATCCCCTAGCAAATATAGAAACCAACGTAGTAATACACAACGCCAAAATAATAGTGGGGGTGGTGGTAGCCACATCCAATACGATGACCAAGGTTTACCGATGGTTCAATGCTGAAAGTGCAACAAATAGGGCCACTTCACAAGAGATTTCCCCACCAATCAAGTGAACACTGGACTTATGTGTTCTTGGTGTAGACTTAAAGATCATAAGGATGCTAACCAAAGCAAGAAAACATCAATATGTTTGATGTAAGAAACAAAAGGGTGTTGGCAACCACCAAGGGCCAAGCCAAGAAGCTAACCTACCCATATCCATGTACAAAAAAGGAATGAATGCCTGAAGCAAGAAACGAGGTGAAACGAGCAATGAGGGAAGAACAAAGACACCTTGGAAAACATACAGGTATAATGACCACTCAATTTGAGTCAGACAAGGAGATTGCAAGAAAAGTTCTACAAAGCACTATACCCATCAAACTAGTGGATCTCCTACAAAGCATTCCACAACTCAGGGATGTTATAACCACTTCTATACGAGAAAATGGTCAAAACAAAAAAGTGGACTACACACTTGGTGAAGGAATAAAACAAAGAGAACCCGTATTGGAACCCCCGTGGTCAAGAGACCAAGTAATTGATCCAATGCTCCTAACAATGAACTTAGCCCAACATTCAGCAGTCGTCCACATGCAGATTTTAGTCTTGAACTTGAATAATACTATTATTGACAACGGCTCTCATGTGAACGTGCTCCTAGAAGAAATGTAGAAAAGTCTAGGAGAGCCCATTAGAGCTGATCAGTGCAGGATACGGGGTGTTGGGAATCCTGATGTCTCAAGAGGCAACTATTGATACCCAACCTTTCATATTAAATTTAAGGAAAAAAGCCTATGATACCCTATTAGGTCAACGCTGGCTAATAGCAGCCAAGGTAAATCATAATTGGAAACGAAATATCATCTCTATCGAGAACAAGGGCTGAAAGTATATCATAGACATAAATGGCAAGCAGTTAGTGAGAAGGCAGCCTCATCAAATGACTCATCAAAGTCGGATACAAAAGATATGGAAGTAGAGCACGCTCAACATCTGAACCAAGGTATTTGTTGACGTTGTGGATTGCACCCTTGACAGGACGCTGAGCTCCTGCCTTCCACGCGACACAATGGAAATTCCCCTCTTCCCTGTGGGTTTGGCAAAACTGGGGGAAGAGTCTCTAGATAAGGGCTAGCTCCCTTTGATGTATCTCTGAGGTCCTGGATTTCCTACTGCTAACAATGGGGGGGTGTGAAAAGGGGGAAGGATGCTGAAAGCAGAACCTAAACTAAACGGTGATACACCAAAAATGGTTAATCTACTTAGCTTGAGCCTACACTTTCCACCAAGAACAAGCTAGTATACACTTCATTTGATACGAGAAATTCTTCTGCGTCAGTGAGCTAGGGGTCTGATGGAGATACAGGGAGGAAGAACTACCAGAGGCGTTCTAAGACACACTTTGGCAACCTATTCACATGCGCCTATATTCCTGCTGTGGACACTTCTGGGTAACTTGCAAAAGAAGAACTCACAATACACTAGACATGCTAGAATCGTTCTGTGAAAGCATAAAGGAAAATGACTTTACACAAAACACGAAAACATTAGACATATATGAAAGTGCAAGCTCAAAATGGAGGTAAAAATGCTATGTCTTGATTCAAGGTGAAATCCGGCAGAGCTCTGCCTTACAAGCCAAGAGATATCTTTCTCAAATGAGAAGTTACAATATATATAGAGAGAGAGGAAGTAAAGGCACCCCTTTGGAAAAGACTTTGGCACCTTTTTACAAGTTGGCCCACGTGCGCTGAGAGCATTGGGAAGAGGAAGCCGCTTGAAAAAAGATGCTGTGTCGGCTGCCAGTTTTGACCTTGGCGTTCAAACATTAATGTGAAAGCATGGGCCGTGCCTCTTTTCTGCAAACAAGACCACTCCAAGATATTCACACGGTTTGTCTGCTCATCAATGCAAATTGTGGAAAAACAAGTCGTGTCGTTCACTGTTTGCGCCCCTTGATGACCACTTGGCGGAGACTGTTCCAACTACAAGAATAACTCGCCTCCCCTTTGCCACCTGGGTTGTTTTGTCCATATTCATTGTCTCTTCCTGGCTGTCTTTTCCTGAAATTTGAGCTCTCGGGGCTATCTTATCGTCCTTTGCTGGCTCCTTGGGCTCTTTCATTAGCAGGTCGTTGAGTTCATTCTTAACTTTTGTCTTTTCCCAGCTTTGTCTCTTCCTGGTTTTGTCTTTTCCTCTCTTGACTCTTTCCGGCAATCTGAGCCCTCAAGGCTATATTCTATCGATCTTTGGCTCTTTGGGCTCCCTTCTCGACGGTCTCTTCCTTTTGGCCTTAAGGCCTTTGAATTCCTTTGGGTTCACGCTCAAGCATTTAAAGATCAACGGCTATTTCATTGGCCTAAATTTGACGTCTTCAGGGACATCATCTGACGTCCAAATTCCGACAGCTATTTCATTGGCCTGAATTTGATGTATGCGGGCCCGTCACCCCTTTGAATTCCTTCGGCTTTCTTTTCTTCGCCCTTTCTCCCAAAGTGTTCCCTCGGACTTTCTCCCGAAGGATATCTCTCTTCTTTTCTTCTGTCTGGGCCTTTGTCGTTGAAACCTCCGAAGGGAAGGTGTCCCTTCGGGGCTTGGGGAAGGTCCTCCTTTCGACAGTCGAGAGTCCCCCGCAAGGGCACCTGCCCTTCGGGATCCTTCGGGGTCCTTCGGGCGGCCTTGGTCTTCAAATCTTTCCTTTAATGCTCGGCCTTTTCTTTCAGGTGAACTTTCGAGCAAAAAGTCCGAAGGAATTCCTTCAGACTTTTTGTCCGAAAGAATTTGCCTAGACTATCGTTTTGCCGCAGGATTTTCTCCCGAAAGATTTCCTCCTTTTGGTCCCTTTTGCCTCGTGAATTTCTTCGGACAAAATGTCCAAAGGAATTCCTTCGGGCATTTTGCCCAAAGAAATTCAACTTTGTCTTGTTTACTTCATGAATTTTCTTCGGACATTTTGTCCAAAGAAATCCTTTGCTATTTCCTCACGAATTTCCTTCGGACAAAAAGTCCTAAGGGATTCTCTACCTTGGTCTTTCTTCTGAAGGGCAAGTCCCCTTTGGGCCTTGTGACTAGCTGTCCTCCACAAGGGCTAAACCAAACCCAAAGTTACCCTTCGGAGCTTTGTAATGGTCCACTTTGCTCATCCGCTGCCCTCCGCAAGGGCTGTTTGGCCTTCAAAATTGCCTTTCGGAAGAGTTGCAAAGGCCCTTTCTTGCTTTCGGAAAAAACCTCCGACGAATACCTTCGGACAAAAAGTCCGAAGGAATTCCTTCGGACTTTTTGTCCGAAGGAATTCATACTTTGAATTTCCTTAAGAAATGCCTTAGTCTTTCTTCTGAAGGAAAACTCTGCCTTTTTGGCCCTCTTTCTAAGTGTTTTCCGCCCTCCTTTGGCCCTTTGAACTTGGTTCATTTTGCCAATAAAAGGCCCTCTGAAGCAGTTTATTTGCTCTGTCAAATTCCTGCATAATCATTCCTTCCGATCCCGCCTGTTCTTTCGTACCAAATGCTTGAAATTGAGCCTTTTGCATGCCAAAAGGAAAAATGAGTTGCAGAAGCATACTTTTGCATTATCCCTTATGTCTGCACGTGGAAATGGAAGGAGAAGAAAAGGGAGACCGATTTTGGTCTGCAGGACCAAAAATGGTCAACAGTATTGTGGAACCAAATAAGGAGGGGCTATTGGAGTTACACTCATGTTTGGAGGATGAAACAAACTCCATAAGCAATCTTTTCTAAATGGAGGACTATGGAGTGTTCCAACTTGGGTGCAACTTCGACGAGATCACGAAGATAGAAGAATGTGAAGGTTCACAAAGAATTGGACACGAGGACAAACACCCATCAAGTAGAACTATCATCATCGAATCCAACCTATCCTCCTAAGTTCACTAAATACCAAGTGGGTGATGCCTAGGCAGATGAAAAATCTATTGACCAATTCAAAAGTGTACATGATTTGAAATACAAAGTACTGACCACAGTCAAGATAAATCTTGGATTTGACAAAGAACCTCAAATGTGATTATGATGGGAGATGATTTGGACCCCATTCCAAATCTTTATAGATTACAGGGATGTATTTTCTTGAACCTACAAGGATTTGAGGGGAGTACCATTGGAGATGTGAGTACACATAATTCCTTTGGTGCCAAGATCTCAACCAGTTCAGAGGAGCATATAGAATGAACAAGAACTATGCAGCTAAAGTCCAAGAAGAAATCGAAAGCAAGAATCATCTTCAAAGAAGAGACAAGTGAATGGGTATCCCCAATAGTAATCAATCTAAAGGAGTCAAAACAGATAAGGATGTGTTGACTTCAGAAGTCTAAATGTTGTTACTATAAAAGACCCATTCCCAATCCTGTTCATAAACTCTATAATGGAAGAAGTGGCTGGACATGAGATCTACTCATATATGGGTGGATTCTCTAAGGTACAACCAAATAAGCAGTGCAAAGGAGGGAAAAATGAAGACCACTTATATAGTGGAAGATGGAGTCTATGCATATAATTGAATGTCATTCGGACTTTGCAATGCTCCAGCCACCTTCCAACGGATCATACTACACATCTTCAACAAGATAGCCATGGGGAACTTCGAAGCTTTTATTGATTACTGGTCAATCTATAGCAGTCAAGTCCTTGACAAAATGCTTGAGACAATGTAGTGCAGCAAAATTGGCTCTAAATCCCATGAAATATCGGTTCATGGTTCCACAAGGTAAGCTCCTTGGCCAAATGGTATGTAAAATTGGACTAAGGACCTATCTGAATAAAATAAGGGTGATGGTGGAAATGGAGGCACCAAAAGACATCACAGGGGTAAAATCCTTTTTTGGGACATGTCAGATGTTACCGACGGCTCATAGAGAACTTTGCTCAAGTCTCTCACCCACTGGGCATTCTCACCAAAAAAGGAACTCCATTCGTTTGGTCTAATGAACAAGAAAATACATTCAAAGAACTAAAGGTTCGATGGATAAATTCTCCCATAGTTCTGTACACGGACTGGGAGGAAGAGTTTCATGTTCATGTTGATGCTTCCAATTATGCTATTGGGGCAACATTAGCACAAGTGGGAACTCAAGGGTTGGATCACCCAATGTTCTTCGCAAGCAAACTTATCTCCAGAGTGGAGAAGAATTAAAGTACTACAGAATGTCAAGCCTTAGGGATGGTTTAAGCAATACAAAAGTTTCGACACTACTTGTTGGTGAGCCCTTCATTTTTTCATGTGGGCCATCAAGCACTATTATGCTTAATCAACAAACCAATCATCCAAGGCAGGATGCACAGATGGTTGACATTGTTACAATCTAAGTTCACATTCAAAATTATTGTTAGACCGGGGGAGAGTCATGTTATTGCCAATCAACTCTCTCAAATAAAATCAAAAGAACCTGTGGAAGAAGTGAATAAAGATTTTCCAAACGCCCATCTATTCCATATTTCAATTGCACATTCCAAAGGATAAGTAAAACAACCTAACGCCCATGATCCAAGTAGTGATGATTGCCAACTTGACCACTACTTGGTTGACACCCTTCCACAAAACTTAATAAAAAACTCTAACAAAGCAACCAGAGGTCAAAATGTTGACAACCTTGCATGCAAAGTTCTCAACCAGTCTTTGCTTGATGCCCAACTTTGAGGGCAAGTAACACTTGATGCCCAGCTACATTTGGCACCAATACCTGACCACCAACTCCATGACGCCCAGGCCATGCAATAAAAAGTTGACCATACCCAGCCTATGAAAAGAAGAGTGGATGCCCATGCTCTGTGAGGTAAACTTGATGCACAGACAGATGACTATAAACAAAATGCGCTCACCAACTATCAATTTCCTTACACTCAATTTCAATTGGCATGTGTGCTCGATGCCCAACTTTGTTTGGCACTTCCAACCATAGTCACAAGGTTCGAGTTTGGGTTCGACAATGATAAAATTCGGTTCAAGTTCACCAGTGGATAAAGTTCAAAAAAAAATCATCATTAAATTCGAACCATAAATATGTGTCAAATTAAAATATTAAAAATACTTTTTGAAAAACCTAGTGTAAATAAAATAAAATAAAATAAATATTAAATTTTAAAATAAATTAATTTTATTATATATAAAAAATAAATAGAAAAAATAAAAATAAAATTAATATATAAAACAAAATAAAAATAAAGGTAAACGTCAATAAATTCAAAAAAAAACAAAATAAATTTAAACTAAAAACAAATAAAAAACACAATTAAAAAAAAACATGAATTAAAAAATAATAAAAAATAAAAACGAATTTAAAAAAAAATCTAAAACAAAACCCTAAAATTCTAACACTAACCAAAGTCATTGTAAACATAAACCCCTACACGCTGCAGCTTAGTATTCTCTCCCGCCGCTTCGTGGGTGCCATCATGAGCCACTAAAATCTACGCTCAAAAGCACAATGCTACGAATTCCGGTGATAGCATGGCTGATATATGGAGATCAGTTTTTCAATGTAAGACTATCGATTGGATTGGGCATGGGAAGTCAAGTCTCTTGCGACACAAGTGGGATTCCAAATGACGAACAAGTCAATGGTTCGTGTCCAGGCTCCACGTAGTCCCACAAACCCTCGTGTAGCAGGCAGCAGCCACGAAACCTCAAACAAAGACGAACCTCGAAGACAGCCACGTCCCTGGCTCCTCCAACTCAAAACCCTCCCAACGGACAACCTAAAGCCGAGTTGGATTTTTTTCTGCGTGGATTAAATTCGCCGATCGAGGCGTTTTTTACCGAATTTTTGGTTCTACCATTAAATTCGCCGTATTTCGAATTTTCAAGGGAAAATTCGGCGAACCCTGTGACAATGCTTCCAACTAACCACCAACTCCACAAAAATCTCGACTACAAGGGTAATGACACTAAGAAGATCGAGGTAGACAAGTGTGTTGAAGAGTTGCAAAGATAAGTAGACTACTATAACTACCTCGACGCCCTCACTTGAACTACTGCTGGCCATACATGTAGGAAAGTTTGTTGTGAAGGTCATCGAACCATTCATCCATTTGACCACTACAAGGTTGAAGCCAAATCTGCTGCCAGTACAATTGATGCCAATGATCTAGAGGTTGATGCTTGGAATTGCAAGCGACCTCTATGTGCTTGGTTGGGCAGCCATCTCGTACGACTATTTGTCATCTAGTATTCAGTGGTGCATCAAGCTACACCCATAACCCTTCACACAATCCCTACATTCCTCGGTAATTTCAATTTGCCTACTTTGGCATCTACAATGGACACTAACAATACATTCAAATTTTTATTCCCATTGGCAAAGCAATTAGTCACTCTGGCTTTTACAGGGAATACCCATACAAGTTTTGGCAAAGTCTCAAAAAAACAAGGGCCACAATCTACTTTCAGTAAACCCTTGCCAGAGGGTTTTAGGCTTTTAGCCAATATACAGGTTTTCCGTCTAGATTTGCCACAACCACCATGTTAGACACCAACCCTCCTTCCTCTTCGAAGGAAGCCCCAATAGTGGTCAAGCAAAAGAGCACATTAGAGAAGGCATTTGAAAATTGTGGGACGGTAAGGGAAGGCCTTCTATTAATTAAGCCATCACAACTCTCAGCTACACCCAAACAAGGACAAACATTGTTGATAACAAGCAGACCTAGGCAAGGGTCTACCAAAGGCAGCAAGAAACAATGAAAGGGGGAACCTCGAAAAAAGAAAAAAAAAAGTGTTTCCCACTCCAGAAACGCTTGAATGGTGGAGTCTTCTTGGTACTAAATGCCGCACTTGATGGGTAAACAATCCAACCGGCATGATCTCAAAATAGCACTATAGAATGTTGGAATGAACAAAATTCTCCAAATGCCTTATTTCAATGCTCGAGACTTTGAGCCTTATTTGGTCAGGTCAGGATGGCCACCAGTTACAATAGTGACACCAGATGCTCGTTTGTCCAGAATATGAACAAAAAGGTCAGCATTACATATACTCCAACAAACTTTGCATGAGTATTCGGAGTACCATCCCATGAGCTGGTGGTAAGTAAGTGAGAAGGCAATATGCATCTGACATAGGTGCAAAAAGATTTGGTTGAACAACAACTCTATCAGCTTGGGTTAACTACAAATGAATTGGGCAGCTTGTGGACCAAGGGAAGACACACAATCAAAAAGGAGTATTTAGCTTCGGATGAGTGGTGGTGTCTTGGATGTCATTCGATGTTAGTTGGTAGGAGCCACTCAATCATGTAATATTGCTCTGTGGATGACAGCATACATGCTTGGGTTAGGCAAAGGGGAAATTTACAATTGAGGTGAGATCTCGTCAGCAAGGATTCATGAATTTCTCTCTCATTTGTACAGGGTTTTATATGACTCAACATGCAGTTGGGTTTCTTTTGGACGCCATACATTCACAGACCAGTTTGGACATAGAATTTAGTCCAAACCCTTCGTACAAGGAGAGTTGGCCTTCAGTATTTAGATTGGAGGAGCACAAATGCAAGAAAAGATGACCTTACCCGGCCACTTCAGACGAAGAGGAGGGAGATAGATTCAACACCAATGAAGAAGAGGAGGATGCACGGCCTTACACAGTAGGATTTCCAGTTGAGTCTCAGCAAGGAGTTCCTTTCTTCTCTAAAGAGCCAAGTGGTTTCTTGAAACTAACGGTCCAAATCACTTCTGAAGACCAAGCAGTCGGTGAACAACAGATTCAGGATTCACCGGGTAAGATTGGGGTACCGGTCAATACTGATTTTGAGATTCCGGCCAGCCCTTTACGTTAACATGGCGTGGATATTGAGATATCTTCGATGTCATAGCACTCCAAGCACGGACACACAAAGCTCCCAAATTTTGAGGAAGGGTTATTTTCAATATTTTTTCTGCATCTTGATATGGCCAATCCTTTTTCTAGTTTGGCCCAAAATTTCCAGAATATAGGGCCTATGGCCCAACCCTTGATGGAGTTGCTTGTGTGGTGGGCCAATTGGATGTGGCAGGTGGTCCCTCTCAGATATGCATGATCCTGGATGAAGCTAACCACAATCACAATTTTGTGCATGAGGAATGCCATTTGGAATTCACTTTTATTTATGTCAAACAAGGGTACCCTGAGCATGATAGTCTACAAATGCCTGAGCAATGGGTGTCACCTCCTATTGTGTCCATTGTTACTTCTCCGGTTTAGAGTACCATGGACTCTCTCTGAAGTATTGAATCAACGTTGCTGGAAACGCCCTCCACCCGTCCCCCCGAATCCTGTCTGGAGAAGTCTCCGATACGGAGAGGTACCAGACGTCTCTGGTGGCTTTCCCAGGTCAAATTTTAAAAAAAAAAAAAAAAAAACTCTCATATCTTTTTTAAAAAACCTAAATCGTGGCCAAAAGTTAGAAAAGCAGCCCCCCTCACTCTAAAGAACACACCAAAGTGAGTTTGCAATGCTTACCAAAAAAAAAAGCTTCCAGTCAGCCATATTTTCCAGTTTCCACGCAGTAGTTAGCTTCCAATTCCAGTTTGAGTTTGCAGCCGGTTTGAGTTTTCAATAGTTAGCTTACAGCTTGAGTTTGCAACAGCAGTTAGCAACTAGCAAGGAGTTTGTAGTTTGTCATTGCAAGGTTGAAGGTGCCAAGGAGGAATTAATTTGTAAGGAGTTTGCCGTAGTTGCAAGGAATGTAGAAATTGTTTGAAGGTGGTAGGAATTGTTTCATTTGTAATGATTATGAATATAAGGACAATCCAAATCTTGGTGAATCATGATTTATTCTAGATTTGAATTTTGAATGTATTTGGAATGTCTACTTTGAACATTTTGAAGCAATGAATGAACAAACACTGTATTTTCACGTGTTTTACTAAAAAATTGAGTAATATGCATTGTTTATATATATATATACACACATGTCCACAGCGTATCCAAATCAAGGTTTTTGAAAAATGGCATACCCACGTATCTGAGACGTACCCGTATCCAAACAACTTAGTATTGAATGGACTTTCCTCTACCAATACTTGCTGTTACAGTTTGCTATGTGTGCCCAAAACAAATTGGAAGCAGAAAAGGACATTGTGGTTGGTGAGATTCACTCTTTACAATCTTAGCTGGCTGACCAGAATAGTTGGTTTCAGGATCAACTTGCTCAATAAAGTCAGCTTACTCAAGGTCAAACACAGAATGGAGGAGTATAAGCAGGAAGCCCAACAAGCTCAAGGGAAATTGCAGGATGACGGTTGGATGGTCAAAGGGTCCCATGAGCGCGAACTAATATCTGCCAAACAGTTGTAGAACTGTACCACAGAGGTGTTGTGTATTCTTTATGCACTGAACTTCAGCAACTCAAGTTAAGCAGAGTTGCCTCTTCCACTCCTCTTCCAGCCACTCCATCTATGCCTCCAAGGACGTCTTCTTTGTCCCCTCATTAATTGCTTTTTTCTGTAAATATGGTCAGATGGGACTCCAACTTGTCTAAAAAGGGGGATAATGTAGAGGGTATTTGCTTAGTCAAATGTTGTTACCAACTTTATGTTGTGTACTTAGCTTTAGTTAAATAATACCAAACAATGGTGAAGTTACATGGTTGGAGTACCACCTAACCGTCACATTGTGGGTTCATATAGTATGATGTTGTAATAGGAAGGGTGCTTGTATCAGGTCCTCCCTGAACTCTGAAGATTGTTAAAGAACTTACCCTGAGGAATACAAAGCTGCTGTTGTTTCGTATCTTGTTATGGTGTTACTGTATGTACCTGCATTTGATATTCTATGTATGCTGTTCTCACTAGTCTAGTATCTCGGTAGAATATATTTATATTACACAGTGGGCATGGTTGGGACAGTGGAGTTCCAGAAGCAGCATCAGGCAAAGGATGATTTATTGGCTTTGGCAGGGGTTATATTACCCTTAGAGATAGAGATGCATTACATCCTCCAGGGTAGCAGTTGACTTGGGTCAACCCTGAGTCTCTCCATTTTTGTAGGGTGGTAGATGTATGAGTTTTTCAGGTGCTAAGAATAAAAAACCTTATTTAATACTTTTTCCACAATCGCAATATGATTTTGCCGATCCCCCACCAAAGATTCAGCTATGCTACCCTTGGTGGTGCCCTTTGGCTTGTATATATTTACAAGCATCATATTCTATCTTCCTGTTCGGCATGGATGGATGTGGTAGATAGCTGTTTTCCTATTCCTCTCTGTTGTTAGAAGTTTAGAACGCTTGGGTGCAAAGTACCTCTGCAGTTGTAATTATTCACAGCTCTGTTCCATAGAGAAATTAAATCCCTTTTGAATTTGCTCTCTCTAAATAATTCTTCTATTTCATGTCCCATCAATAGAATTTTCCATTGCTTAATGCTTTTTTGATAGTCATGATTGTACGGCTATGTCTGCACCCACAACTATAGGTATTACAAAATAACAAAAAAAATAGATGATTTAGATAGAGAAAAAACTACTTTAGAACTACTCAACACAAACATGTCCACATAAACACAAACAAACTAATCTTATAAACAACTAGAACACTTAGTTACATGTATAGACATGCATACAGATATTGAAAATGAGAAGTCTTTCATTATTCACATATGCAATGTAAACTCTCTCTGCAGAACATTGCCCCTTTTCCAGAAAACTTCTGGATAAACGTGCTCTTATGCAGTTCATCCAAAAGTTTCTGGGAAATGCCTTCCTGCCAAAACCTTTGCTCTAAAATTGGCCTTTTTATAGATAGAGAGAACTCTCTTAATACTAATCAATGAAGTACATATAGAATGAATCGTGACAGGTGCGTTGGTTGGATGCAACTTCTTATATGTAATCACTAGGCATTCATAACTAAAATAATCAAGAAATTTTAAATAGTCTTGCCACTTAACTACATAAACTTTATTTAATCATGTTACTTTCATTTAACCATAAGCCTTTAGTTATAAGTTATAACCATATTTACCGAATCTTACACAATCTTAGCCCAGATCCTCTTGGACCCAAAATTTTTGTATGTACCAAATCAGTCTGAATTTGAACCAGATATTTTTTACATGTTTATGATATATAATATACCTACACACAATTACATATATATATATAATTTCTTCTGATCTAGACTTTCAAAAAAAAAAATTGAAATTCCAGATTTCCCCCCTCCCAGACAAATCCAGATTTCTGAACTTTGTAACTATGGATATAAACTTATAACAAAACATATAGATGAGTACGATAAAACATAGTTTCAAAATAAATGAGGACATCTCTACCACTTCAAAAAAGAATAAAGTGTTTAAGCAAGTAGTCGAGGCATCTGACATCAAACTGTACATAAACCAATAATAGCCAAACCTTGACCTCAATCCCTGCCTTTTAAAGCTGCAGCCTCTCAGTGAAGTCAGAGATATCAGGCAATAAAAACACACATCGTCCCTGTCCATTCACAGAAACAGCCTGTAGTGTGCCAGATTGCTCTAAGAGTATGAGAATATGTTTAATATAACAACAATCACAGGTCAAAATAGGGGGCAAGCAGTATGTATTGTGTGTGTATGAACCACCATACTGCAGCAGCAGCCTGAAGATGCCTTCAATTCTCTACTACGTCAACAACTTTTAGATTCCCCCATGCTTCTGCAGGATAGAAGCCAATTGTGCCACAAAATTGTCAACCTGTTATAACCACTCGTTGGTTCAAATCTCACATATTCCAAAATCTATGGCTTTGCAATGAATACATGTACCATTGATGGAAGCTGTATGTTGGAAAATGCAGTAAAATACCCTGTTTTTTTTTAAAATCTTCATACCCTTATTTGCGTACACCCATCCCAAGCTTTCGTGGGGCTGTCTATCTTCGTGTTGGTGCTTCTTACCCAGTACAAGTTGTTATGATTTGCGGAAAGATGCCTCTCATAAGGTTAGAATGTGTTCCCAAGTCAAACACACAATGGGTGATGCCATCTGTGCTTCTATAGCATATGCAACATACTTGCAGGGCCTTGCATGAAATAATGATCAAGCCATCCCCACGCTTGATTACCTCCAATTATAGCTCCATTGAACACTGTCAAAATCAGACATTCTGAAGCTTCCATGGAATTTCAGCATCAAAACACCCCACAAGCACCAAATACCCTCCAATTATATTTGTGTCATGTCACATAACAAGTTTTACAGCCCTAGGTTCCTGTAGTCCTCTCGTTTGGGCTTTCAGAATATGACTTATTCAATTCAATTAGACAGAATTGTTAGACATGGCTGCTGAGCACAAACCTGCTAAGGTCTCAGGTATCTGGTTTTTACATCACCTTCTTTGATAGGGTCATGATATTTTGAACCTCAATCTAGATGCTGGGCAATGCATGTATATAACAACATAGAAAAGCACACTATCCTTTTCATGTAATGTAGAGCAAGGCTCAAACCTGTTCTATAATCACTGTAATGAAGCTGATAATCTGGAAAGTGGAAAATTGAATCTTTAACCTTTTCTTAACATCCATCTCTGCTTTTTATGGCAAGACTTCTATTAAAGAATCGGAAATGTGACATGTAATGCCTAAACCTACTACCTGGCAGTTTTTGCTTTTCAGATATATATAATCTGGAAGGTGGAAAATTGAATCTTTAACCTTTTCTTAACATCCATCTCTGCTTTTTATGGTAAGACTTCTATTAAAGAATTGGAAATGTGACATATAATGCCTAAACCTACTACCTGGCAATTTTTGCTTTTCAGATATATATTAATTTTAATTTTCTTATTTAATGATAACAAGTTTTCATTAAATGGAAACAATTTGAACAAATAAAACTTTTTACCTCCTCAGGTAACAAAGGCTTGACCCGCCGACATGTGCCACCTTCATTCCAATCACCACCTTCAAAATGCCGGGGAGATTGTGTCCGAAACAATTTTAGTGCATTCTTCGGCATGCTTTTCTCAACAAAGTCTATCTGCAATAAATAAGTGAACAATTTTTTTGAGTTCACAAAGAAATATATACAACCATCTACAGAAGGCCTTGAAAGAAATAAAAAAGAGAAAAATTAAAAGCTTTGCAAAACATAGATAATATGGATTTTTTCTAGCCCACCATATGGCACAAATAAAGATAAGTACGTCAATATCTATTACAGGCTAGGTAGGATTTTCCCCTACAAGGAGGAAACTTTCCATAAAAAATCAGTCATTTACCCGAATACACAGTAGCATGTGATCTCTTCAGCTGTGATTTAAACTCCAGCAAATGAAGCTAGGACATATATAAGCCCCTATAAGTGACCGGCACATTTGAAATTGCCATACTATAGCTGGCAATCGCACTAGCAGCACAGGGAGGCAGCAATGCCATAATCAAGGAAAATTTTGTGCAATAAACGAAGTACACTGCTCGTTAACTGATATATCAAGATATTAGACATCTTCAAGACTGAACTCCTATAGCTGAGTCAGTCACTCAAGAAGGGAACAGATGGCTTAAATAACTCATCCAGGGCATTCAGAGACATTCATAACCTCCAACTGATTTCTTAAAGAAGAACCAACCAGCTCATGATACAGTTTTCTACATATCCAAGATGATTTCAAATATCAACCTGCATTTACGAGGGGCTGCACAACATAAGTGTTACAAATCACCAATGAGATACCTGCACAGAATTGCTGAGTACAAGACAACTTTAGTTATTCCAGTATCTTTACATGAGCCTCGCAAAGTTAGTAATCAAAATCCATAGGTCTAGGACAGAAGCAGATTATCACCAAACCATATGTTAAGGATGCACATCCCTTGACATCAGCCCTGGCCCCATTGGGACAATTTGGGATTCCAACCAGCTTTATCTTCTTTGTCTAGCCTAAATGTTATAATCATGATGCAATGATCAATTTCAATGTCCACATCAATACACCCTCTAGCTACCATGAATGGGGAATCACTTAATCAATCAGCATCCCATGAGCAATCTCAATAGAGCCTCAAGAGGTCCCATGAGCAATCTCAACTGAGCACTAATCAATTCATGGCCCATGAACAACTGCAAATGAGTCTCGTGCAATTCATCGGCCCATGAGCAACCTCAACTGAGCCTTAAAATATTAAACAGACAATGTGCGGCATCAACTAAGCCTTCAATAGATTAAGGACCCATAAGCAACCTCAACTGAGCCTTAAACAATTAATTGGTCATGAGTAACCTCAACTTGCCTTAACCAAGAAACCAATGGGCTGTTAGCAATCTCAACTAAGCCTTGTTATGTTGTATTGCCATGAGCTACCTTGTCAGAGAATTTCAACCAATTAATACAACAGATTTATGTGTGCTCTAAGTTGCATGAAATGGGGAAACGGGTACAGTTTCAAAAACAGGCACACCAGCGAAATTTTAAAATGTATAAAATTCATAAAAAATACAAGATAGTTTGTAATATTTTAATTATTTGATAACAGCAAAGTTCATATGGCATTACACATACTATATGTTAACCAAGCCTTTTTGCATTGTATTCCCATGAGCAATCTTGTCAGAGAATTTCAAACAATAATTACAACAGATTTATGAGTGATCCAAGTTGCATGAAATGGGGAAACGGGCATAGTTTTGAAAACAGGCACACCAGAGAAATTTTAAAATGTATAAAATTCAGAAAAAATACGAGATAGTTTGGAATGTTTTAATTGATTAATAACACAGCAAAGTTCATATGGCATTGCACATATGATATGCTTTATCCAAAAAGCTGTGTTGCAGGAATCGCCCCTCCGCCGCTCCCCCCCCCCCCCCAACCCGCCTCGGGCACCGGTACGCCCCGGGTACCAGTTGGAGACGTCCCAAAGGTACCGGAAACGGCTGTGACATTTCTGGACGTTTTCAGGAGGTACCCATGCATTTTCAGGATGTTTCCGAGCATGCCCAGACATTTCCAGCAGGGAAAAACAGTGGAAATCAACAAAAAATTTAAAAAATGTAAACCCAGTCTGAACCAAACAGTATATAAATAAAATAAATATTTAAGTTTACATTTAGATAGGGACATCTCGTTTCTTATACTTTAAGTTATATTTAATTTATATACTTTCAAGATGTTTGAGAGTGGTTTTAGACCTCCAGGAGCTATAATGCAAATTCTAGGTTTTGGAGGATCCTATCATATTTCAAACTTAGTCAAATTCCAGGGTTTCAGACTTAGCCATATTCCAGGGTTCCAAGATTTCAAGGAGACATCATAGGAGGTATGAAGGCTGCATGAAGGGATGTAGGTATGATAGAATAGTATGAGAACATCTCTTGCAAAGTGCCCCAAGCCGATCCCACCCCATTCCCTATGCACCCCTTAAGGCATACACTAGGAGATTCAATGAACCGGTGAGCCCCTACAAGAGAAAGCATCAATAAATGATAAAGTTGAAAAATAATGGGAGTGGCCTTCATGATTTTGAGGGCAATTGAGATGATTTATTCTAGATTTGAATGTATATTTTGTCTTTGAAGTAATGAATAAATTAATATTATATATTTTTAAGTGTTTTATATTTTATAGACAAATATTTTCATACTATGTAGTTTCAAGTGTTCTACTAAAAAAATGAGTAATATGCATTATACACACACACACACACATATACATACATATATACAGACGTACCCACGACGTATCCAAATCAAGGTTTTTGAAAAATGGCGTATCTGAGTACCCGAGACGTCCCCGTTCCCGTACCCGTACCCAAACAACATAGTCCAAAAGTAGCTTTTATAGAACAAGCTATACACGAGTCATGCCACAACATTAAATGCGGTATACTAAAGATACTTGACTCTCAAACATCATCAAAATCATTATCAAAAGGCCATCCAGAAGCTGAAGAAGTCCCTTCTCCACCCCAAGCTTCTTGAGGAGTAATATCTCCAACAACTCTGAAGAAGTCCAGTTCAAATTTTAGATTAACACACTAATCGCATTTGTCAAAAATTTGTGGCCAAAGTTTCAAGAGTGAAGCATGCATCTAGGCATCTCAACAACGGTTTGATTCTTCCACTTATCCACCCCAGTTTATTGAGATAAACACAATAAAGTATGCTCGCATCTGGTGCTAGCTTGCTTGCAGAAGTTATTCAAGGCATTGTTCACATAGCTTGCTTGCAGAATTTCTTAAAGGCAATGTTCACATAGCTTGTTGCATTATCAATTCGAAGAGATTTTATAAACTTACCATGTTTTAAAACAAAAGCTTGTTGTGTACCTAGAAAACATAATTTATGATGTAATGTAAATGGCTATTGTGCTATGAAGCACATAGATTGTCATGTTAAGAAAATGTAGTACTACCTACTATATGTTGCACAAGGACATGACCCCTTGGTAGGAGGCTTATATGAAAAGCTACTAGTAGGTTCAATTTATCTAGTCAAAAAGTGGACATGCCCCCTTGGTAGGAGGTTCATATGAAAAGCTACTAGTAGGCTCAATTTATCTAGTCAGTGGACATGCCCCCTTGGTACGAGGCTCAAATGAAAAGCTACTAGTAGGCTCAATTTATCTAGTCAAAAAGTGGTTATGTAGTGGCTTGTACAACCCCCTTGGTAGGAGGCTTATATGAAAAGCTACTAGTAGGCTCAATTTATCTAGACAAAAAGTGGTTATGTATGCCCCCTTGGTAGGAGGCTCATATGAAAAGCTACCAGTAGGCTCAATTTATCTAGTCAAAAAGTGGTTATGTAGTGGCTTGTACAACCCCCTTGGTAGGAGGCTTATATGAAAAGCTACTAAGAGGCTCAATTTATCTAGAAAAAAAGTGGTTATGTAGTGGCTTGTACAAGAAGCTATGTATTTTTGTTTTGTTATAAATAGAGGTTTTCTCACTCTCTATGTAAGCTATCATTTTCTAATGTCAATATAAATTCTATGTATTTTATCACATCTATCGGAGTAATAGTTGTATCTCTCACCTAAAAAGGGGTTGGCAGTGTGAGTGTAGTCCAACTATGGGTGTGCAAGCATCCCCATTTGTCTATATGTGCTTTGTGTAGTTTCCGCTTGCTGTGTTCAAAGGTACACTCTAGGTTGTATCATGGTTTCAGTCGATTTATTCATCTATTATAACATAAGAATGAAATGCTACAATTGGTGGGAGGCTTAAATGAAAAGCTACTAGTAGGCTCAATTTATCTAGTCAAAAAGTGGTTATGTAGTGGCTTTTACAAGAAGCTATGTGTTTTTATTTTGTTATAAATAGAGGTTTTCCCTCTCTATGTAAGCTATCGTTTTCTAATATCAATATAATTTCTATGTACTTTATCCAATCTATTGGAGTAATAGTTGTACCTCGCACCTAGAGGGGTTGGCAGTGTGAGTGTAGTCCAACTATGGGTGTGCAAGCATCCCTATTTGCCTATATGTGTTTGCATAGTTGTGCTTGCTATATTTAAAGGTACGCTATAGGTTGTAATACGTATCATAGCTTCAGATGATTTATTCATCCATTAGAACATAAGAATGAAATGTTACATTCTTGTTGCAAGTAATATTGTCTTAATTTTTCTAGCTTTTTGTTTTTTCCATTGCATTCAAGTTTTTCCCCATTTTTTATTTTAAATGCAAGCTTTTTCTTGCTTATTCCTTTACGTGCAATCCTCTTCTTGCTTATTCCTTTACATATAATCCTCTTCTTTCTTTTTCCATTGCATGCAAGATTTTCTAACTTTTACCTATGTGTGCATTCTTCTCATAGCTTTTTCCAAATTTTAACTTAAATGCATGTTTTTCTTGTTTATTCCCTTATGTGCAATCCTCTTCTTTATTTTTCTTTTACATGCAAGGTTTTCTAGCTTTCCTTGTGAATGCATGCTTCTCACAGCTGCAAGTTTTTTCTTAATTATTCCTTTATGTGCAATCCTCTTCTTGTTTTTCCCTTGCATGCAAGCTTGTCTAGATTTTTCCTGTGCATGCATGCTTCTTCCAGCTTTTTCCTTTGCATGCGAGCATTTCGAACATGTCAATGATCAAGAGGAGCCAATCTCAATATGTGACTAGGGAGGAGGTAGAGGAAACCCTCTTGAAGTTAAAAAAGAAAAGTTACCATCCACGGGAAAAATATTGATGGAATGAAAACAAGATTCCTCACATCATCAGCTTGAAGATGAGCAGGTTAAATCGAATGAAGATCCCATGAATATGAGGAAGCACCACAAGTGTTATGGGATGAGGATCCCCATGGAGATGATAAACCAGAATGTGCTATAGGATAAGGAATTTTATGGAGATCATTGTAGAGGCTAAAGATGACACTCCATATTCAAACATAAAGTAAGAGAAGTAGATGCAAGAAATAGTCCACAATTTGACCCAAATGAGGAGTCATTTCTACAAGCTACTAATGGTAACTCCATTGGCATTCTCTCCAATGGAATCCCTCCATTGGCTATTGATGGTAATCAAGAAATGTTCTCTCGTCACCACAACCAACATTCCACATCTATGCGGCTTACCATTTTTATCGCATATTGAAGATGGTACGTAATATCTTTATTGGGCCCTACTTGGTTCCATGTGACTGCTTTGTGCAGCTAAAACACAGCACAATAAATGGGTTCATGCAGGTCATCAAAGAAAATCATTCCCAGATTTTCTATACACTTAAGAGGGTTCTATGATTGTTTCCAAGCAAAGAACAACAAAGCGGAATACGATACATGGTAAAGATTGTATTTGGTCCTCAAGCTTTCGAGACAAAGCTTATCAAGGAGAGCATATTGTGTACTTAGACATAACATATTTTGTGATGTAATGTAAATGAAATGTTTTTCTATTAAGCTTAATTTTTGTCATGTTGTTAAGAAATAAGGTTGTACTACCTAGTATATGTTATGTGGGGACATGCCTCCTTAGTAGGTGACTTATGTGAGGAGCCACATGGCTTATGTTATGTTGCTATGAAATACATTTATTGAATCTAGTCAGTGTGATTATTTAGTGGCTTGTGTGAGAAGCAACTCATTTCCATAAGTTGTTAGATAGGTTATTTACTCTCTTTCTATGTAAGATATCATTTTCTAATATAAGTACAATTTCTATGTGTTTTATCAAAACCTTGGATGACAAGTTATATCTCTCACCTAGGGCTTGTAGGTGCGATCACAATCCAACTTTGGGTGTGCAAGTGGCCCCCATATGTCCATATTCTTGTGTAGTTGTGCTTTGTATACCAAGGCTGGCTCCTCCTAGTCATTTCCATGTACTTTTGATATTTAGAAGCTTTTAGTTTGATTAGTAAGGATTGTGCCTAGTTCATAGCAATACTCCGCTTCTATAAACTGTTTATACAATATTAAAAAATCATATCCATGTTGGAAATGCTTGCATGCAAGGGAAAAAGCTAGAATATCTTCAAGCAAAGGGTGGGGTGCGGGGGGCGGGGGGAAAAGGCATGCATGTAAAGGAAAAAAACGAGGAGCTGGAAAAATTTATATAATCATACTTAGAAGCAAAAGGTAGCACTTGACACTAATTTTGTCATGGATGCATGAACCACCTAAGGCTTTGATACCACTTGTAGCATCCTATAAGCGAAACAAGCCCAGCTACATGAACATCGACAAATGGCAGCATATGCACACCTAAAGTTGGATTGCAATCACACCTGCAAGCCCTATTTGAGAGAAATAACTCTTCCTCTAATGAAGGCTGTAACTACATATAAATTGTGTTGATATTAGAAAATGATTGATTACAAATGAGGAATAGACACTATTTACAACAAAATGAGTAGTTTCTCATACAAGCCAATACATAAACACACAACTTCTCACAAAAACCACCTATATAACCACAATGAATAGACTCAATAAATATACTAAGGAGGCAATCCCCACATAACATAATCTAACCTAAGTATTACAACATTACAAAATATGAGCCTTGTCGCAAAATAGCTCAACCTAATACAATAACCTAGTTGTGTTTAGGCACACAATAAAGCTTTATAATCTTCAAACTTCTCAACTAAATTACCTATTTGAGTATGAGTATGGATACTGTGGTCCAGGTAAGGCAGTAAAACTTTGGTACGACCACACAAAAACAATATATAGAATAAAAAAATATATAAATATTATAGCTTGATAAACAAGAATTAACCACATAAAATGCATAGAATAAACAAAATAACCACAAAACACTATTGATGAATTGATGATAATAATTGAATACCAAATGTCATGATAAATATTAATTATTAAATCGTCAAAGAGATGTAGATGGGTTGGTAAGTGGGTTGGTTGTGCCCAGCCCCACCTAGGTTCAGATCTCTTTGGGTGCTTGTAGGCCAGTTGTAGCCATTTGAGTTGACTTCATGATTTCAGTGGCCAATGGTGGCCGTTTGTGTTGGTTTAGTGGTTCTTGGGCACTGGGACCCTTGTTGTGTCCTAGATCCGGTTCATAACTCCAATCAAAAGCAATAATCAATCCAAAAATGTATATATATATATATATTAATTAGTAAATAAAAATTAGAAATCATCGTCATATTGCTCTTCATCAAGAGCATCAACATCATCATTATTATGTGCTTCAATAGAACTACAAATAGCAGCAATGCCACTAGCTACAGTGTGTGTCCTACGAAGAAGTTTCATGCCCTTCTATGTCATTGTCAAATAATGAAAGGTGGGTAGTGAAAGCATCCAAGTTAGGATGCTCTAGCTCAACATCACAATGCTTTGTCGCCCCTTCCTTGTACATGGCCTACTCTCCTCCTTTTCCAATCAATCAAATAAAGGTGTATCCACTTCAATTCTGCTCAATTGAAGACAAACTCGCAACCTATTGAGGAAAAGTCAATGCAAAATTAAAATTTATGGAAGTAAAAATTAGAACTTTAAAAAAAAAAGTAAGAGTCAAAAATCCAGCATGCGATATAATTTTGATTGCATGACGCTGCAGATATGTGGGTCCTTGACCATAGAGATACCACCATGTATGAGTGTCCCTGTACTTGTCCCGAAGAGTGCCAAGGCTATGACGTGGAAACTATGAAATTCCCAAACTTGCCCACAACTATGCCTTCTACAATCGAGATCAGGGAAGAGCCTAGTGATCGCAATCTTATACCCCTTTGCTAACATCAACATCCCTATATAGAGGCACCTCATTGACAAAGAAAGGATCTTAAAGTTGTAGTATTTAGGAATTAATGCAAAGGCAAGGAGATGTAGTGGGGTGGTAATTTGGTTCCACAATCAATGAGATAAGTTTGCACTTGTTTGAAACATGTTTATGTAGGATCTTGATCTTTTGTATTTATAATGGCCTTCATTTTCTAAATTATAAGTTTGAAGCTCCTCAAATCTCGTTCGCAGCGAATAAGCAATTGTACTAGTGTAGGGATATCAAAATAATGCATTTGGAACTTTGCTTGATGGAGTTTGAGCCCCAAACGTGCAACGAGAGGTATGTATGTCAGTTTGTGTTTTGTTTTTGGTAAAATGAGAGGCAAGTAGCTTTTAGGTTTTCAATTTGAGTTTTTGAGGGTTTAGGGTTTTATTTCATTTTTAAGTCATTTGTCAAAGTCAAACTAGTCAAAAGATAAATAAAAAATCAGAAAACATGCTTTAGGCCTATGGGTTTGCCACAAGTTCATCCGGGGTACATCATATGTGGCATAGGTCAACTCGGATCCTTCAGTAGAAGGAACCTGGCTGCCCAAGACTGAACCAAACCTAGACCCAGACCGAGTATGTCCCAAACTAGTACCCAATCATGTCGAGGGGTGAATCTGGTAAGGTAGCTTCTCAAGCACTTGATCTTTAAATTTTAGGAAATAGGCTCAAATGCATCTAGAAAATCCCTTTGTTTCCAGTATTGAAGTCCTCCCAATGCTACTTACCAAGAACATAACCTTCACATACACTTTGTTTAGGAGATATGGTAGATAAACCAAATACAATATCAAATTTATCCATCAATTTGAAACATTAATAATTAAGATGACCAAAAATCTCATGCTGAAACCACTAATCTCATTGGCGTGTTCAACATATGCATGGAAACTAAACTACGTAAAAGTGGGGATAAACCTGTCAAAATTCTACTATCTAGGATCTTATACCTACATAACCAAGCACCACAATTTTTAATTTATTACTGATATCCTTGACGAAACATTTGTTAGGCCCAAATTATAGTTTCATCCATATCTGAGTGATGTGGTGTATAAGAACAAATTTGCACTGAGACTAGGTATAAGATAGGAATTGCAAATCTAATAATTTTCTAAATCAACGTGTCCAGTCCCAATCACGTCTAGTGCATCATTATTGCTCACATTAATTTCCTTGCCACAATTTTTGTTTCTTTCAAGATTTTCAAAAAAAGGAAGCATCATGAGTCATGTGGTGAGCTGCACCAAAAACAACAATCGCTCCATTCTTATAGAATTGTAATTAGCCAAAGCAACAAAAATGGCAAATAAACTATTTGGCTGATTGCCCTTACCAGTGTTCTCATGTTTCTTGTTAAGATCACACCTCTTGAAACAATGTTTCTCCTCACGATTGAGCTTGTCACAATAGTTGAAACTCCTTATCATATGATTTCTTAGATTCAGACCACTCTGAATGATCAGATTGGGGCTTTATTTTTTAGCCATCCTTGACTTTTTGCCCTTGGTAATATGTTGATGAGAATTACAACTAATAATTATTCATATCAATCAATTTATCTTGTTTAGAAATAAGCATATTTCCAAAAGGTTTCTAGTGCATCTTTATCAGTCTCAAATGAACTAGCATTGCACATGGTAAGGTAGTCAGAGGTGAAAACATCATAATCAAAAAGGTAAAACTTGTAGAATTAGATGGATGTATTCCTTATTGCACATGACATAATTTGACCAGGTTTTTCCCTGTTGCATCATCTAATGTATGAACTTTCTACAATAACCTTCAAGGCGATCAAAATCAGCAGGTCTTGTTTTGCCCATCTCATGACTGATTGGACAGTGCAGGCATCGTTGCCTTAAGTAAAAAAATTCTCAGTATGTTCCTAAGCTTCTATATCGAAAATAATACAGAAGGCCATCTTCAATTGTCATTTCGAGAAGTCCCCGAGCCTCCATTGCTCGATGTAGGAACATTTGTTTCTCATTGGCATCGATAGGCTCTATCTCTATCTTTTTCATTAATCCAAAACACTTCTGCAATGAAATAGATCTTCCATTTTCTGATTAAACTTGAAATTGAGGTTGAGAGTACCTGCAATGAAAAAGGTGCTAACAGATAGTAGAATCAACAAAGTTTGACAATGGCGATGTATAGCTCCCAAAGACATAATCATGACAAAATTTGGCCAACAAATTGAGGTTGGCACTCAACAATGTGAGTAATCCCATTCAGCAGCAGAAGTAAAAAGTGTTTGAATCACTGTTCCAACTACAGGGGAAATAAGGAAAGTTGACTTTAGAATGTTTTCTACGGTTACCCAAAAAGAACATACAAAATCCAAATCTGAACCTGCTGCACAACAGATTAAACTATGCAATGAGATCTATCCTCCAGAAAAGTTTCACATCAAATGAGGTTGGTTTCGGCACTTTTCTCAAAAACTAAAATCCAAGTCCGAATCTCAAATCAAACTCAATTACATAAAAGAAAACCCAAGATAGAAATTCAGCTCCATAAATGGTTGAAAGCATACATTACACTCTCTTGGTAAAAGGAGAGAGCCTTGATGCATGGAAGCCTTGCATAACATCCTCTTCAAAATGGAGAATGGCCAAAGTAAGCAAGCAAGCCTGCAAAGATAAATCTGGGTCAAGGAAAAGGCTCCAATACAATGTTAAGATTAGGGAAGCATCATAGAAATTAAAAAAGAAGAGAAAAGCATAAACACAAGTAAGACACTAAATTATGGTGGAAAGCAAGAGCATCCAAATAATCATTAATTCTCAGCAGTATTAGCTATAAAATAAATATATTTAAAATGAGAGCAGGTGGTCTCTATATATAGACTTGCACATAAAGCATGCAATAGTATGAGTCGCAGATAGCATGGACAATTACAAGCGGAAGATTCCTTGAAGCATGCATAAGGGAAAGATTCCATAAAGTTTGCAAGCATGAGTAGAAGATTCCCCCAATAGTGGTTACAAAAAATAGGAAGCCACATGATGGCTTCTTATATTACCTAAGTACATATTATCACCAATAGGGGTTAGGACAGACAAAGAGAGCATGAAACAAAGAAGGTAGAGTGGAGAAGAGCAAAATGACATGGAGTGGAACAGAAGGGTAAAGATAGAAAGGTGGAAAGACTGAGGTGGTGAGATAAGGATGTCAAATAAAAAAAAGTGGGTGGTTGAGGGGGAAAAAGCAACAAGGAAGATAGATGTGAAATGCTTCAAATGAATAGGAAAGGAATGGTGTGTCAAGTGAAGTAGTTGTTGACAGTTTAGAGAAATTAAAATAGAGATGGAATTGGAATTTTATTGTGGTAGGCCAGAACCAGAGGATGAGACTGATAAACAAGAAAAAGATATGAGTGCAAAAGCATAGAGTGCGCAATGTAAAGATCATAGCCACACTCTAATACCTAGTTGAAATGGAGCTTCCATTAATCAATCAACCATTTGTAGGGAAATAAACACAAATAATTTTCTAATTGTCGAAATATTATTAGAATAATATGAATTATAATATACATACCCGTAACCGGCGAGTACTCACCAAGGGGAAATTTTGAATACCGGAGAGCATTCGACAAGGGTGGTCGAATAACCGGGAATAATCGACAAAGGGAAAAAATAATTAAATTTATCAAAAAAACATAAATCTTATAGAAACTACAGTTGCATAATGCCATAATGTATCAGATGACTCTATAAAATGTTAAGAAAGTGTTTTCTAGTAGATTTGAATACAAATAAAGGACAAAATCAAATAATCATGTGAACACAACAAGAATCTACAGGCTTGTAGGGGAGTACTCACCAGCATAGTTACCAGGGTCGGAAATCCGAATGCGATCGGGAGGCCAAAAAAATGCGGAATTCGGAAAAAAAACCGGTAAAATCTGGTTTGAAATATATATATATATATATTTCAATCTATTAAAGAATGAACATTAATTTAACACTATTATTCTTATATTATTTAATATTTATTTAATTTATATTATATAATGTTTGTTTTATTTTTTTTTATTTTTTTTAAATTTAAATTTTATTATATTTTTTTTGTGAATATATAATACAATTTAAATTTTAAAAAAATGTAGAAAAAATAAAATATTATAAAATAAAACAAGATCAAATATATAATAAAATTCAAATTAAAAAATATATAAATATTTAAATGAAATATCCCGAGCCAAATTTTTTGATTTTTTAATTATCAGATTTCAACATTACAAGCAAGTACCCGTTAAGGTTAGAAGATAAACCCAAACGTACTGAAACAACTCTAACCAGTATGGCGCCAATGATGGCGAGCATTGGTCAGAGGATCTAAAACAAACTGCTTATGTTGTAACTCTAACCAGTATGGCGCCGATGATGGCAAGCATTGGTCAGAGGATCTGCTACTCTAAATGCCGGAAAAGGAACTCGACGTCAAGCATGTGCTACCCAACCCAATGCGGAGTGATTACAATAACAATGCTTAAAATGAAAATGCTGAAAGATGAAACTACTCCACACCTAGAATGTGCTTGCTAACCCAGAGAGGGAAAGTAGCTACCATAGGGCGGAGCTCAACACCCATAATGTGCTTGCTAACCCCAAGAGGGAAAGTAGCTACCATAGGGCGGAGCTATAACTAATACAATGACTTTAATTGAAACTGAGCATTACAATCAGATTTGAACAAGCAAAGAATGACTGCCAGTACTACTGGTCAGCTTTACAAAATAAGAAGGATCCGCCTGTCAGTGTCTTAAGACGCTGAAAGATTAGCATTACATCATAGAATACTATCCATATCTTGGATAGTCATGCCCAAACAATGATACATTCAAAAGCAATACAACAATTTCTGTTTCTGATACAAATCTGCCCTTAAAAGAAAAAACCAGCAACCTATGGAATTGCTCAGATGCTCATATCTCACTAACAACTTGTTCAATTGACCTGATTCTTGATGCACAGTACTTTCCTTATAATGGCGCCCAAACTA